>SSNS01000083.1:259663-395371 GCA_006937985.1 Aphyosemion australe | reverse complement strand
GTACAGGGCGCCAGTGGCGGACTTGCCAATTCTGGTGTTCTTGAGCAAATGCCAGTCGAGCTCTACGGTGCTGGGCAGTGAGCACAGGGCCCACAATACCTGCTGATGGGTTGTGGACCTTCTACGGCCCTGTCCAGCTCTCCGAGAATAACCGCCAGTCTCCTGAAATCTCCTCCATGTTCTGGAGATTGTGCTGGGAGACACATTAAACCTTCTTGCTGTAGCACGTGTGGATGTGCCATCCTGGAGAAGTTGGACAACCTGTGCAACTTCTGTAGGGTTAAGGAATCGCCTCATCTCAACTCAACTCAACCTTTATTTTTATAGCACTTTACAGGTGAGCAGTGTATATATATATATATATATATGTAATAAGTATATATGTATATATACATATGTATATACATACATATATATATGTATATATACATATGTATATACATACATATATATATGTATATATATACGTATATATACATACGTATATATGTATACATACCTATATATATACGTATGTATACATATATACAGTATATATGTATACATACGTATACAGGTCCTTCTCAAAAAATTAGCATATTGTGATAAAGCATTATTTTCTGTAATGTACTGATAAACATATATTTCATATATTTTAGATTCATTACACACAACTGAAGTAGTTCAAGCCGTTTATTGGTTGATGATTTTGGCATACAGCTCATGAAAACCCAGAATTCATATCTCAAAAAATTAGCATATTCCAACCGACCAATAAAAGAAAAGTGTTTTTAATACAAAAAAGGTCAACCTTCAAATAATTATGTTCAGTTATGCACTCAATACTTGGTCGGGAATCCTTTTGCAGAAATTACTGCTTCAATGCGGCGTGGCATGGAGGCAATCAGCCTGTGGCTCTGCTGAGGTGTTATGGAGGCCCAGGATGCTTCGATAGCGGCCTTAAGCTCATCCAGAGTGTTGGGTCTTGCGTCTCTCAACTTTCTCTTCACAATATCCCACAGATTGTCTATGGGGTTCAGGTCAGGAGAGTTGGCCGGCCAGTTGAGCACAGTAATACCATGGTCAGTAAACCATTTACCAGTGGTTTTGGCACTGCGAGCAGGTGCCAGGTCGTGCTGAAAAATGAAATCTTCATCTCCATAAAGCTTTTCAGCAGATGGAAGCATGAAGTGCTCCAAAATCTCCTGCTAGCTAGCTGCATTGACCCTGCCCTTGATAAAACACAGTGGACCAACACCAGCAGCTGACATGGCACCCCAGACCATCACTGACTGTGGGGACTTGACACTGGACTTCAGGCATTTTGACATTTCCCTCTGCCCAGTCTTCCTCCAGACTCTGGCACCTTGATTTCCGAATGACATGCAAAATTTGCTTTCATCCGAAAAAAGTACTTTGGACCACTGAGCAACAGGCCAGTGCTGCTTCACTGTAGCCCAGGTCAGGCGCTTCTGCCGCTGTTTCTGGTTCAAAAGTGGCTTGACCTGGGGAATGCGGCACCTGTAGCCCATTTCCTGCACACGCCTGTACACGGTGGCTCTGGATGTTTTCACTCCGGACTCAGTCCAGTGCTTCCGCAGGTCCCCCAAGGTCTGGAATCGGTCCTTCTCCACAATCTTCCTCAGGGTCCGGTCACCTCTTCTCGTTGTGCAGCGTTTTCTGCCACACTTTTTCCTTCCCACAGACTTCCCACTGAGGTGCCTTGATACAGCACTCTGGGAACAGTCTATTCGTTCAGAAATTTCTTTCTGTGTCTTACCCTCTTGCTTGAGGGTGTCAACGATGGCCTTCTGGACAGCAGTCAGGTCGGCAGTCTTACCCATGATTGCGGTTTTGAGTAATGAACCAGGCTGGGAGTTTTTAAAAGCCTCAGGAATCTTTTGCAGGTGTTTAGAGTTAATTAGTTGATTCAGATGATTAGGTTAATAGCTTGTTTAGAGAACCTTTTCATGATATGCTAATTTTTTGAGATAGGAATTTTGGGTTTTCATGAGCTGTATGCCAAAATCATCAATATTAAACCAATAAATGCTTGAACTACTTCAGTTGTGTGTAATGAATCTAAAATATATGAAATATATGTTTATCAGTACATTACAGAAAATAATGAACTTTATCACAATATGCTAATTTTTTTGAGAATCACCTGTATATACACTGCTCACAAAAATTAAAGAACACTTTTTTTTATTGGGCCTGGCATGAAATCAATTAAACCTGTCTGATAATTTTCTGGTTGATTAAGCAGCTGAGGGCATTGTTAATCACTTTCAGCTGTATTGGTGTTCATGGACTCAACGACAGGTGCACTAAAGTGGCAACAATTACAAAACTCTCAAAACAGGACTGGTTTAACATGTGGAGGTCATTTCAAGTTTCTCCCTCTTGATCTTTTTTGGCTGGTTTTCCACTCGTGCTAGTTTTGGCTTGAGTAATTATCTCTACTGGCAGCATGAGGCGATTCCTTAACCCTACAGACGTTGCACAGGTTGTGCTCACTGCCCAGCACCGTAGAGCTCGATTGGCATTTGCTCAAGAACACCAGAATTGGCAAGTCCGCCACTGGCGCCCTGTACTTTTTACAGACGAGAGCAGGTTCACCCTGAGCACCTGTGATAGACGTGAAAGAGTCTGGAGAAGACAAGGAGAACGTTATGCTGCCTGCAACGTCGTTCAACATGACAGGTTTGGTGGTGGGTCAGTGATGGTCTGGGGAGGCATATCCATGGAGGGACGCACAGACCTCTACTGCCTAGGAAATGGTGCTCTGACTGCCATAAGGTATCGAAATGAAATCCTTGAACCCTTTGTCAGACCCTACGCTGATGCAGTAGGTCCTGGTTTTCTCCTAATGCACGACAATGCCTGGCCTCATGTGGCAAGAGTATGCAGGCAGTACCTGGAGGATGAAGGAATTGAAACAATTGAATGGCCTTCACGATCCCCTGACTTAAACCCAATAGAACATCTGTGGGACATTATGTTTGGGTCCATTAGGCGGCGCCAGGTTGCTCCTCAGACTGTACAGGAGCTCAGGGATGCCCTCACACAGATCTGGGAGGAAATGCCACAAGACACCATCCGTTGTCTCATTAGGAGCATGCCCCGACGTTGTCAAGCATGCACACAAGCTCGTGGGGGCCACACAAGATACTGAAAAGCATTTTGAGTTGCAGAAATTAAGTTTTTGAAATAATGGACTAGCCTGCCACATCTTCATGTCACTCTGATTTTAGGGTGTCTACACAATTGAGCCCTCTGTAGGCTGAAAACGTTTATTTCCTATTATTTCGCAAAAATTAAAGGAACACTTTAAAGAAACACATTAGATACATCAGATCTCAAGATGAAGTTGGATATCTATACAAATAAGGACAGGGCAATGTCTTAGGAACAACAGGATGCCAAGTCTTTTAATGGAAATAAAAGTTTTCAGCCTACAGAGGGCTCAATTGTGTAGACACCCTAAAAGCAGAGTGAAATGAAGATGTTATTTCAAAAACTTAATTTCTGCAACTCAAAATGCTTTTCAGTATCTTGTGTGGCCCCCACGAGCTTGTGTGCATGCTTGACAACGTCGGGGCATGCTCCTAATGAGACAACGGATGGTGTCTTGTGGCATTTCCTCCCAGATCTGTGTGAGGGCATCCCTGAGCTCTTGTACAGTCTGAGGAGCAACCTGGCGCCGCCTAATGGGCCGAAACATATATTTACATATACATATATACATGTATATATACATATATATGTATATATACACATACATATATGTATATATATACGTATATATACATATATATACGTAAATATATACACCTATATATATATATATAGGTGTATATATATATAGGTATATATACACGTGTATATATGTATACATATATACACACATATATATATACACACGTATATATATACATAAATACGTATATATATATACACACACACACGTATATATATATATAGGTATATATGTATATATATATATATATATACGTCTATATGTATACATATATAGACGTATATATACGTATATACATACATACGTATATGTATATATACGTATGTATATATATACGTATGTATGTATATACGTATATATACGTCTATATATGTATACATATAGACGTATATATATATACATATATACCTATATATATATATATACGTGTGTGTGTATATATATACGTATTTATGTATATATATACGTGTGTATTTACATATGTGTGTATATATGTATATACGTATATATACGTCTATATATGTATACGTATATATATATACGTGTATATATATTTTATTTACATGAATATAAGGCCTGTACATGTATAGCCACAGCTCCCCTGGGGCACACTGACAGAAGCAAGGATGTCGTGCATAGGTGCACCGCTCAATCCAGACACAACTAGCAGACTAGGACGGTTAAGTGTCTTGCCCAAGGACAATAACTGATAATCTGGACTATAATAAATGCATTTTTTTCTAATTTGCTTTATTTGTATATTTAATATCATGGAACAACCTAAAATCAATTCACTTCAGTTTATTTATATAGCACCACAATTCCAACCCCTCCTCCTTAATCCGGGCTTGGGACCGGCAGAAGCCGGCAGAAGCATGTGCGACATAGACGTTGTCTATGATGTGCGAGTAGTACACAAAGACTGTACATGGTAGGTAGTACCTTGGGTAGTACACGACAACGGGATGCGTCAGTCTGCGTGTGCGCCATGTACGTAAGCAGCAGCTGCTGCAACTCATCACTGCCTCGCGCTTCTCCCACCGTGCACGCGCATTGTCGTCTAGGTATTTGGTGTTTAAAAGTCACCATGACTGCAGAGTAGGAGGGACTTGGACATGGCAGCACCTGTATACGGGACAAGTCTGCTCTTCCACAGAAGAATGAAAAGATAAAGGTCCAAAATTTAATTCATGGTTGATGGCTAAAAAACTATTAAATGTGAACATTTAGCAGGATTGCAGGATGAGACAAACTTTGGTTTATTGATTACACAAATTTAATTAAGAAAAGAAATCATAAAATGCAGTTAAATTACATTTTACAAATAAAACTTGAATGAGAAAAAATATTATATCTGACTTTCTGAACAAAGTGACTGTGTCTAGTATTTACTGACAGAATGTTGTTTTTCAAAATAAAAGACTGGGTGAAAGCAGATGTTAATACTGAAATATTCAATCAATGCTGAGCACCTGAAACATTAGGTTAGTGAGAATATAAATCATTTTGAGTAATAAAACTGCAAGCTTTACATAAATAAATAAAAAATAAATGCTTTTTTAAAATTAAATTTTCTATTTTTATTTCAAATATTTTATTTTAAAGGACAACTAAACCTACTTCATTATCTTTTCCTTACTAATCTGCTTCTGGGATGGCTCTGTGGCAAACTGCAGCATCACCTTTCAAGGAGTTCCCTCCGACCCGCTCCAGCGTCTGGACCTGACCATCAGGGTTGTTGGCTGAGCAGAGCTGCTTGTAGATTTCTCTACAAATAAGTCGTTTTTCTATTACGATGAATAATGGAGGTGTTTGTTTTCAAATGAACAAAAAGGCTTAAAAACGTGCTAGTTGAAGGGAATGCTAGAGTTCATTCAGTAAAACAAAAGAAGAAACGTATCAGGTTTGAACTCTTTTAGGTAGTTTTATTATTATTCAAGCTTCGGTCACCTCTCCAAAGCCATAGAGTGGGTAGCATTGGTGCAGAACCAACACAGTGACAGGAAAGCATGTGGATGTAGTTTTTGATGGACTATAAAACCTTTAGTCTGTTTGACTGCTCAGCAGCCATGCCTGTCTTTATTAAGCTAGCAGTAGTCCAGACTACTCCTGAGGCCCTGGGGCTTTCATGGCCATGCTGGCGCCGACCACAGCTGGATAACTTCTATTCCTCCTCATTCCATCTGGCCCAAAAGGGGAACCAGACCTGCGTAGGCCACCCAAAGGCCCCAGGATGGGACCTGCACTCATCACCCTGCTCCCCGGAGCTCCAGCCACACCCAGTCGCTTCACCTTGTCCAGCAGGTTCAGGTTGTGGACGGTCACGCTAACGTCCGTTTGGCTCTCGCAGTCCCTCCCTCTCTGTCTGCCTCTCATCCCCGTCACCTCCTTCAGGATGGAACGTGCCGGTTTGGAGGCCAGGAAGTTGTCATACGATGGGCTCTTGAAGTCGAAGCCTGCAGAGGTTGGCACAGACGAGGCGCCTGGCTTCGTGGGGGAGTTTGGAGGGGTCGACGGGTGCAGAGGGTAGGGATTGGATGCTCGGTTTGGGGTGATAGAGGTGCTGAGCAGGACTCCTCCGCTGCCTTGATTGTGCTCCAGGCCTTGGCTCTGGTGGTACATAGCTGCTGAGATGCCTCTCTCCTGGAGGAGGCGCACTAAGCCCAGGGAGGTGCTGGTGGTGCGTGTTGCATCTCTGCACAGTCAATGAGTCAACAGTGAGACAAAAGTATCCATCAGAACGTATTAAAAGGCATATGTAACATATGTGGTGCCTTGCCTGAGGTTGGTTGAGGACTCAGAGGGCCTGAGACTGAGCCTTCGAGGCGTGCACGGAGTAGCAGCAGGAGTCCCCAGCAGAGACATCACACAGGAGGAGGATGCAGGGGCGGGGTTTAAACTAGAATGTATGAAAACGATAGGAAGCTGCAGAACTTTTAACCCCTTTAACATTTTAAAACTGCACTGTCATCAGCATTAAAGAAGCCTAAAGTGCAGCAGAGTGTTTGGAGCATCTGCGTGTATTATTTAGCAACTTTGACCCGTCAAGCAGACTGTTATTCAGTAACATAATTATACAAGGCTGTAGCTAAATGTGGATGATCAGGATCCTAATGTGCTGGGTTTGGTAGATTGGAGCGGATCGGAGCAGATCAAAGAGAGTTTACGCTACTGTCTTACCTCGGTGTGACCCGGGTCTGCTCATCCGTCGGATGGAGGATTCGACAGGTTGTAAAGGTGTAGGTGGAGCTGGTGTGGGCCATGCATTTACCTGGGAAGTACGCCGCTGAAACCCAGAGACACCATGATTAATAAGAAGCATGATGCCGTCAATTCAGATCTCTGTGTAGACCAGTCAAAGGTCCTCCACATTACACTCTGTCATCCATCACCTACACTTAGTTTAATCAAAATCTGTCCCACATTTAAGACAATAACTCAAAATGAGTCCAGAATCAGTGAACACTTGGAGTTCATGTCAGAGACGACTATCAGCTACTAACGCGCCCAATATCTGTAAAAGGGACCTTTGCTAACATTAATTATTGATGGATTCATAGTCAACACTTAAAGCTAATATTAATTACACGCCTGTAAATTTGGAACATTTTTGTGATCAGCTAAAATAATTTTTCACTTTCCAAACCCTGGTCTTCCCTGTGTGTGCTGTGTGAGCTCACCCAGAGCATCCGTGTTGCTAAGGTGTGGTGACGGTGATGGAGAGGGCGGGGAGGGCGGGCCGAGGCTGGTGGGAGGCTGCCCAAGGTTGGCCACGCCCACATTGGAGGCGGGGAGCACAGCTGGTGAGGAGGAGGCCGAGGAGGTGGGCAGATTCTGGAAGTAATGCTCTCCTGGTTCGTCCTCCTCAAGACCGCCCCACGGGTACACCTGCTGACATCACACAGCAAAGAAAAAGTCAGAGTAACTGACGTTAGACCTGTTTAAACACATGCATGCACGCACCTGCTCCAGGTCCAGCTCGAGGGGCCTGTAGCCCTTTGGCACCACTCCGGGTCTGGCGTCCAGGATCACACCCAGGTGCGGCTGTGCTAGCTGCTGCCACTGGTGAAGGATGGCAGAGCCTGGTGGACAGAAGCACGGGTCAGCACTGACATTAGGATTTTTTAAGACAATTACTCGATGTGTTGATAAAGGCCGTCGAGAGTTTATGTTTGAAAAAGACGACGGACAGATTCATGTCAGCAGGTGGCAGAGTTGAGCTTAAACTTAAGACGTAGACTAAAACTGCTTTCATCACACCAGAATCAAAAGAAACGACCATAAGGTTAGTTTAAAACACCTGCAGACACCTGCTAATTCACCTGAATGTGCTATTTGAGTCACGAGGAAATCTGGTGCTGCTGTAAAAGTAGAGAAGAGCTGCTGCAGAAACCCGTGTGTCCAATCAGGAAATCAGTGTAGAACGAATGAGTCTTTTTTATTTAAATTAAACCACATGAATAAAAAACACTGCTGAACACTGCAGCACAGAGTGTGTAGGGAGATGAAGGAAAATCACCTATTCTGCCACCTTATGTTGACTTTTTAAAACACCACCACGTTAGTTCAGCCGGTGTCAAGTAGAAGAGGTTTTTTTTTTTTGTTGCAAAGTTTTTGTGATCATTTGGAGCCTAAATAAAAAATACCAAACTAGTACGCAGGGTTATGAGACACATGCTACTCCAGTGATGGAATGATATGACAGAATAAATGAACACATAAAATGTAAAAGTAAGATAATGATATGAAATATGAAGTAAAATGGAAAAGAGTGAGAAACAAAGTTTTTATTAGTCAGAAACAGGAAGTGGTAACAGACAGGAAGGAATGACAGCATGAACATGGCGAAATTAAAAGTAACTCAGATATAAATAATAAAACTAATAATGAAGGAAACAACAAAAAACAACAATTTATACATGAATGATGCAGCAGTGAACAGCTGCTAAACAAGGTTAATGAGGTTTATGATAAGTGACCAGCAGGGGGCAGCACGGAATCACTAGACATTGCTAAAGCGTGTGTTTAGGAGGAGTACAGGTGAGTTATGAAGCGTCTGACTCTACAGCCAGCCTCTGGGCTGGGTGTCTTTATAATAACTACTGGACTTGTGACGATGCATCAGAGACCAGAAGGAGCTGAACAGCATCAGGGACACAGGCCTCTCCTTCCTCTCCCTGGTGCTCCTCCTCTTCCTGCCTCCAGCTCGGTCTCTCGCCCACCTCTTTCCTCTCTCCCTCTCTATCCCAGCTCCAGTCCTTTTGGCCCACCCCCACGCCCGCTCCCGTTCTCCTTCCAGCATTCTCCCGTGCCAGCTCTCCCACCTCCTCTCCACCTCGGCCCCCCATCCCCGCTTGCTCCCCTTCTTTGTAACGGCTCCTCGGTGCCGCTCGCCTTCCCAGCTCCTCCCCGCCTTGCAGACGGCCCCTTGCTCCCTCCCCCCCTCACCTTCCAGCGGCTTGACGATCTGGAGTTTGTCAGGGAGGTAGGGCCCTCGCGAGGCCCACAGGTGGAGGTTCCCGAGGGACATGATGCTGTCGGACGGGGTCAACATGCTCTCCTGACCGAGGGAGTCATGTCCTCCTCGCCGACGCTCTCTCTCCTCCTCGAAGAAGCGCCTCTCGCTCAGGTTGTTTTGCCGTCGCAGAGAAAGCCGTCGCAGGGCCAGGCGGAGATCCTCGGCACCACTCGACTTTTTCTCTCTGCAATCCATGCTGCTAACGGAAGTAAAACACCTTCCGTTAGTCCTCACTTCAACACCTGAACAGCACCAACCCATCCCTCCTCACCTTTCCTGATTGGACGCCGTCTCCATAAGGATGCTCTGTGTCCGGTTGTCAAAGGGAACGGTGTCTCCGGTGATGTCGCTCCCATACAGAGCGGAGCGGGGTGAGGAGAGGCCACTGGACAGAGGCGACGTCCGAGCCGACAGAGACTGGTTGGACCCTGGGATGTTGGAGTTGGTTGGCGTCAGCGAGCGCTGACGGACCGTCTGGTTAACACTCTTCACCGTCTCAAACACACGCTTACGATGGCTCCTGCAAACACGAGAGCGCCGTTCTGTTTGCTGTAGCTCTAAAATCTACGATTTCACCTTCATGAGGCGTACGTACTTCTGTTCCTCACACTCAGGATCTTCCAGACTTAACTCCTTCCTCATCGTTCCTTCAATCTCAGCCGCCAGGGAATCCTGACACATGGAAACTCTTAAAGGACAGGGAGATAACAAGAAAACACACACACATGCACACACACCCCCTAACCATTGGGTAGAGTCCCAGCGGATGGTAGCGTCTGGGGGTTCCTGCCGGGTAGTTCCTGTTCCTCAGGTTCTTCAGCTCTTCCTGAGCTTCATGCAGCATCTCGATACACTCCGAGTATTTCTCCCCCAACTCCTGCAGCTGTTGTGTCACAGTCGTCACAGTTTACGTGTTGTTGCAGAGTTGTCTGTGAAGAAGTTACCGATGGAAAGTTTGGAAACTCACCTCCACCGTGAGCTGCCTCTGGGCGTCCTTAGCTGCCACGAGGTGCTGAGAGAGCTCCTCGTTTTCCACGGCCAGCTGCACACATTTTCAACTTTAACTTACCAGAACTTTAAAATCACATATAGGATATCTAAACGTGAAGCTCACAGATTTGGCCTTCTTTTGCAGATCTACAATCTGAGAGAGGAGGTGGGTGATCTCCTCCTGCTGCCGCGCCGCATCCTCGGTCTTCCGAGCCAACTCCTCTGCTATGGCGGAGATCTGCAGGCTCGACAAGCCTGAAGCAGGAATGTGAAAATAAAAAAAAACATTTCATATAATACAAGAACACAACAGAAGAAAGCATCACACTCCAATTAATTACATTTTCAAACAGATTATGCCTTTAACTCCTACTCCGTTGGTCGCCCATGGTAACTGAACTCTTCTTTTATCCAGTAATCTTGTTACTTCCTACTTAAAGAAGATGAGAGTGAGACAAAACTCACGTAGTTCCTTCACACAGTCGTTGACCAGCTGCTGCTCCTTCTCTTCGTAGGTTTCGGTCTCAGACTTCAGATGGTGAGCCTGAACACACCGCCACCATCAGATAAGCTCTCACTCTGTCGTTCTGCATCTACCTGTTGCTAGTTTACCTCTGAGCGGAGCGACAGGTTCTCCTCCTCCAGCTCTTTGAGCTTCCTCTGAAGTGTTCCGCTCACAAAGCCTCCAGAAGCGCCTTCTGCTTTGTTCTTCTTCTCTCTGCAAAGAGAGATTATTTTTTGCACGTTTTCACCCCTGAAAGCATTTAAATTCCACATTAGGTGCAACTTTAGACAGCAAAGAAAGGAGGCTGACATTGGGGAGCTGGTGGACTCGTCCTCGCTGTCCTCAGTAGCGTTTGTGTAAAACTGCAGCAGCTCGTCCTTCAGATTCAGCTCATGGTGAAGCTGGGCTACCTGGAGGAAAGACACTGTTGATATAAGCACGCGTGTGCGTGTGTGTGTGTGTATGTGTATGTGTGTGTGTGCGCAGACCTCCTCTGTGATTTGCCCCACTTGTTCCTCCAAATATTCATTCTGCTCAGTCAGAGTTCGGTTCTTCTTCAGGAGCGACTGGCCGATCTTTGCAGCCAGTTCCAGATCTCTCTCTTTCTGTGAGTTAAAGTGAGCAGAACGTAAATATAAATACGACACCCTTTCATTCACTCATCCCCTCTGCAGCAGCCCGTCTCACCTCCTCCAACAAACGTGTGACAGCATCGATGTCATTGTAGGTCTTCGTCATTTGGCCCACTCTGTCTGCACATAGTACTGTAGAGACACACAGCAGCAAGCGTGTTCAGGTAGCATCACTGGAGCTGTGCTACATGAGCGTTTGTGCGTCAGCAGCTCCTTTATGTAACACAGGCTGGAGACGGGTCATGTATAGGATGCACCACCTCCACCACTGGTGAGTATGAGTTGAAGCAGTGTGTGTGTGTGGGGGGATATTCATGGCCCTGTTGCCTCAGGGCGGCGCATCTTATCGATGTCAATAAATGTCAGTCAATAACAGGCTGTGCAAAGTTATTATGGTATGCCTCTGTAACACTGTCAGGATTAAAACCAGTGCAGAATTATGCGATTAAAGCGAAATAAAGCAACACAACAGATCGAATTCAACGTCTAACTTCCTCTGGCGCGTGCCGATGCAAAGAAATTCACCAGAAAACCTACAAAACTGATCTGAAATATCTGTGCTGCATCACTTTAAACAATAAAACTCTCACTTTACAGATAGAAAAACCAGCCATAAACTACATTTATAAACATTTTGCTCTAGTCTGTGAGGATACGGTACCTTCCTGGTCTTCTGTACAGACCCAGCCCTTTAGCTCGTCCCCAACTAGTCCCTCCATCCTGCTCTTGCTGTCCATGCTTCCCATTTGCTCCCCGATGGTTTACGTGTGAAAATGACCGCGGGTCCAAACACTGATCCATCCACCTCCACCCACATGGATGGAAGTGAGGGAGGCGGGGCGATGATGACATTAAACATGCATGGACCGGGGTGGATGGTGTATGAGTGAGCAGAAGAAGATGAAGGGTGGAAGGAAGTCTTGTTCACAAGAAATGAGTTTGAACTCTCTCTCCTCACCTCTTGTTCCCTTACTTTCCCTGCTGCATATAAGTCTGCCTCCAGCATCTGTTGCCATAGCAACCCTCATCAAGAAATAAACACACTCTCTACCATTGAATGTACAGGCACAGTTCAGATCACGCCTCTAACGTAACAGTTAATTACTAATTATTTGACCTTTTGCTTCACAACAAACGTTACTGTGTTGAACTACAGCTGTTTGGCCAGATGTTTTGTGAATGAAACAAATATAAGTCACAAAATTTGCTACTTCCATTCTTCTGGTAGCAGTTTTCATGAACTCCAGAATATTCTAAAAACGTTTCAGATGCATTAGAGCGAAAGGTCCTATGAGACTGGTATCCCGCTAAAGGTCAAGGGATTAAACCGCTGAGGAGGAAAGTCATTTTCCCAGATGAATCCTTTTCCCGATTGTTTGGGGCATCTGGAACAAAGGTTTTCTTAAGAGGAGAAGATGAGCGCTCCCGTCAGTCCAGTGTGTTGCCGACAGTAAAGCTTCCTGAATCCATTCATGTCCGGAGCTGCTTCCCAGCCAAAGGAGTGGACTCATTCACACCATTTTAATCTTTACTTTGTCTTTTGTCCCCAAATACATTAAAAATTCAAAGATCAGAATTTAGGAAACTGTTGTTTGAGCCTCTATAAAGCAAATGAAACTTTGTGGGGGCTCAAAATGGCTCAGGAGCCCTGATAAATGGCCAAAAACAACCCTAAAAAAGCCATACAATGGAAAGACTGGTTGCTCTATGACCGCCTGAAGCTAGAAACTTTATGTGCAGCATCCGCATCACTCAATAGGCAAGCTATGGATCTATCTGGCTCATACATGTTTGAACCAGAACGTTAGCAGCAGCTCAGGCTAGCTTTAGCAGTAGCTCAGGCTAGCGTGGTTATGTGGCTAACACTACTGCCAGGGATGAACTTGGTCGCTAGTTCAGCCCTGGAATATCTCCGTATGTGCAGCTGTCTGAGCGAGGGGGCTGTCGGAGAAATCTTCTGAATGAGGTTCTCCTAGTGCTAGATCCTATGATGGGGGACCTCCGAGCAGGGGTCAGGGGGAGTGCATACACCGGCCCTAGAACACTTTGGTCACTCTGGGATTCTCCATCACTCACAGATGGCCGGTCCATCCCTGTCTGCCACCAAAATCTACAGATTGCTGACGCTGAAGTGGGTTGGGACATGCAAATGTAAGGGTGTGTGTCAACAGCTGTATCATCACAGCTTTAATCAGAACCCACCATTTCTCAGTGATCGTTACAACATTACTAATTTACTTAGGAATGCAGGTCAGAGATGGAACAAGCTTTTTGGTACATTAGACACCACAAGCTGCCTATTAGTCAACAATGTAAATGTGGTTTTAAATTCTAGAACCTCTTCAGAAACCTTTCCAGAAACTCTTAAAATGATTGTACGCATATTCTTAGTGGAGTTTAGGTTTTAGTGCCTACATTGAATTCCTAACCCCCTCACAAAGGAATGTTTGCACCTCATTCTGCACTTCCAACTCAAAGAGCGTCTCTCTGTGCTGGTGCAGTTTGCTCACATTTTATTGACTTTATCATGCAAGGTCCACTTTATGGAGCTTTAGAACATGTTTCCTAATGAAAAACACCCCCAATGCAACAAACGACTAAAAAGGAGGGTGAAGCAATAAAGTCTGATTGGTTCTACTGTAAATGCAGTAACGGCATGGTTGTGAGGAGCATGGAGGGGAGCGCCATCTAGTGGAAGGAGTGTGTGACCGTCTCACATTGAAACAGGAAATGGACAAAGTAGACTGTAGATGGCAAATTCCTAAATCAACTTTAAAGTATCTAACAGGATGTTGGGTCAGTGGAAAACGTTGATAGTTGCACAGTTAAAATCCTGGACTGTTATGAGCCTGAACGAACCTGGTGTGATGTGCATAAGCCAGACTTACAGAAGTATTTGAGCGTCTCTTCGATCTGCTCCGTGGTCAGGTCGAGCCTGGCGTCCGACGCGACCAGAGGAGTGTGGAGCCAGTCGTCGTTGTCGTAGCCATAGACGGTGTCGGCCCGCAGCCGGTACACCGGCAGCTGCTCCTCCAGGAGGCTGATGATCTCAAACTCTGGCAGGTCGGTGCTGTTGCAGACATCTGAACAGAGGGGTTAGATGTTTAGATCTGAGGTCTTTGATGGCTGATCCAAATACTGACCATTACATTTGAGCTACTGAAGCTTTTTACTTAAGCAGTTAAAACATTAAACATCTATAAACTCACTGCCAACAACAATATAACAGAATTCATGGTTCTATAAACCTGTGATGGTCTCTGCGTCCCTGCACTGGGGCGGTGCCAGGTGAGCATCAAGCTGGCCGCATTCGCCCTCGCTCACATACTGCTCTTCACTACTGAGACACTGACTGGGCTCAGGGTCCGGGTCCAGGTCTGGAGCCGGGGGTGGCGATGAGGCCGGGGAGGCCAGCTTGGCTCACTGGTGGATAGGAGCAGAGGCCATGGGCCACTGGAGCTGGAGCTCCACTGGGCCGCCAGATCCACCTCACAGATGAGTCCGAGGACGTCTCCTGGAGAAGATAGGGGAGACGGGTCAGAGGGAAACAGAGGCAGGAACCTCAGAGGAGTGATTAGCTGGTACTCAAAGTCCAAACTGATCAATGAAACTCATTCAGCTCCCAGAGTGTTTAAACTAAAGTGCTGCTGAGTCTGCAGTGTGCTGCACGCTGCATAAATCACAGCCAGCAGCAGACACCACTTTTAATCTGCAGGAAAATGACACAGGATGAAAGCTGGGGTGTGTGGAGGAGCTCTGCTACAGTGAGGACAACACACACTTCCTTCCTGATGTTGCAGTAATCCTAGAAGTCCTTACACGGCTGAGCTGGGATCGGTGACCTTGATGCTGTGTGGTGATTCCTGCAGAACGGACGTGCAGCAGGATAAAATCAGTAAACCTACTGCAGGTCCAGTGCATGACGTCACCAGAGATGTCCAACAGCAAGCTAAAAAAAGGTATCAGTGATGAGTATTTTTAGGAGCTCTTTGTATTAATAGACTAGTGCTGCAGCAGTAGAGGAACATATGAGTAAACGAGGCTTATTTTGTTTCTCTTTGTATTAATAGACTAGTGCTGCAGCAGTAGAGGAACATATGAGTAAACAAGGCTTATTTTGTTTCTGACTGATCTGTTTAAGATGCATCTTTTCCAGCGCAGCACTCCGGATGCTGAGCTTCATCCTCTGTTGTTCTACTGTGTTTAGTTACAAAAATACAGACTTGAGGCACACTGCATTCTGCATCTCCCAAACGTATCAGTGGGCAATTAGAAAATGGCATCATGCAAAGGAGACAGATTACATAAAACTGAATACTGAAAGGGGTTGCACCTTCACACTTGATCAGGGTTGCGTTCTTTCAAGCTGTTGACATTTTTAGAATATTTTTTGGGGAAATGTTTTGGACTGACCCTTGTGGAGACTCTGACAGACAAATAAAATGACTTTACCATACATAAATGAAGGCTGAAACTCATTTTAGAGTGTCCTCTAATTTCTATTCATTTTTATAAAACAAAACAATGAGTTTAAGGTCATCTGTCCAGGGGGCGTGGCTAAAATGATGCTCGATAATAGATAATTAATCTTACTGGATGTCAGTAAATAGGTCAGAGTTCATCCATGCATGTGGGATAAACAATGACATGTCTGAGGGGCGTGGCTTCACCTCCATCAGCTGGTCGCGTGACGAATCAAAATCTGTGTTTAAAAGCCCAAATGTAAACAGCAGAGCTCTACTCACTCCTACTGGGAAGGATGATCGCTCTTTTTGTTTTTATATCAAAATCCCAGACGTAGAAGGAGCAGTCGGGATGAAAGCGGCGGATGCAGGCGTGGATGGTGTCCGGGAGGCCGGGCGGAGCTCCGGATCCGGTTTGCAGCGTTCGGAGATCCAGATGATCAGGGACACCTTAGACCTGTTCCTGAAGTCTCTCCTGGTCCGGTCCACTCCTCCAGCCCTTCACCCATCCCACACTGGCTCTCCTCACCCCTCACTGGAAGCTTCTCCCGTCAGAGTCCGAGCGTAAAAACAAACGGAGGCTGAAAAAGGAAAACTTCCGGGTTGTCCCTTCAAAATAAAAGCTTTATCAATGGCGAGAGAAATTCTAAAACGTATTGTTTTTGCATTATAGCATAAATATTCAGCTCTTTGCTATAAATGTTTTATAATTCCAATGAGCATGTTGGGTTTTTTAAGCTTCTGTTTTGAAGTCTGAGTTCAACATGTGAAAAGCACATGTAGAAAACATATTTTGCTCTTATGTGCAAATTTGGAAAGAAAATCATGGATTTCCATGTGATTTTGGAACATTTTTCACCATGTTTCCAGGTTTTCTTCCCTATGGGATCACAGATAAAAAACGCATTTTACAATCAATTCAATTCAATTTATTTATATAGCACCAACGACAAGAATCATCTCAAGGCACTTCACAAAGTAAACATTCCAATACAGTATAGTTCATTAAGCCAATCAGTAAAAAAGTTTCCTATATAAGGAACCCAGCAGATTGCTCATACTAAGCAAGCATGTAGTGACAGTGGAAAGGAAAACTCCCTTTTAACAGGAAGAAACCTCCAGGATCCTGGCTCAGTATGAGCAGCCATCTGCCACGACTCACTGGGGATTGAGAAGACAGAGCAGGCACACGCACACCCCCATACCCCCCCACACACACAATATTAATAGCAAGTAATATTTCTATGGCTACACTGATTTCTTAGAAATTCTATTGTATAATTAATTCAACAGGTGAACTAGTAGTAGCACATTCCATGTTAAAGAAAGTAAAATGCAGTATTCAAGTGTCTTACTGTATGAGACAGAGAAATGAAAGGGTTTGATTATTCATGTTCTTGCTGTACTAGTTCATTACAAGTTCTCTTTGGGGAGCTATAGGAGTAAAACTCAAAACAGCACACACAAATCACGTTTAATTCTGTGAATTTGGCTTTTTGTTTGTGTTCCCTGTTTGGCAAAAGAGATCAACGGCACAGAGAATATGGCAGAAATTGGCAGTGTACATATTCAACAGTGATTTTTTAACAGAATGAGAAAAAGAAGAAGAAGAAGAAGTAATTATTCAAACTGTCAAAGCATCAAAGACAAAGCAACCATCTGACTGGACTGACATGGACATGTCCACACCTATCCTTGACTTTGGGGTGAAACCCCAGGCCATGAATGAATGAATGAATAAATAAATAAATATGTTTTGTAACTATTTATTTTCACGTTTATTTATTTATTATGAATTTTGGCAGGATCAGCCATCTGGAAAACCAGTTTATTGCCAATTAAAATGAAAACATCAAATGCTAAAGCTGGGATCTGCACCCTTTCAATATAAAGTTCTGTGTTTCCGCTTTTGCACTTCTCCAAAAATAATAGTAAATTGGTAAAACGCATAAAGCATTCTACATCGGATTCCCTGCTTACCACCAGCAGCAGGTAACCATAATTAAAGAACCATGATGACAAAAGTTGCTCGTCTTCTTACAAAAATCTCGGTGTGCCTTTTCAGATCTCGGTAAAGAAGCCAGAGCAGAGCTCCTCAGACAGCAGGCGGCAGCAGAGAGCTATCAGCACTAAACGCACGTGTTTCAGTCAAATTTATGCAGATAATGTTTTATTTAGCTTGACCCAAATCATGCGCTTTACATCTCCATAACTGTCTGCAGCACGTCCAGGTGTAAACTAGCAGTGCGCATGTCCAGATCACCTGTGAGGATCAGAGCAGTGCGCGCGCGGATCCTTCTGGAGCGCATTTTCTGGGATTTTGTAACATACGTGGCCCTGCCCTGTACAACAACTCTAACACATACGTCACACCACCCGCGCGTCGGTGACTTTTGAGTGTTTTTTCACCACATTCTGCAACAAGACTAACGCGTTTGGTTTTCACTAATCCTTCCTCAGGCAAAACTGCGCCCTTTCGGTGCGTAAAGCTGTTTGTCTGGTTTGTGTGATGCCGCACAGCTGCAGGGAGAAACTTTGATGAAGTGTGTGTGTGTGTGTGTGTGTGTGTGTGTGTGTGTGTGTGTGTGTGTGTGTGTGTGTGTGTGTGTGTGTGTGTGTGTGTGTGTGTGTGTGTGTGTGTGTTTACGCGTAATTCTGAAAAGAGACTGGAGATTCGCGCAGGCAGGTGGAAGGATGATGGTGGGAAAATAACCCCAGATTGGTATTAATTCGGGTCACCAGGGCTGTTTTTAGGCTTCGCCTGCGGAGCAGAGCATACACGTGGATTGTATCTCCAGCAGCGCGTCTCGCTTTTCTCTGACTCTTCTCCAAAAGAGACAACCTTAAACTTTGGCCCTAATTCCTCTCCAAAATGAATTTCGACCAAATCCTGGCTGCCATCGGAGGATTTGGGAAATACCAGAAGATTCTGTACATATGGATCTGTTTACCTCAAATCCTCCTCGCCTTCCACATGATGGTGAGCGTCTTCACCGGAGCCACGCCGCCCCATCAGTGCCAGGAAGGCTCCAGCTCAGGAGTTAGGAATCAGACATTCATCCCAGGAGCAGTCACCGGGAACGTCAGCCTGCTGAACGCATCCTGCTTCCTCTTGGAGAACCGGACAGAGCGCGTCCCGTGCGTCCACGGATGGGTCTACAGCGAGGAGGTGTTCCAGAGCACCACCGTCACCGAGGTACAGCTGGGTGGAAACTAATGGAGAAGTTTAGTTTGCTACATGGAAACAGAAACAGAAAGTGCTGCAGCTGAGAAATACGACCTCGTTCATAAATATCAAATTTCTCATGTTATTGTATAATTTTACATACCTGTCATGTTTTTTTTGTTTAGTCACTGTTGCGAAACAAACACGCACGCGCACGCACGCACACTCCCAATCCTAGAGGCTTGAAAAAGATTTATGGTTTTGTGTCTTCATGAGTCACTAAAGTTTTGCATCATGTCAAGACTTTGTGGTTTTTCTGATTCACTTTATATTTTTGGCTCCTGCCTCGTTTTTATTTACATTTTTTGTAAATTCTTGTTCAAAAACTTGATCACATTTGGGTCAATTTTGATTATTTTGGAGCCCTGCTGCACACCGGTCTCTTTTTTCACCTACATTTAAAATGTAAAATGTTTTTATTAATTTTAGCAGGACTTTTATTACTTTTTCACCATTTCTCTTTCAAGTCTTTTTACCTCACCAGCCCAGGAAAGGTTTTTCCAGTGTCTTCTGGCCTGGTTCAGGTGATCCTGTGTGAATCGCCGCCTCAGTTTCCTGTTCTCAGCTAGTTATTTGAGCTGCTTTAGCCTTTCTATCATCTCAAACCAGTCTGACCAGTCACCTCTGACCCCAAGACATTTTCTTCTACACAGCTGCTGCTCATTGGATATTTGGTTGTTGAAGGTTGTGGGTAAAAATCCCAGTAGATCAGCAGATTCCTGAATACTGAGACCAGCCAGGATACCAACAACCATGCCACGTTCACTAAAATCCAAATTTTCTGCTTTCTGATGCTCAATTTGAACTTCAGCAATTCTAGCACACCTGCATGCTGTTTAATGACATTTTTCACCTGGAGTGTATAAATAAGTGTGTGCATGATTCAGTAATTGAATATCTGCTTTGTTTTCCCATCAGTGGGACCTGGTGTGCACCAAAGCAGGACTCAACAGTGTTGGATCATCCATCTACATGTCTGGCTTGTTGGTGGGTTCTGTGGTGTTTGGAGCCATGGCTGACAGGTAGGGTTTAGCTCTTTTATACCTGCCTCCAGCCTGATCCTCTTCATCAGAGCAGGGTTACAGGGGCCCACACATCTGGAGTCCTTTGGCATGTGGTTGTTTTGTGTAAGTGGGGCAGCTTACACACACACGCACGCACGCACGCACACACACACACACACACACACATTTTTTAAAAAACTTACACTGACTTCTCCTGTTGGTGATATTTGTCTCTTAAACAAAACACCTTTTGGAAAACAGGGAAGTAAATTAGTTTCATATCTAAACCAGATATGCTGGAAAGAAATTGAAAAATATGTAACTTTTACATCTGAGCTATGTATTTCATATATAATTTTATTTTAGACCAACAAATTGAATAAACATAATCCTGTGACAAGGAGCGGTATAGTAAAGGTCATTAAGTTTAAAAAATCCCTCATGATGTTTCTGATGCCAACGAGTGATTGTAAAAGCAGGATCTCTAAAAGTTTAGTCTTTATGGAGCAAATGAAACCTACAATATGTCAACATAGCAATGAAATAACAGCAGGGATTATCTGACTGCACACAGAGAAAGAATGTAATGATGCACTTGTTTAGAGTTAATTGTATCAGTACACAAGGACATCAGTCTGCTCAGGACTGGGACGATGTAGCCTGCTGGGATCAGAATATGATTGTACGCACACGCACACACACACACACACACGCACACACACACGCACACACACACACACACACACACACACACACACACATAGAGGACTTGAGAGAGCACGAGCCCGATCAAGGCCATACCAAACAGTTTGGTATGTACTATGTACGCCTAGGTTGTATTTTGATTCAGGGTTCTGCTTCACTAATTATGCAGTTTTTTAAATAATAATAATAAAAATAATAGTAAAAATAATGGATTAGATTTATATGGCGCTTTATTTCTAGGGACTCAAAACACCTTACATTATTCATTCACGCACTGGTGATGGTAAACTACATCATAGCTGATTTGTAAACATCAAATAAAAATACATAAGAAAAATGAACATATGGAACATGTTGCAGCAAGGACAGAATTACTTGAGTCGATATAGTCAACACCTGGAAAAAGTTCTCAGGTGATTTTCTTTTAGGCAGGATAATGTCCCATTTGTTTAGCCTGTGGCGGCGGGGCTTAAAATCTATACTGCAGGCAGCCACTGGGATACGTTGGTTGGTATACTACAGGTTTACTATATTCTACAGGTGTACTATATATTACAGGTCTACTTTTTACTACAAGTGTACAGCATACTACAGGTGTACTATTTACTACAGGTTTACTGTATTCTACAGGTGTATTATATACCACAGACTTATATACTACAGGTGTACTATATACTACAGATTTACTATATTCTACAGGTGTACTATATACCACAGACTTATATACTACAGGTGTACTATATACCACAGACTTATATTCTACAGGGGTACTATATACCACAGACTTATATACTACAGGTGTACTGTTTACTACAGGTTTACTATATACTACAGTTGTACTGTTTACCACAGTTTTACCATATTCTACAGGTGTAATATATACTAAAGGTTTACTATATTCTTCAGGTGTACTATATACTACAGACTTATATACTACAGCTGTACTATATACTACAGGTGTACTATATACTACAGACTTAATATATACTACAAGTGTATTATATACTATAGGTGTACTGTATACTACAGGTATACTATTTACTACAGCTTTACTATATACTACAGGTGTACTATGTAGTACAGACTTATATACTACAGGTGTACTCTATATTACAGACTTATATACTACAGCTGTACTATATACTACATACTTATTATATACTACACATGTATTATATACTATAGGTGTACTGTATACTACAGGTATACTATATACTACAGGTGTACTGTATACCACAGATTACTATATACAAATGTACCATACACTACAGGTTTACTATATTCTACAGGTGTACTATATACTACAGGTGTACTGTATACTACAGATGTATTATATACTACTGTCTTATTATATACTACAGGTGTACTATTTACTACAGGTTTACTATATTTTACAGGTGTACAATATATTACAGGTGTACTGTACACTACAGATTACTACATAAATGTACTATATATTGCACGTCTCACTGGACTTTCAGTCTGATTAAATTATCAGGTTTGCCTATTTTATCTTAAAGAAATCCATTAAGGCAGCCTGTTTTTTTTTCTTGGGGGGGGGGTGGAATTAAAAACTAAAACAAGAAAAGTTAGATCAATCTGAGATGTCAGAGCATTGTGTTTCATTTTACAGTTAATTGTGTACACCCCATTCCTCCCTCTAAACATGAGAATCAAAGACCTAAAGGAGGGCACATCTCATAATTAGTTCTTCAGGAGGCTCATGTCCATCTGATGTCTCTGGTCCAGGTACGGTCGACGTTTCGTCCTGCTGCTGTCCATCGCTCTCCAGACCATCTTTGGGGTTGCTGTGGCGTTCGCACCCAACTTCCCTGTTTATGTGCTTCTCCGCTTTGCAGTTGGGACCACCATATCTGGAGTCATCATCAATGCTTTCGTACTTGGTAAAAATAACTTAACATACAATACTCAAACAAAATGAGAATGCATGAAATTACACCAGCTTAGGTGCAAATGCACAACTGTTGTCAGTCTATGAATGCATTGTTGACTATCAGCAATAAAAATATATACATCATTGTCGGTTTGTGAGTTCATCATTGCTAAGTGCTAACTCACGTCGGTAACAACAGATCTTCCATGTGGGATTCTTTACTTTCAGAATCATAATTTTCAAGTTTATCTGACTTTTTGTTGTATTCTGTTAATTGTAGTTTGAGCATCCATCTCTGGGGATAAGAGGCGATGGTGGCAGAGGAGTTAAGTGTCCGCCCTGTAATCAGATTGCAGGTTCGAGTCCTGCTCAGGCTGTCACTGTTGTTGTGTCCTTGGGCTAGACACCCAACCCACATTGCCCGCTGGTGGTGGTTGGAGAAACCAGTGGCACTAGCGCCTGGCAGCCTCCGCCAGCCGTGGCCAGAACACAGCTCATCACCACCAGGGTGTGAATGTGTGTGTGAATGGGTGGATGACTGTGTTGTAAAGTGTCTTGGGGGGTTCTAGGACTATAGAAGGCGCTATATCAAATACAGGCCATTTACCATAAAGTGTCTGTGACCCCGTGTGTTCCTTATTCACAATAGAAAAAGTTGGAAACTTTGATATGGGTTATGGAAGCATAAGGAACAGAGCACCAGCTGCCTCATACTCACCTGTCCATCACACCTGTGAAATAACAATTAAGGCTGTTGTTGTTCATTTTTGCCACTTTTCTCTCCAAGCCAGTACCTAAGTCAATCCCATAATTCCTTCTCCTCTCCTCTCCTTTCCTCCTGCTCCACCAGGTACTGAGTGGACATGCACCAAGAGACGGATGCTGGCTGGCATCATCACAGACTACACCTTTGGCCTTGGCTACATGCTCCTTGCAGGACTAGCGTACCTGATACGAGACTGGAGAAAACTGCAGCTGGCTATATCAGCTCCAGGCTTCCTGCTTATCTTCTATATATGGTGGGAAGTTCTACTGGCATGTAAACATTAGCTTCACTGTGTATTCATTGCTATACATGAATGCTCTCTTTGTAGTGCTCACTTCCTCTTTGGCCCTTATATCTGCCACTCTCTCCTCTGTCCCCCATCCCGTCCCCCCCACCAGGGTGCTCCCCCAGTCTGCCCGGTGGTTGCTGGCCAACGATAGGCGAGAGGAGGCCATCGCACTTCTGCGTAAAGCAGCACTTGTTAACGGACGGGTTTTACCTCCTGCCTTCCAGGTATGGTTCCCATGAGGAAGGACTCCTTCTTCTTGTTTTGGTGATAAGGTGCAACATAAACACACATAAAAACACATAATAGGTAATAAATGGTAGATAATATGTACAATTAGCAGCAGGATAAACAGTGCAAACATGCTATTACAGTGACTAGTATATAATGTGCAGGTTAATGTAGATATCACAGAGTATTCATGAGACAGACGGCAGAGGGGAAGAAACTGTTCTTATGGCGAGAGGTTTTGGTCCTGATCATGGATCGTAGCCTCCTGCCAGACGGAAGCGGCTCAAACATTTCGTGACCAGGGTGAGAGGTGTCGCCTGCAATTCGGCCTGCTCGACCCCGGGTCCTTGAGGCATACAGGTCATGGAGAGATGGAAGACTGCAGCCAAAAATCTCAGAGTGACCACTAATTAAAAAATAAAAAGTAAAAAAAAATTTTTTTTTTAAGAGAACTTGTTTTTTAAATTATTAGCAATTCATTCGGTATCTTACATGTGGGTGAGTTTAGCATGATGCAGTTGGGATCTATTAGAACTGTAGCAGAGAACCCACTTTTTTAGGGAAATAATGGATCTTTAGGTGTTTATTCACCCTCTCTATGACCCCTTTTGGCTGGTTTAGGGTTGAAGGAAGGGAGAACATGAAGACTCCGGGAAGCAGGAGGTGGCGCTGACTGGAGCCCTGAGCTCCTGCTCCCGGGGCAAAGAGGCAGCAGTCCTAACATTCTCATAAGTGTTCTGTCTTTTAGGTTGTTAAAAAGCAAGGCAATACGAAAAAAAACATTTTTGAATAAAGTGTCATCTGGTCTCTGTTAACTCTTATAACCCTCGTGTCTTATTCAATGTCACTGACTCTGTGCTAAATGTGAAAGACTGTGTTCCTGTACAGGCATCAGTTTCAGTCTGCAATGAATTTGTCAAATTCTTCGTGGACAAGATTGCAGTCTTGAGATCCTTTGTGGCTGTAGCAACTCAGCATGAGTTCCTCTGCGCCTGTATCTGGTTTATTGTAATCCTTAAACCAAATTACATTAGCAGAACTATCTAGGTTGTTTGTGGAAGGATATGCTACCCCCACGTTTTCTGAAGGAAGTGTTTTCAACAGTGGCACCGTGTAGATATCAATACTAGTCTAGCTTCTGGTTATTCCCCCACTCTTGAAAAACCTGGGTTAGATACCAGTTCACCCAAATGCTTCCTTTCTTAAACAACATTTTGGAACGATGTGTGCATGGTCAATTAATGACCTGTTTGGAACAACACAATATTTTAGAAACCTTCCAATCTGTTTTTAGACAAATGCACAGCACTGAGACCGCCTTGTGGAAGGTCATGAATGACATTCTTTTAGCAACAGATAGTGACAGGCAAGTTTTGCTCATTTTATTCGATTTTATGGCTGCATTTGATACAGTTGATCACGAAGTGCGTTTACTGCATCTTGAGCACTATGTGGGAATTTCTGGTTGGGCTTTGAAGTGGTTTAGATGTTATCTTGCTGACAGAACGGTGTGTGTTAGTATGGGTGGTTTCTCATCTGACCTTTCTTATCTGCCCTGGGGGGTTCCACAGGGTTCGATACTGGGACCACTGTTGTTTAATGTGAACATTTTGCCATTGGGTGACATTATACAGCAGCATGGGATTGCATTTCACCTATATGCTGATGACTGCCAGCTGTATTTACCTCTAAATGTGTCTGGCAGCTGCCCAGTTACAAAGCTCTATGATTGTTTGACTGCAGTTAATTTCATAAATGAACGTAAGAGGGAGGCTGTTTTGTTTGGTTCAGTTGGCCATGTTGATGGCTCTTTGGTTGACTGTGGTGAGTTAAACTCCCACCTCTGGAACTCGGTTGTCAATTTGGGTGTGAAAATTGATAATGCCATTAGCTTCAATGGCCATGTAAATGGGATTGTTTCATTTTCCTTTAATCATTTAAGATGTCTAAAGTCAAGTTGTTTCTGTCAAGGCATGACTTTGAACCTGTTCATGCTTTTATAACGTCGCGCCTTGATTACTGTAACTCCCTTCTACTGGGGGTGAGTCAGACTGTTGTCGATTGTCTGCTGCTCTTCCAAAATGCTGCAGGGAGATTCTTGGAGGCGAGGCGGAAGTTTGAGCATGCTACACCGATTCTGGCAGCATTACACTGGCTACCTGTATCTTTAGGATTCATTTTAAGGTTATTTTATTTGTTTTTAAATTCATAAATGGTTTGGCTCCAGCCTACTTGTCCGATATGCAGTGTCCGTATGCTCCCCCCTGTGCGCTGCGCTCGTAATACAGGACCCTGCTCTTGGTCCCTAAGACTCGGTTGAAGACCAGGTGTGACAGAGCCTTTTTGGTGTTTGGTCCAAAATTATGGAATGAGTTTCCTTTAAATATCAGGCAGTCAACGTCTGTGGCGGTCTTTAAATCCAGACTCAAGACTTATTTTTAACTCCCTGGCTCTTAACTCTGTGGGGGAACTATAATGTCTACGGCCCTATTTTTGTTGATTTTTATTGCTGTTTTATTTGTTTGGTATTGGTTGTGGTATCTTTGCTTTTATTTGATTTGTATTTGCTGTTTTTATAAATGTCTGTAGAGCCCTTTGGTGGCATAGCATTGCCTGTAAAGCTCTCTATGAATAAAAGTCATGTCGAGGAAGGATGTTGTTGATTTTGTGGCCAGGAGAAAACAGAGCACATCTCTGCTAGCAGAAGCTAACCTTTAGCATTTGCAAATGCACAACATGGTGGAACATGTTCAGGCTTATGGAGATAAAACATCAATGTTGCATTTTTTATCTAAAGCCCTTTTTACCAGACACACTGTGCCAGCAAATCAGCGTAACATTACCACAATGTGTGTTGGCGGCATCACATTGCGGGAATTTTGCTGCATTCGTGCCGCCACGCTTGATAGTAATATTGCAGCTTTGCCGGTCTTATAAATGCACATTAAGCCTTGGCGCAACAGAGGGAGGTGTCATGACCACATGATGAATTAATGCCGAGCTCCGGGCCGGGAACTATATTGAAAATGAAAGTAAACACGGGCATAAGTTTCGTTTTGTAAACAGAACCAGCTGAGATGATAAACTGGAGCGATGCGGAGCTCTGGGATCTTCTCTCCGTTAGATCTGCAGCTCAGATCATCTGACAGTTCACAGGGACGGTGGAGGACAGACACCTGTAGCTGCTTGTGAAAAAAACTTAACGAGCGCGGCTTCGCGCATAATTGCATTGAATTTCCACAACAGAATGACACTAAAATGATCTGTTTCTGCAAATATCAACCTCCCCTAAAAAACTTAATATTCATGCTCTTTTTGCAAAAGTTGGGTTTATAGTTTTCCATCCATTTTCTATACCCGTATATACCTTCGATCGCAATAAAAAGCAAGTTATGTCCAAGATACACGGAAGTCTGCGACAGTGCAGAGACCACCCCCATACCCCCTTTATGCCGCCATCGCGTAATCTTTCATAAAACGGACACGATTGCTCAACATTACCACCACGGTCTGAGCTCTTATGAACGACCTAACGCTCCATGATGCCGCATCAGCGTTGCGGCAAATTGGCGGCATTGTTTTATAAAACAAAGGCTTAAGAAAGAAGAGCGAACGAAGGCAGTGGAAGAGTTGCTTTGCTATTAGCCAATCAGAGGCAAGATGTTCGCATATCACGAATATTAATGAGTAAGACTCTAAATCCTGCTGTTTTCTACACTCCACTCCTCTGACTCCCTTCTACTTACTGAAACAGGAGTGGCAGATCACAGCAGATTTAATCAAATAATGAGTGCATGCCCACTTTAAAACAATATCACTAAGGTACAACACTAAGTTGCTAAAGCGTTTTTTAATCATGCAACTTTACAAACTCAAACATCTCGCTGTAGCCATTTTGCTACAGGGTTTTGTCAGCTCTAACTGGCCCAGACAGGCCCAAATACCACTTTCCCTTTTTTAATTATGTTTGTCAGACCTTTACTCTAGTTGACGTATGTTGCTGTTTGACTTCCTGATCACATAAGTTGCATTAAAACCAGAAAAGTAACACAGCTAAAAAAGAACGTTCTTTTGACTGGAGATGATTGTTTGTTGAGTCGTAATCCATTTACACTACGACTAACAACAGCTGTTACACCAACTCCTCAGTAGCTTTGCTGACTCAGTGTTATGAGTCCAATTATCTTCAAGAAGAACAGAATATTCTGCAGTAATTTGTTGTTGCTTTTTGTGGTTGTTTGATCCTTCGAGTGTCTCTGCATTCCTCCTGCCCACTCCTAAAGTCTCTCAGACTTTGTTTTTCTGTCTAAAGAAGATTTCCATCCACACTTCTGTGGACTATATTAAAAAAGAATTTGTGAACAGCTACCAAGTGGAAATTCCACATGTGAAATCAACTCCAGACACAACTGCCTGTCAGTCATGTGTTTTTACTTTGCTGCCTGTGAAATACAAGAATTTAATATCTTAAAAAAATCAGAATTTTAATTAGCATGTCAGCATTTATGGCACCAATAAAGAAAACCATGCATCGGTTTTAAAGGGTTTAACGCGTCTGTGTGTCTGTTTGCATGTGAGATGGAAAAGTGGGAGATTTTTGGTGGAGCACAGCGGAGTCACTCGGTGTTGGATCTGGTACGAACACCACAGATGAGGAAGAGAGCCATCATCTTGTTTTACATCTGGTAAGTTTCTGTACCATCGTGATTATTTAAATCCTCCACGCCGTTCACCACCCGCTTTCTCCAACTCCAGGTTTGTAAATGTGCTGGTGTATTATGGGCTGTCCCTGGGTGTGTCCAGGTTAGGGACAGACCTGTACCTGACTCAGTTTGTGTTCGGGTTGGTTGAGATCCCAGCTCGTACTCTGGTCCTCTTCGTCCTGCCCTTAAGCCGCCGATTCACCCAAAGTGGTTTCTTGGCTGTCGGGGGTCTCGCCTGCCTGCTCATGCTCACAATCCCTGCAGGTAGATCAGCTTCTGTGTTTATGGAAGTAGGAATTTTTGTTTTGGAAACCAAACAGGTTTCTCCTTTTGGTCTCCAGATCATCCCAACATCCTGACTGGTCTCGCCATGGTAGGCAAGTTTGGTATAACGGCTTCTTTTGCAGTCATCTACGTTTACACTGCTGAGATATTCCCAACGGTGGTAAGGTAAGAAGGATTTTCTGATCAAGTCAGAAATTTCTTAAATGAACACTTTTGCAACGTTTGTCCATGATGTACCTCCAGGCAAACGGGATTAGGCGTGTCCAGCATGTTTGCGAGGGTGGGTGGTGTGTTAGCACCTATTATCAACATGCTGCATAATCACAGCCCGGCTACGCCCCTCATCATCTTCGGTACCTCTCCGCTACTGGGAGCCGTGCTTTCCCTGGCCCTGCCTGAAACTGCTGACAGACCCTTGCCAGACACACTGGAGGATGTAGAAAACTGGGACGACAGGTGCGAATTTTAGACCAGAAATCCAGTTTCTTCTATCAATTCTTGATTCTTGTCACTTCTGATTCCCGTTTTGTCTCCTGCAGCTTGACTTCCATTAAGGGAAACTTTCAGCTGTGTGAAAACTTTGATCCAACAGCAAACATTACAGAGAAGCATCTACCAAACTAGACTCAGCTTTGATACCAGATACACAAACTCAACCCAACATATCTATGCAACTACCCATCAGGATGTGATTTGGAGTTCTGTGCTAAGGAAGCCAAACACACGCCGAAGGAGCACGTGTTCACACTCGGACGCACAAAGGATGCATTCATGTTTTCTGCCTCGGCCAATAAAAAACTTACTGTTTCAGCAGACGCAGGGCTGTTTTACAGTTCTCCATACCCCTCCTCAGTTTGTAGCTGTAACCCAGCTTTGTGAAGTGCTACTAAATATGAGAAATGCAGAGACAAATCACCTAGTTTACCTTGGGACTTGGTAGGAAAACTTTATTAATTTAAGAATAAAGCTTGAATAAGTGGAAAAACTGCCACGTCTTCTCTAAAGCAGCTAGTTGAAACATAAGAGCACATTTCTTTTCTAAATCTAAAGGTTTACGTATCAAAACTTGGTCGGACATTATTGTTTGTTGCAGAAACTTGGTGAAAATGTGAAGATGGTTTGTTTAAAACTTATTTCCACTCATGCTTAATCTGTAGCAGTGAGAATTTCATCATCTACCTTATTATCTGCAGCCTAGAACCAAATCATCACCCCTCTACCTCCGTGCTCCAGAATTGGGGTTTGTGTTGGTATGTTTAGTTTTTACCCAACATGGTGCTTTGGTTTGTAACCAAACATTTAAAAAATTTAATCATCTGACCAAAATGACTTTTTCCAATGCGTTTTTGCTAACCAAAGCAAGATGTCATTGATATGGTAAACAAAACACATTCTCAGTAATGCAATTTTGCAGTTTTCAGCGATATTTAAATCCATTTTTATCATTTGAGTAGCTTTTTAAAAAACAAATCACTGAAAAACTCCTTTTTGAGCATTTATGGTGTCGTCATATAGATAGAAGGGGTCTGCAACCTGCAGCTTTGCACCTTCTATAATGGCTCTTAAATATAGCTGTAATTAACTGTTACTGGTATTATCCTGGTACATGCCAACATCAGTGCAATATTCAGTATGTGTTCAACACCTGGATGTACATTAGGCCTATGCTGCGTATTCTTGGAAACCCAATTTTTTTCTATTTTTATTTGCTGTTTTTAGTGGTTGAAGGTTACAATAATAGCTTACTGCTTATGTGTGTTTAACTGTACTTGATTACCCTTCTTCTTTACTTTTAGTGTTTGGGCTGCTGTAACGAGTGAATTTCCCCACTGTGGGATTAATAGTGTATTCTATTAAAAAAATTGCAGGTTTAAGCAGCTTTTCCGTTTCTTTGTGTAATAATTGTCATTGAATATTTGCATTGAATTTCCACAACAGAATGACACTAAAATGACCCGTTTCTGCAAATATCAACCTCCCCTAAAAAAACTTAATATTCATGCTCTTTTTGCAAAAGTTGGGTTTATAGTTTTCCATCCATCCATCCATTTTCTATACCGGCTTATCCACGCAGGGTCGCGGGGGGCTGGTGCCTCTCTCCAGCAGTCTCCGGGCATGCATGCAGGGTACACCCTGGATAGGTTGCCAGTCCATCGCAGGGCAACACAGAGACACACAGAACAAACAACCATGCACGCACACACTCATACCTAAAGACAATTTAGAGAGGCCAATCAAGCTAACAGTCATATTTTTGGACTGTGGGAGGAAGCCGGAGTACCCGGAGAGAACCCACGCTTGCACAGGGAGAACATGCAAACTCCATGCAGAGAGATCCCAGGCCGGGACGTGAACCCGGGACCTCCTTGCTGCAAGGCAACAGCGCTAACCACTGCACTGTGCAGCCCGTTTATAGTTTTCCTAATTTTAAAATCTAATAATGCAAACAAAATGATATTTTTCAAATATAACAACAAATCTATTACTGTATTTACAAAAGAGAAAATTAAAAATGATTTTTTACTTTAATCTCCAATAAAAAGTCAGAATTCTGACTCTTTTTGAGTGGCCCTAATCTTCTTCTGTAATTATTGTGGCTCTAAACAAGTTTTGCTTGGATGGACTGAGGGGCATAAAGGCTGTTTAGGATTGTAAAGGCTGCAGACCCCTGACATAGATCAAATCTCCTCATTTTAGAAGATAATTTGTTTAATGTCAACCATACTGTTAAACCTGCAGCTCCCTCCCCAATATGGCCGACAGCCAACGTAGGATCTTCTGTGTTGGAACCTTTTCTGGTGAAATGTTCTGGTCCAGTTAGCCGTTTATCCACCAGAATTTGAAAATGATCTCTCAGTAAATTAGGGTCACTTTGGGTCATTATGATGTCATACGACCTCATCGTAGAGAGCAAATCTAGTATAGTTGTGTGGATTTTCATTAAAGGTTAGTTCCTGATCTCTGAATCAGCTTCATAACCTAAATAAAGTCTAGAAATGAAAAGAAGTAAAAATCTTTTTGTATAAACCCTAAACACAGATTTCCAACATTTTACTTTTATTTCATAAACGTGCATCATGTCTGAGTTCATATGTAAACCATGTCTGCTGTGTTTTAAGCTGTTTAACAGTAACTGCCTAATAATCTCTTTATTCTGCTCAAGCCCAGATTAGATGGCATGCATTGGTGACCTTTGTTATGCTGAATGTAGCGTTTGTATGACTAACTTAGCTATTATTGGTATTACAGAAAATACAGGAAGTAACTGATCAGCATGAAACTGGTTATTTGAGTATTGCTTGATCTTCTTTTTCTGAATTAAACAGCTATGGGACGACGAGATCTATACATATCAGATGATCAGATGATGCATTTATGACGCGGTGCTGTGAATCATGAAAAAGATACTGTGGAGTTCTGGTTTTACTCAGGCAGAAGTGAAGCATTGAACGTGTTACTCAGCATGCCTTACTGTGATTTTTACATAAACCAGATGAATTTTATTTATTGTGATGATTCTTTGTTCAATGGATGCAATGATTTTTGTAACAAACAAGTCAAAATGTAGCCGGCCTGAAAGTAATGTAGGCGTAGCGCCTTCAGCAATAAACCTGTTTATGATTAATCTGTGTCCATGTTGTCCCGAATCACCGCAGCATTATTTAAGGCAGTTCCTGCAAACGCCACACCGCCTCTCCTCCGCTCAGCTCCAGGCACAGACCAGGTGGCTTCAGGTGAATGAAATCTAAGCTAGTGTGACGTATGTGGCATCGGTGGTGACGCCACAGTTGTTGTCCTTCATAGACATGAGGATGTAGCCGTCGTTGCCCCAGTAAGTGGACCAAGAGTTCTTTACCAACCAGTAAGGCTCCATGTTCAAGGTCCCGTATCCCACTGCGAGCACAGCGTGGTCCAGATCATCTGGTTTGTTACCTGGAAAAATAAGAGTAAAGGTCTGAATACTTTTTGCATTTTGAGGAAGTTATAGGGTGGAATTAGAACTAAATAAACATTTCTCTTTGTTAGATTTTTGTGCAGAAGAGACTTTATGTGCACGTGCACCGAGACTAAAGCTGAAAGTCTGAGATAAAGTAACATCCCATCACACCACGTTTATTTGTAGCACATTTAAAAACCAAAGAGCTTCACAAAGGAGCATGAATGCTCTGTAACTGCAGGACAGGCGATAATCAGAAATGTGACAACATATTAACATATTTGGGCAGTAGTAGCTCAGGAGGTAGAGCGGGTTGGCCAGTAACTGGAAGGTTGCAGGTTCGATCCCGGCTCCCCCCATAGAATGCTGCTGTTGTGTCCTTGGGCAAGACACTTAACCCGTCTTGCCTGCTGGTGGTGATTGGAGGGACTGGTGGCGCCAGTGTACGGCAGGCCCCGCCTCTGTCAGTGCGCCCCAGGGCAGCTGTAGCTACAATGTAGCTCATCCCCACCAGTGTGTGAATGGGTGGATGACTGATTGTGTTGTGAAGCGCCTTGGGGGGTTGTAGAACCTAAGAAGGCGCTATACAAATACAGTCCATTTACCATTCACCATTAAGGTAAAAGAAATAGGATAAAATATCTAAATCAATGAATAAAAGCAAGAGTGTCAAATTACTAAGAGAATTACAGGAGGAAGGAGGTTAAAAGGCAAAAATACAATCCTAAAAGGACACGTCATCATCAGAACCACCACTGTTCTCGTCATTTATTAGTGGTTAAAGCATGGAAGCACCGCCTAAACATAAAAACTACACGTGAGTGGCAGTGAAAGGCTAACTCACCACACGCGGGCTCGTAGTAGACGCCGTGGCTGTAGAAAACAAACGACCTGTGTGAAGCGTCGATGCTGACCGCTGCCGGGCCGTTTTTGAACAGAGCCAGCTTCAGGGCCTCTGCGTCGCCCGATGTGACGTTAGTGTAGCTTTTGACATGAGCGGTCAGCTGGGACGAGTTCATGTGACAAAGTCCGTTCTGCTCGGTGACACAAACATAAACAGGATGCATGTTTAAAATCAGCACGTCCAGAGAGCTGGGAGCAGAAAACAAGCAGCAGAGCATAAATCCAGTCTTTAAACCTTTAAAACCGTGATCTCAGACAGGGCTTGTTGACGTGCACGCTGCACCGACAGTAGAAATGAAATTTTGTGGCGTTAGAAGTATTTACTGACTTTCACAGCTCTGGTGGAAAAAGTCTCCGTTAGGAAAACAGTCAGAGCAAACAGCTGAAATCACATTTGCCTGGAACATGTTGTGTTGTTTAAACTGGGTCTCACTGGACCAGTAAAATGAGAAATGGGCTGTCCCTTTCCTCCATCACATCTCCCAGTTTGTTTCAGGCTGAACCAGTGTGAGACACCGTTTCTGCACTACTCTCACCATTCCCATGTAGGCTCCGTACGTTTCTGTTGTGGCGATGCCTCCGTGTTTCATAATCCACTCGTACGCTCTCCACTCCTCGCCTCCATCACAGCCGTTGTTGCCAAAACCCCAGGAACAGTCCACCAGGACCTGCTGGGACAGGACCTGCAGGGAGCCCGTCTGAAGGACAGGAGACCAGATGTGATTACATGAACCTGTCTTGCTCTCTGGAGGGTGTAAACTAGGAGAATCACACCAATTTATTTAATTTATTATTATTAATAATAATAATAATAATAATAATAATAATAATAATAATACATTTTATTTGAAGCGCCTTTCAAAAAACTCAAGGTTAAAATAAAACATTCAAGACAAAAACAGCAACAAGAATAAAAAAAATGGCTAGAAAATTTAAAACTCAAATAAAACAGATAAAACACCAATAACAGTTACAGCGAATAAGCAATCTTTAACAGATGAGTTTTGAGATTAGCCTGGAATTGGTGAAGGGTGGTCATGTTCCTAGGGTGAGCAGGTAATGAGTTCCATAATGAGGGGGCCGATCTGCTAAATGCTCGGTAACCCATTGTGACAAGTCGTGCTGGTGGATTAATTAAGTTGATGGAAGCAGAGGATCTGAGAATGCGAGAGGGTTTAGTGACTTGTACAAGCTCTGAGAGGTATGAGGGGGCAAGATTATGAATGGCCTTATATGTTAGAACTAAGATTTTGTAGTTGCCATTGGATGTGATCAGAGTAGGGTGTTTTGATGATTATACGAGCAGCTGAATTTTGAAAATCAGTAAGTGAGGATGTTGGAAGTGATGCAGATGGTGCAGTTGAGATATATAACTGGGTGTCGTCTGCGTAACAATGAAAGTTTATCTTCCATTTATGAAAAATGACACCTAAAGGGAGCAGATAAATGATAAACAGCACGTGGCCAAGGACCGAACCTTGAGGAACCCCAGATACTACAGGAGTGGGAGTGGAGGTATACAGGTCCTTCTCAAAACATTAGCATATTGTGATAAAGTTAATTATTTTCTGTAATGTACTGATAAACATTAGACTTTCATATATTTTAGATTCATTACACACAACTGAAGTAGTTCAAGCATTTATTGGTTTAATATTGATGATTTTGGCATACAGCTAATGAAAACCCAAAATTCCTATCTCAAAAAATTTGCATATCATGAAAAGGTTCTCTAAACGAGCTTTAACCTAATCATCTGAATCAACTAATTAACTCTAAACACCTGCAAACGATTCCTGAGGCTTTTAAAAACTCCCAGCCTGGTTCATTACTCAAAACCGCAATCATGGGTAAGACTGCTGACCTGACTGCTGTCCAGAAGGCCATCAATGACACCCTCAAGCAAGAGGGTAAGACACAGAAAGAAATTTCTGAACGAATAGACTGTTCCCAGAGTGCTGTATCAAGGCACCTCAGTGGGAAGTGTGTGGGAAGGAAAAAGTGTGGCAGAAAATGCTGCACAACGAGAAGAGGTGACCGGACCCTGAGGAAGATTGTGGAGAAGGACCGATTCCAGACCTTGGGGGATCTGCGGAAGCAGTGGACTGAGTCCGGAGTGAAAACATCCAGAGCCACCGTGTACAGGCGTGTGCAGGAAATGGGCTACAGGTGCCGCATTCCCCAGGTCAAGCCACTTTTGAACCAGAAACAGCTGCAGAAGCGCCTGACCTGGGCTACAGTGAAGCAGCACTGGCCTGTTGCTCAGTGGTCCAAAGTACTTTTTTCGGATGAAAGCAAATTTTGCATGTCATTCGGAAATCAAGGTGCCAGAGTCTGGAGGAAGACTGGGCAGAGGGAAATGCCAAAATGCCTGAAGTCCAGTGTCAAGTACCCACAGTCAGTGATGGTCTGGGGTGCCATGTCAGCTGCTGGTGTTAGTCCACTGTGTTTTATCAAGGGCAGGGTCAATGCAGCTAGCTATCAGGAGACTTTGGAGCACTTCATGCTTCCATCTGCTGAAAAGCTTTATGGAGATGAAGATTTCATTTTTCAGCACGACCTGGCACCTGCTCACAGTGCCAAAACCACTGGTCAATGGTTTACTGACCATGGTATTACTGTGCTCAATTGGCCTGCCAACTCTCCTGACCTGAACCCCATAGAGAATCTGTGGGATATTGTGAAGAGAAAGTTGAGAGACGCAAGACCCAACACTCTGGATGAGCTTAAGGGTGCTATCGAAGCATCCTGGGCCTCCATAACACCTCAGCAGTGCCACAGGCTGATTGCCTCCATGCCACGCCGCATTGAAGCAGTCATTTCTGCAAAAGGATTCCCGACCAAGTATTGAGTGCATACCTGAACATAATTATTTGAAAGTTGACCTTTTTTGTATTAAAAACACTTTTCTTTTATTGGTCGGTTGGAATATGCAAATTTTTTGAGATAGGAGTTTTGGGTTTTCATCAGCTGTATGCCACAATCATCAATATTAAAACAATAAACGGCTTGAACTACTTCAGTTGTGTGTAATGAATCTAAAATATATGAAAGTCTAATGTTTATCAGTACATTACAGAAAATAATGAACTTTATCACAATATGCTAATTTTTTGAGAAGGTCCTGTATGTGTCCAGCTGAATGTATGTATCTGTAAGATATGACTTAAACCAGGTTAACGGAGTGTGAGAGATGCCTAGTGCAGACAGCCTTTTCAGTAAGGTGGAGTGACAGACAGTGTCAAATGCAGCACTGAGGTCAATAAGAATAAGAATGGTGATTAGGCCAGAGTCTGCAGCTAATAGATCATTAGTGATTTTAATTAGTGCTGTCTCAGTGCTGTGGAAGTGTCGGAAGCCTGACTGAAATGGTTCATATAAACTATTAGTAGAAAAATGCTGATGTAGTTGAGTTTAACTATGTTGCAAGATTATATAGTGCTGCTGAGCATAAAACTGGTTTAAAAAGTTCTTTTATCACATCTCTCAACAGGGTCAGGAGGGATATTACTATTATGACAATTGTGCACCAGCTGTTATCTACAGGTCGCAGAAGGAAATCTAAAACTAGCCCCCTGGAGAGCAGCTCTGTTTATGAAGCGGCCTGAAGAGACGAGGGTCGCCGCTGTGAGCAGGTCGCTTCCTGCTGAGGCGCCACATCCCTCAAAATCTACAAAGCTGGACCGCCGGAGCCTCGCAACAGTACTTTGTCTAGGCCAACTCAAACTGTCCATGAATATTCCGACTCCTAAGAACGACACGAGAAATAAAACGCACTGAAACAGAAGTTAATAATGAATAGAGCGAGTGCCTACATGCCTTTACTCTGAGAAGGTCACAGTGACCCACCTAAACCCGATGAACTGATATAGTAAGAATGTGATGAAAAGGAGTTTCTAGACGACTGGTTAAACCTTTTTTTTTGTTGGAATGCTTTTATCATCGCCCACAGGCAAAACAAAGTGTGTGTGTTCATTAGACAGGTTTTAATGAAACTCTCAGAAAGTCAACACTGGATCCATAACTAATTAACTCCTGGAGTCGGCCTCAGTAAAGAGGACGCATTATGCAAAACTCACTTTTTGCATCATTTTGTGCTGCCATGTGGGTCTACTGCCTCTATAAACACTCCAAACATGGAAAAATCTGTCCATCTGTTTTGTGTCTGTCTGCTATTGTAGGTTTAAAACAAGCAGTTTCAAAAAGTTCCTGTTTGTGATGTCACAATGAGGAAATTAGAATAGAACCACCTCACTCATGTGACATCTGCTGCTGCTGGAGGAGAAGCGGCTCTACTCGAGCCCCTCCTGGATTCTGAACTTATAGCAGCCTGAGTGGGAGATGGGTGGGCGTGGCCAGCTCCAGCTTGTTTTCTTAAAGTGACAGAGCTCTGAAACGGCTCATTCTGGAAGGCACTAAAACGGTCTAGAATAAAACTGCTGAAATAGTTTGATGTGAGAGGGATTTACTTTAAAGAACTTCATAAACATGTTTTGTATCGACGAGGGATGCTCCGATCTGATCACGTGATTTTCATTTTAAATTCATCTTGAGATAGAGATTTTCAAACGGAATAACAATGGTTTAGTTTCAATTTCAGCAAGTTCCTCTACATCAATATTTTTGGTTTCATGGACGAAAACACCATAATGTCACAATTTATGGCAGGCAGAAATTCAGACACCATAACGCGTAGCTATTAGCTAGCAGGCTAACGTGTCTCCTCAGGAGAGCAAAAATGTCTGCAGTTTGGACGTAGGCTATTTTAAACCGGACAGCGAAGGCAGAGCAACAGCCACTTGTAATGTGTGCATATTGGGTATTTTACATGGTGGAAAAGACAGAGCTGTATGAGACGCAGCCTTCAAAACAAACTACAGTGGTATAATGCGGTTCACCTTTCGTGGCCTCGCAGTTTCGTGGATTTTTTTAGTGCCATTTTGCATGTTTTTGTTTTTTTTAGTTTTTTTTACAGCACATTGTTTTCTGTGTCCAAAGATATGAAGGTTTGAACTTTGAGAGAAAAATGGCTTCAACTTTACAGATATGTAGGTAAAGCAGGTAATTCGTGCTAACATGCTAACAGGTGACCAAGTGGCTGGGGAGAGGGACGTCTGGGCCTCTCTCCTCAGGCTGCTGCCCTCGTGGCCTGACTCCGGATAAGTGGAAAAGAATGAATGGATGGATGCTAACAGGTCTAGCCACATTATTTTAAAGTTTTGACAAAATCAGCTGTAGTAATGACTTGTCAACATCACACAATAAATAAATAAACAACTAAATAAATGACTATGAGGACCAGCTTTGCTGCTTGATTACTGCTCTAACCAAGAGCTCTGCTTCCACAGCTGGATGTGATCCTGTCATTAAAGCAGCTACTGAGGAAAACAAATTTTATTATCATTTTATTAATCAAAGGTGATGTGCCTGTGAATGGGGTTTTAAAGAATTTGGTCATTTCAATGGGGTGCCATCAAATCCTATAATAAAGCCAGTGTGAGTTTGGATCCATTGCTAGGCAACAGGGCAGCAGGAATGTCTTTGAGCTCTCCGACGTTCACTCGGTTTCATTGATTCACACTCACGGTCAAGTCTGTGGATGGTCTGTTGACACTTGCACCGTAAATCATCGTGAGGCTCCAGGAGATTTGAGACGCTACGGACAAAACTCGGCACGACCGATTTCATCAATAAAACCATTCCATCGATTTCTGAAATATTTATTTCACTATAAACTTAAGTAGTGTCATTTTTTTGTTTCTCATCTTTAAAAACACCTTTTTTTCTTTTTTGCATTTAAAATTAATATTATTTTTATCATTTTTCCAACCAAACCTTTGACATATTAAATATTTTGACTACAGAAAGTGAGATATTTTTAGAATAAGTGGTGTTTCTTCATCATCACCAAAAGAGGCCATTAATTCATTAGGCTGCTGTAAAAAACAAACCCCCACATGAACATCTGTAGCTTCAAAGAGAATAAAGAAGTAGCCCCATCACTGGAATGGTGCCACTGTGCTGCAGGCTGCATTTTAATCACCTTCAGGAAAAGAGCGCCCTCTACTGTTCCAGTGGTGGCGAAGCTCCAGCACGAGCCACAGATGGCCTGGTCTTTGACTGGAGTCACGGCACCTGAGAGGTCAGAGGTCACATAAACACAAGATGCCCTCCCAGACAGAGTCACAGGTCAGGTTCATGCTTACCGTACAGCCTCCAGTCCAGCGACTCGGGGAACTTCACCCCCTCGTAAAGTTTGACAGGAAAGGGGAGTCCTTTGTTTGGGGTTTTGCCTCGTTTCCTTCCCCTCATGGCTGCCAGCTCTGATGTGGTGCGATCTGACAGCGGGTTCAGAGTCAGAGAAAAGGACAGGCCCGCTCTGTTCTTGGAGTGGACATACCTAATGTAACAAGAAAGCATCAGGTGGGAAAAATGAAATACTAGTCGTCTGTTAAAGATCAACTTCACTAATTTTTAATACATTTGCAGCGTTTTCTAGTTCTCTGGGGAAAATAAGCTCGGACGCGCCTGTTTGAGGATGTCAGCTGGAGGAGAGAGTGGCAGACCACGGCAGGATTTGGAGTTTTATTTCCTGATATTTGGACATCTCGCCTCTGATTGGCTAACAGCAACGCGACTCTACCACTGACTCTGCTTTGCAACGTTGATGTTTTATCTCCACAAATAACTCAAGCCTGGAGGAGTTCTGCTGTGTGGTGGAGTTGCTGATGCTAATGGTTAGCTTCTACTAGCCGAGACATGCTCTGCTGTTTCCTGGACGCTAAACCAACAACAGCCTTCCTCGTCGTGAGTCAAGATGGGTGAGTCCATGAATGTTAAGTGACAGTGTGACATAGATCTGTCATTCTTTTCTAAACTGAGCGTTTCCCCGTCTATTGTATATCAGAAGCTAATGCAGGAAATAGGGGTAGAAGACTATTGTCGCGTTTAGCCTGCATGTTCCAGCCTGCATGTTAAACTCAAAGTGACTGATCATTTTCAAAAATAATAAGTAAAAAATAGTTTCTGAATGACTCTGCTCTTTAAATAATAAGATGTTTCAGTCACCGGAGATTGTGAAGAAAAGCGTGCTCCCTTTTCTCGTGCTCCCTCTCGTCGTCGTACTGACGCTGAAACTTGTCCTTGAAATGGTCGAACATCTTCTGTGAGTGGCCAGAAGCGGTGGTGTGGATCAGATCCTTCATTGGATTAGCCAGCATGTGGTGCTCCACTCCTGGACCTGGGAAACCTCCACAGCTCATCCCTAAAGGGAGAATAAAGATGAAACATTAAGTGTGTTCTCCTGTGGTTGTTCTAAAAGCCCTGCAGCAAGACACACACCTTCAGGCAGAGAGAAGACTTTAGGATCCAGGTGGGTGCTGAACTCCTTGTAGTCCACCAGATATTTGTCATAATGAGAACCCAGCAGCGTGTTGTACCCCATCATCTCATAGTGGAGGGGAACGGCATTAGCTGTGTTCTCTGGATGAGTCACCCACAGCGTGTAGGTGTTCTTCTTGTTTCCCACAGTGGTCACGTTCTGCCAGACCTCACACAGGGAGCCACCGTAATACTCCATTCTCAAGAACTAGTGAGATAAGAACACCACTACTAATGAGAAGATGATCAGGTGTGTGTGTGTGTGTGTGTCTGATCAGCAGTAATGGTTGAATGAAACCTGCAGCTTTCACCAAAGATCCTCCATACCTACAAACTTATTAAACCAGATGATCCATTCAACTTTACAACTAAAGGTGGACTTTTATTGTCACAGAACAACATTTTTAGAGTAGTAACAATGATAAAAGTCAAGTTGTAATCAAAATGCATGTATTCCTTAGCATTAAGCTACCTTAAGTGTAGAAACACACACCTGGAAGCCCTGCACATCGGGCAGCGACGGCTGCGGTTCGACCGCTTCATCCTTCGTTCCGTTGACCTGGAAGCACTTCATGACATTTAGTTCTTCCTCTGTGGTCTCAGGAGTGATTTTATAGGCCGCTCCGAACTGCTGCTCCGACCCCAGCTGGTAGGTGGAAACCTGACCTGCTCATCATAACGGAGAGGATCGTTAACTTCAGCATCCCCGACAGCTAAACCGCAGACGTTTTATGAGTTTTCTTTTTGCTAAAAAGCAGAAACGTTTCCTCCTCTTATGCACAGTAATATCAGTAACATCTATAGTCTATGTTCAGTTTGTTATTTTGCTCTAATGGTGAAACAGAAAACGAGGTAATGCTGGTTTTATTTTCACCTTCAGCCCAGATGATACTCAGGACTCTAAGATGGATAAATATGTCTCATGTTGCAGTTGAGTTAAGAGTTAACCTGAAATATTCCTGCTGCTGCAACAAGAATGAGTTCCTTTTAACATCCATGTCTGATCACAGCGTTAAAATGGGACGTTTGTAGGACAGAAATGACATTAAATGAGTCATGAGGACATTTAGCTAACATACATACTCATATTAAAACACACAAAAATGTATTTTAGGACAACAAAACCTTGTAAAGCAATGAGGTTAAACAACGAGTCACCAGATCAAGTTCTCTTTTTGACTTCCTGTCTATTTGATGATGCTGCAGTCTGGTTTACCAGAATCTCAGTCCTGAATCACTTCGTCCACTTAGGCTCACTGACCAGTTTAGTATGTAAACCTTAAATGGATCTCCTCCTGGTTTTAGAAGAACCAGCTTAAATCTTTATGTGATAGATCAACATGAAGTTAGAACCATTCCTCGGAGGTTCTGGTCCATTATAACATAATGGCATCCATGAGGAGAATCTCCCGTTCACCACATCCCAAAGGTTCTGGACTGGACTGAGATCTGGTGACTGTGGCGATCGCTGGAGTTCAGTGGACTCATGGTCATGTTCTAGAAACCAGTTAGAGATGATCTGAGCTTTATGACATGGCGCACTATCCCGCTGGAAGATGGGTCCACTGTGGTCATAAAGGGATGGACATGGTCAGCAACAGTACTCAGGTAGGCTGTGGTGTTTAAACCAGGCTCATGGCGCTTTCAAATCTGGGTCAGCCCACTCACGTACCACCCAGGTTTTGTTCACACAGCCTTCTCGGGAATGCGGAAATCTCCAAGCACGTGGGCGAGGCAAAAGACATGTCTGTGGTGTCCTCCTTAATTAGTAAACAAAGGCGGCCGTGAGCAGCATTGCTTTTGGAGACTCTGATATTGCTTCCTGCTTTATTTATCTGCCGTGTGTGCTCTTCACGGCAGTCTGTCCTCATGATGCTTCAGCTGGAGCAGCAGCTCCCAGCTGCAGTCAGGGAGGAGATTTTAACTCCCCAGCATCCAGAGTTATAATGAATCACGCATGCCGGAAGCCCGCTTTTCTACCCGCCAATGGGAGGCTTCCTCTGAAGGTAGGTGTGAATTTCAGCCGGCCAATCAGTCGGCAGAGGGTGTGTTGGGTCAGTTCAGCCTGAAGCAGACCGCCGGGAGAGGAGGTCTGAAAAAAATGGCCGGCTGAGCACAGAAAACACACAGGCTACCCAGATGGAGGCAGCAGAGCCAGGCAGGCTTCTCCTGTCTCCCGGCCGGAACATCAGCTGAGCCGTGCGGCCGCCCGGCTCCTATGCGAGGCTGTAGTCATCCTGTCTGCTTGTGGAGCTCTCTGAGGGAGACCACTTGCTCAGGTAGTTCGTAGCTACTCCCCTTGGCTCCATCCTCCCTGTAGCTTCGGGTTAGCTCATAGCTACATTGGTTCAGAGTTTATGGGTGTCAATCATTTGCTCCCACCCTCATAGCTCCACCTCTTTTTCCATTTTTGGATTGTCTGGGTGTGATGAGACATGTGACACGGCCAAGATGGCGGCAATCATTTGGCTTCAAACGAGCCCCACAGAAAGCTGTGGGTGGGGTTTGTCCATCTTTTTTATACAGTCATTGGTTTGAACGCCTAAAAGCATTGAGTTGCTGCCATGTGATCGACTGATTAGTGATGAGGGTTGGTGAGAAATTAAAAATCAAACAGAGCAGTAGGTTTCCTACCATTGTAGTAGTCTATTCTGCTGGATTTTGCCGTCAGGTCAAACCAGCCCTCAAACGGCTCCACGATCTCAGCATATGGCAAAGAGATCACTCCTGTAAATGATAATGAGAGTCATGACTGCAACCACAAAGCGCCCGGTCACTGAGAACGATCCTCTGGCATTTAACAGCTTACCTTTCACGTGATAAGTCTGTCCAAAATCAGGAAGAGAAGGCACTGCTTTCCCCTCTGTAGCTGTAAATCACAAAATAAGGGCTTAAACAAAATTCAATGAGAAATATTATTTGATCATATGTATGTGTACCTGTTAATTTCATTGTTCAATGTAAAAAGAGACACTGACATTAAAGATTTGATTTAATATGGCTAATAAATCTGACCAACTCAGATTTTTCGTGTTTTTTTCATTCATATATAAAAAACCATAGATATATATCACGATGATATAAATATGATATCTATGTAATAAACAATATAAACCGGAAGTGTAACGTGTTTTATCTTCCCCACAAAACAAAATAACCCTTCCTCACTAATCTGTTTCAAATTTGATCAGTTAGCAGAAAACTGGGTGAAGATTTATTTTGATGAAGTTTATTGCAGCATGAATTATAAATGTTATTTAAACAGAACACTGGGATAACAGGTTTTTAAATGTTAAATACTTGAACGCCAACATAGATATTAATCAATAAAAACACTTAAATTGGTCAAATTATATAAAAATCCAAGAACTTTCTCCTATTGCAGTGGTTTAAGAACAATATGCTGTAAAAGGTTCCTTCTTACCTCTGGTAGCCCACAAAAGAAGAGCTGCGAAGTACAAACGTCTCATTGTCAAAACAATTAGTTCAGAATGTAGACATTTAGAAAATCAGTCAATCTAAACCCATCAAACCCGTGAGGAAATGTCCCTCTTTTCCCCTCAAAACATTCATTAAATAAACACCATCACGTGCTAGCTTACTGACGGCCGCCTCAGCCAATCAGAATGAGAAAAGGAAGAGTGCCGTCCAATCAGACGTAGGAGGTGGGATTTAGTGGCATGACTGTCACGTGACTCGTGTCACATGATCTAAAATGTTCATCAGCGTTAGTTAAATAAGTTTCTGCTGAATTTTAAAGACCAAAGTGCATTTCTAGTGTTTCTTAAATCAGTCACATGAGTATCATTCGGTTTATTAATAGAAATCTCTACTTCCGGTTCATTACCTATTTTATTTACACTCTGAAGTTTTTTTAACTAAATCATGGATTTTGGATAAAACATTTCAGACAAGAATACTGGTGTGCTAGTTGCATATATAGAAAAAAAGACAGAACAATTTAAAAATTCATACCCCCAAGCAGGCGGAAAATGAAATCTGTGTCAATGTAACCTTCCTGTTTTGTCATTATTTCACTGTAGAATTATATTGTACCTATAGCTGCCCAGGTCCAATAAAAATTGGCCACAAATCCTTCTTTTGAAGGTTTATTCTCATTTCTCATATCTCTCCTCTTCAGTCAAACTATTAATAAAGAACATTTGGCTCAGGTCTTGTATTTACAGTTCTCTCTTAGAGCCTTCCACACCTGAACAGTCTCAAATAACTGTAATGTACAACAACACTATAAGAAATAAAGATCACAATAATAAGTTAAGTTGTCCTCTTGAATAAAACAATAAAACCAAATCATGAACAGTTACCGTGCACGCCTCTAGAACCACATGTAGAATAACTTTTCTCCAATTCAGTTCAGTTTATTTATATAGCGCCAAATCACGACAAGAGTCGCCTCAAGGCACTTCACAAAGTAAAACGTTCAAATTGAGTTCCCTATGTAGAGAAACCCAGCAGATTGCATTGAGTCACTGACTTGTGTCAGAGACTTTACAGCAGTCCTCATACTGAGCAAGCATGTAGCGACAGTGGAGAGGAAAACTCCTCTTTAACAGGAAGAAACCTCCAACAGATCCTGGCTCAGAGTGAGCAGCCATCTGCACACAGAGAGAGTCTATTTCTATGGCTGCATACATTGCAATTTCTAAGTCTAAGTTTCTTAAAATAAACATTGTTGTCTTCGTCTGGGTGAATCTGTAATTAATTCAACAGGTGAACAGTGTTCCTTGAATCTTTCTGTCTGTGTACATCGGGTCAAGAATTCATAATATAACTGGGATGCATTCATGTGCACAGTAAACAATGGGAAATTATGCTTCTTATGAACTCATTCCTATGCTTGCAGGACTCTCCACATCTGGATTAGTGAAGAAACTGGGAAAAATAATTAAAAAAACATCACCTGGGGATCATCTGACCCCATTAGGGACACGGGAGGGTTAATTGTTAGCTCACAGTAATAGATTTCAAATAAACGTCTCTTGATAGTGACAGTACCTGTAAGACTTCTGGAAATTACTGACAGCAGATTTCATTTCTCAACTTCTCCCACTCATAAATAACAACAATCGTGCAGCCAGTGGGAATTATAGGTATAGTAAACAAAATGATTACTAACTAGTTTTCTGTGTATTGTATTCACTTTAAATAGCAGAAATAGGGAATTAAAGCTCCTCTGCGACTGGGAGGATATGACTTCAAATATTCAAGACCTATTTTTATTTTACATTTTTGCTTTCCTGATTAATTCATTTCCCCATATGGGACCCAAACTTAGTCTAGTTAACATCATAAAACTTAGGTAATATTTAAATATTAAATAATTAAAGAAAATAACTCAAGCTAGATTCTCCACAATTAAACAACAGAGGAGCATTGAACATAATTTATATATTGTTGTGCAGGAACAATATTGTCCTTGTATAAAAACGTCTCAAAAGATTTCATAAACTAAGAAATCCAAATCATTCATGTCTAATATTGATATCCTGCTATGATTAAGTTTGTGTAAAGCTCATGTAAACCTACAAAAATCAACACTAGGTGTCAGTATCTGACAAGATATTTGTTATTGTTCAGTCTTTGAGGCCTTGGTAAACCTAGCCTGGCACAGGAACTGAAGGGTAAAATGCCACCAGGAGGATGTGCAGCTCTGCAGAGCAAGGAGGTGACTGGGGGACATGAACTGAGTCGTCCTGCTCAAGTCAGGTGGGAGTCTCGGGGCTCTAAGTGGAGTCATGAGATGACAGAGGGACTTTATATGATCTATGTGTTCGATGCAGATGAAAAACAGAATGAAAGCTAACCAGCCTGCTGGGGTGAGGGGGGATAATCTAAATAGTTTATTAAAGAAATCTGAATCTCAAACCTGTTTTTTAGTGTAATTATTATTTTGTTTTTTCAAAAACCCCAAAATATCAGTGTTAGATTATGTGTTTGGTAGACGTACATCAGATGAGATCTATAAGAAAGCTTTTTAATTTTTGCATGACTGGGTCTCTGAGAAAGAACTGAAGCTCCTGTCAGAACCACGAGGTGACGAACTCTGTTGCCTAGCAGGTCTAAAATACAGCAAAGCAGCGATCCGATTCAGATCAAATGAGACCAAATTAGAACTTCTGTTCTTAAATTAGAAAACTAGATTTAATGCATCAAAGACCACAGTGCATTCTGGGAAATTGGGAGCCATGATCACAGACCTAAAACCTGTAAATAAACACCTTGGCCAGGCATGGTGTGAGCCTGTTTTCCTGCAGATGTGAACAAAAAAAAGAGATTTGGTAGAAAACAGTTTTAATCTTTGAAAAGTTCTATTAACAACATTTATTTCCTATTTTGTGTTAAACAATAATAACAGGAACAACAGAACGCAAGTCATACACAAGACTACACGAGTATAAATATAGAATATCTGCTGCGGGGAAATCATGAAACGTTAGACAAAAACAAAACACACTCCTAAAATCATTCACTCACAAACCCGAGACTGCAGTTTGAACTTTGCACTCATCGACACATTCTCTCACAAATCCAAAAGGATGATCAATGTTTAGTCATTTTGTTAGTGCTCAGAGCGGCGTGCGCTCAACGATTCCTTCATCTTTTCCCAGAAATCCACACTGAGCTTTACAAAGTGACTGGAGTCAAAAGATTCAAAATGAATGCAACTCAAGACTTTAGAGTTGTTTCTGTCCCTCCTTATGTGGAAGCAGAAAATCTGGGTTTAAGGTTTGCTACATGAATCTGGACCGATGCATAGCTCTATGGAGAAAAACGTGTCACCTCTCCAACACAAAGACACTTAATGGCACAAAACATCTTTGAAAATGCAAAGTAGAAAAAAAAGTCCATCAGTAGACCTTTGTTTCTCTCAGGAGGGTTAAATGAGTGTCTGCAATGCCCTTCACCAGCATTAATACTGCAGAAAAAACAGATCACCTTCTGCATTTCCACCAGACTGATTTGTTTACATGCTTCCAGCCTGTCCAACAAGGTTACTCTGACATTTAATACACCCCTTTCATGTGACAACACTGATGTTTAGACAACACAGAAACATGCAGCTTCATGTCTCGCTGCTCTGCAAAAGGAGTTCACACTCAGAGCTGGGTGCAGTTAGTGTTCAGGGTGAGACACTCTTGAGTAACAGAATGGTGGAGGCAGAGCTGGGGGAGGACACCTCAGGGTTGGTGGGACGAGGATCTGGCTCATCCTCTGAGTCTTCTTGTGTTTGTGCAACAGTCAAGGTTAGCTTGTTCAGGCTGTCCTCTAACGTGACCTCTGCTCCTTCTGCTCTGTCACCTGGAACACACACATGCACGCACGCACACGCGCACACACACACACACACACACACACAAAGAGGAAGAGGACAAACCACTCATTAAATCTGTGTTTTTAACCAGGGACAAGCTAATGGTGGTTTGTCACATGATGACAACACAGTGAATGAATATAAAATGTTTAGATTCTTTCAAACATTTTTGTGGAAAGATAAAAAAAAAATACAATAAATTTTTTATATTGTATATTTTGAGCAACCACAGATGCAAAAAGATGAATTCTGACCAGATTAACAAGCTAATGGCTAGGCACAGCGTGGACACTAACAAAGTACAATGGGACTGTCTTAACCTGGCTTCACCAAAGATGTTTGCTGTGCAATTATTGCTGTTTTTAACTAAAGTGAAGAAAAGAGCACAGAGCTTTTAATGCATCCAGATAAGCCGTCCTCTTTAAACCCAGAAAGGTATCATTTACTGTAGGTTTATTTTGTAAAGTTGTACAGTCATATGGGATATTTATGACAGTAAAAAGGGATAGATGTGTGTATAAATAAACCATAAAGTGCTTCATTGAAACTCATTCAACAACCTCAGTTTGGAGACACAGATTAGTTCTGACTGTCATCAAGAAAAAACTCCAATCTCAAAAACTACATCGCACATTCATACAAATCTTATTCGATCTTATTTGGGAAATAGATCATTCAGCGTGCAGATTGGCGACTGTGCCTCACCCTCTCTTCCATCTAATTGGGGGGTGCCTCAAGGTTCTGTCCTGGGACCCCTCCTATTTTCTATCTACATTCTCCCTTTGGGAAAGATTTTTGAGAGGTATGGTGTCAGCTACCATATCTATGCTGACGATTGCCAGATTTACGTGGCGACAAAAGGACCAAACGCTGACTCAATTCTCTCTGAGTGTCTCTCAAATGTGAAGGGATGGTTAGCGGCCAACTTCCTCATACTAAATGAGTCCAAGACTGATGCAATTATTTTCGAACCGAGAAAATCACCTCACAGTTCATCTGCTAGAAATCATTTGAATTTTGACCTCAAACAGTGTGTGACCAACCTTGGGGTGAAATTGGATGCTGGGTTTTCTATGGTCCCCCAGATAAATGCGGTGGTGAGATCATGCTTTTTTCAACCACGCCGCTTAACTCACTTGAAACAAATCCTGAAACGGTCCCATCTGGAATCCGTTATACATGCCTTCATCACCTCCCGTCTGGATTATGCAAATTCACTTCTCATTGGCATTTCTGTTTCAGCCCTGAATCGGCTGCAGATAGTACAAAACGCTGCAGCGAGGTTCCTAACAAACACAAATAGACGCAGGCATATCACTCCAGTTCTGGAGCATCTGCATTGGCTTCCAGTAACTTTTAGGGTGAGATTTAAACTCCTGCTGTTTGTCTTTAAAGCTTTAAATGGTCTCGCACCTACCTATTTATCAGATCTGCTCACTCCTTATGTACCGGTCCGTTCACTGAGATCGGCTGACTGCTTGCTGCTCTGCATTCCGTCCATGAAGTATAAAACAAGGGGGAACGGGCTTTTATGTATGTTGCCACGATGCTCTGGAATGCATTACCCCTCTCAATTAGGCAGTCTTCATCTATCGCTGTTTTCAAATCTAGGTTGAAGACCCACTTTTATCAGCTGGCTTTTGGGCAGTGACTCCTTTTTTTATATGTATCTGTTTTTATCGTTTTTTTTTTTTTATTGTTCTTAACTGTTGTTTTAATGTTATTTTATGATTGTTGCTTTGTGCAGCACTTTGGTCGGCTCTCATTTTTTAAACATGCTATAGAAATAAACATGGTATGGTATGGTAAATGCTATTGTATAAGTTTACATCTTGGGAGCAACATTATGAAATTCTAGCCAAACATGCTACTTAGCTGAAAATGCTACTGCTAGCTAGCTCCGTTAACAATTTCCCCATATAATTCTATAGATAAATGTAGAGTAATGTGCTTAAAGTGGTGTAAATGGTTTAAAAGGAGTGCTTCTGGAAGTATTTCACTTTGGCACTGGCCCCTGTGAACTGCTGTTAGCTTGAAATTTTGAAAAACCTGGTTGTTTACGCAGATTTCATAATACTTCAGGCCAGAACAGTTGTGCCATGCAAAATTGATGATGTCAAAGTGAAAATGCAAAAGTATTTTGCAAATAAGACGTTTTTGCTTGAGGTGCTGACATTTTTGGAAATAAAGACAACCAAAAAAGTGTTTCCTCTTTGACTAGCTGTTAGCTCATCTATCCAATCAGAACTAATCTCCATTTCTCCCAACTGAAGTCATTCATAAAGTGATTTAAAACAAGTGAGATATTAACCCTTCACAACCATTAACCTCCTCCATTTGCTCATGAGTCTCACACACCTCTCTCCTGGTCGCAGTCTGGAGAGGAGGCTCCGCTGCACTGGCTGCGGGGGCCCAGGAGGGGTGAGGTGTGCCCAGAACCGCACACCGAGTCTGAGCTGTGAGAGCTGCAAGGGCTCACTAAATCCAGACCGTCGGGACTCAAGGAGGAGGAGGAGATGGAGGGGGAGGAGGGGAAGACGTAGGGGGAAGATGTGCTGGCAGGAGTGGAGGCAGAGGTGGAGGGGTGGGAGGTAGCGGAGGAGGGAGAGGAGGGCATCGTTTGGCACGAGGAGGCGGTGCGAGTGTCCGACTCCTCCTCAGAGCTCTGACTGCCCTCTTCATCAACTGATACTGACACCACTGAAACACACACACACACACGGATGTGAACATTAAACATGCACACACACAAAGGTAACTAAACGAAACATGAACTGATGAAGAGGAGGATTATTCATCATACTCGACAGGCCGTCTGAGTCCATGGTGAAGTTGGCGATGTCCTCGTTGCCCTCGTCCACCTCGGCGCCAACGCCTTGCTCTCTGGTTCCCAGAGCCAGGGTGCGCCGTTGGGCATGGATCTCCTCAGAGATGCTCTCCAGGTTACGTAACGCCGAACGGTACTCGGCCTTGGCAGACACAAGCTTGGCCTGAAGCTCGTCCACATGGTGCTTCAGTTGCTGCGAAAAATCAGCAAATATTAAAAATAAAACTAACATTTGTGAGACATTCTCCTGTCTAAAATCTACAACCCACAACAGCTAAAGTGCATACCTCAAGCTGCAGATAATATTTGGCTTTCAGTTCAAAATAGGGTCTGCAGGGGAAGAAGAAGTAGAAAGATGAGAAACATTTCCTCTGTGAGTATTCACATTCCTCAGCTCTTAAAAAGGGAGTACACCCCATCACGGCCTGACCAACACATAAAACATCTGGACGGCATCAGATCACAAGCATGGCCCCTCTTTCCCACCACGTATTCAGAGGCCCGAGCAGGGCGAAGCCTGTGAGCGTCATTTCCAGCCAATCACAAGGAAAGAACCATCCCAGACCTGGATTTGTTTACAGAGCGCTTCAGCTTCTTCTCCAGCTGCCTCATGTGGCTGATGCAGGAATTGTAGTTGGCAGCTGTTTTCCTGTGTTCAGCTTCACTTCTTGTTCTCGCTTGTTCTGCCTCCATCACCTGAAACAAGAGAATTTAGTTTATCATGAAAGAGTGAAGCAGATGTGCCACTCTGTGGACTCACTCTCTGTGTGGCGTGGTTGAGCATTTCCTGCCACGCTGAGTCAAACTGGCGGCTGTCCTCCTCCAGAAGTTTCTCCTCTGCCAGGGAGATGGTCTCCTTGGCCGCCCGCAGGATCTCCACCGCCCGCTGGAACTCCTGAGTGGCCTTTTGGGCTTCGACCTGGGCCTGTAGAGGAGAAAGTAGTTACAACTCGTTAGAGACAAGCTGGAAAACAAAAGCATCACTTAAAGATAACACTTAGCTTGGGAACACGCTGTATGTATTAATATATTAAAAAAAACTTGTGGTTTTACTATAGAATTAAAGAAATCTGTTTATTTTTAAAATTTTGATGATTAAAGTTGAAATGTTAAAAAAAATAAACATTTCTTTCACTAAACCTGTTGATGCAGGGCCTTTTTTTAAAGGGATAGTTCAAATATTTAATGTAAGTTTTTGTGAAAAAACGTTAAAATGTATTTTCTTTAACCAGCCTCAGTTTGGAGAAACAGAGATTAGCTCAGAATGTTACAAAAAGAATCGCTGTCATTTACTCTCATCTCAAAATTGTCATAGTCTGATGTCGTGATCTCGTGGAGCCAGCTGTGTGGAAGGCTTTTGCTGCTGTTTTGTGTCTGAAACATCTTAACCCGGTGAGAAGGGAACTCACAGGTAAAACCAAGGGGCAAACTCTGCCTGCCAAAAGGGAAGCCAGCATGGAACTGACAAAAACTGCAGTTCCCTCCTCATCCACTAGGGGCTGGCACCGGAAAGGAGCAAGTTCCCATTGACTCCCATGTTAAAAATGCCAACTTCACAGCAGAAATAAACATGTTAACATCCTGGTTCAAAAACCATTTTAGGTTTTATAGGTCAGGTTTACCATCATGACAACTCAGAGGTGGGTGAATTTTTTTGGTAACTCATCCCTTTAGATGTAATTAAAGCTTGTAATTATGAATACTTAGGGGCGTGTCCTTTTAGCCCTGTTTATAAAACAATGCTGCCAATTTGCCGCAACGCCGATGCAGCATCTGGGAGCCTAAGGTCGTTTATAAGAGACCGTGGCGGTAATGTTGCGCAATCATGTCCGTTTTATAAAAGATTACGCGATGGCGGCATTAAGGGGGTATGGGGGCGGTCTCTGCACTGTCGCGGACTTCCGTTTATCTTGGACATAACTTGCTTTTTATTGCGATCGAAGCCGCGCTCGTTAAGTTTTTTTTTCACAAGCAGCGACAGGTGTCTGTCCTCCACCGTCCCTGTGAACTGTCAGATGATCAGAGCTGCAGATGTAACGGAGAGAAGCTCCCGGAGCACCGCATCGCTCCAGTTTATCATCTCAGCTGATTCTGTTTACAAAAGTGAAACTTAAGCCTGTGTTTACTTTCATTTTCAATATAGTTCCCGGCCGGAGCTCGGCATTAATTCATTACGTGGTCATGACACCTCCCTCTTTTGCGCCAAGGCTTAATGTGCGTTTATAAGACCGGCGAAGCCGCAATATTACCGCATTATTACTATCAAGCGTGGCGGCATGAATGCCGCAAAATTCCTGCAACGTGATGCCACCATGGCGCGTTCATAAGACACACGTTGCGGTAATATTACGCTGATTTGCCGGCACAGTGTGTCTTATATAAAGGGCTTTTGATTGACAGGTAGCGGATGATCCATCAGCACTAGCGCTAGCGGCTTGCCGCCCTGAAGCCTCAGCCTCCCGCCAGCCTCCTTTAGATTTCGTTACCTCTGTTAGCTCGTAGCTACATCGGCTCAGAGTTCGATGGTTGTCAATCATCTGCCCCCACCCTCACAGCCCCGCTCCCAGCTTCATTTTTGTAGTTTCCAGAAGGGACGAGATGTGGCCAAGATAGCGTCCCACTGGGCTTCAATTCAGCTCTTCAGAGACCTCTGGGGTGACAGCGCAGCGGGTTTGTCCATTATATAAACAGTTATTGTGTAAAACGAATCTATTACGTTATATGCTGTTTACGCATCCAGTGGAAAGGATGGGTAAAGGTATATTCATTACAGGACCAGAGGTTTTGGCTCCACAGTATCCAGAACTATCTACAGCAGGTAAGCTAACGCATGTTCCTCGATCCCTGCTTAGTTACTTGTGTTACATGCAAAACATGTTTCACAACAGACTGAAGATAAACAAGAGGAGTTTCTACTCATTAGCTCATTAAAACACAAGTTTTAGCTAAAGCACGCTGACCAACGGCTATGAAATGGTCAAAATGCTGCTCTAGTTCCGTGCTGCTTGTACTGTGAGGGAATTTTCAGCACATTTACTCCAAACCACTCATACAGAATAACAAGCACGTCTTTGTCTCTGAGGAAATCTGCCTAGCGGTCAGTGGGCTCTTCTTGCTCACACTCAGTCAATAGGGGGATTATTGTCGTCACCCTGTTGGACATATTTGGCCCCACTCACTCCAAGCAGAAAGGTCGGGGTACTGAATCCCAATCCGATCCAGTTACAGTACATCTGATCGGTTTTCCTTCTATAATATATCAAGATAATGTGGAAAACTGGCTAAGTGGTTTTAGTGGTTTCATCTTCACTGAGAAATTCTACTGAGGAGCAAAAGAATCCTGTGAGTACTCAAATTGAAAAAGAAATGAAAATCAGAAACTGAATCCAGGTGTGACATGAAAACAGGAAGCAAAACCCAAGTTCCTGTATTCATAACACTCTGTAGTAAAACTGAAAATGATAAATGTATTTATTATCATGAAAATGTGTTGAAGTATGAGCAAAGTAGCACTTTTCACTGATACTACGGTGGCCTAGAGAGGTCAAACCAGACAATGGCTCTAGTTTAAGCCCTTCCTGTCCTTTATGACCAGTAGGTGGGGGTTTTCATTTGGCTGCAGTTTGCTGCTGCTGCTTCCCACACTACTTTTCCTGACTTGATTTCTTGTTTTTATTAGCTTCTTTTTATTTTAGTAGAACATTTTAATTGACTTTAATTTTTTGCAACAGCACAGCAATTTCCTAATGTTGTGATTTCTTGCACATAATAAAACCCTTCTGATTCTGATCTTTCTTCTTTCCAGGGGTATGGGGTATCAGGCCCTTTGATACGGGTGGTTAGGTCCCAGTATGACCAGTGTCAGAGCTTGGTCCGCATTGCTGGCAGTAAATCGGGCTCGTTTCCGGTGAGAGTTGGACTCCGCCAAGGCTGCCCTTTGTCACCGATTCTGTTCATAACTTTTATGGCAAGTCTGGGCCTCTCTGCTTAGGCTGCTGCCCCTGCGACCCGACCCCAGATAAGAGGATGAAAATGGATGGATGGACTGTCTTCAGTCAGAGTGAACTACAGATATCTTTTCTTGTATAAACGTATTGTAATTTTCAGTAAAATCCTTTAAACATACAAAATGCTTTAATCCTGCTTCAGTAATCATCTGACCAAAAGATCTAAAACACAGACGCAGCAAACTTTGTGAACTGAGACTTCCTATATGTCATTCTCTAAACTTCTGGCCACGGCTGAAGCCTTAGAAATCTAAACTTCAGACTAATTTGCACACTCCACCACACTGAGAGGTTAATAATCAGGGTTTTATTAGTGTTTTTCCCTTTGAGCAAATAATTCATTTCTATTGGCTTTAAAGAACCTAGTTCTTAAAGCTTTGTGTGGTTGACCTGTTATCTTAACCCCTGTAAAAGAATCCTCTGATGGTGCTGGTCCTGGTTTAAGATAAAGCCTTCAAGAAGCAAAGGTCACAACTATTTGAGATGAAAAGATGAAAATGCAAACGCTAGCTCCTCCTGTGTTTCTGACAAGTGTGGTGGTGCGTAGATATGCTGTGCAGGACTGAGGCGTCTTTGGAGTGGCTAAAAAACCCAAACCTTTGCTCCTAATTCCTCAGACTCTAAAAGGGCTGCAAGGAAAACTGGATGATGGATATTTGATGAGACTGAGCAGGAACAGAGACTTTAGAGCTGTTGTTTTTATGTTAGGGATAAAAGATGAGCCTAAACCTCTAGGATGTCCCATGGAGGCAGCAGCTCTACACCCAGGTATGCTACATGCTGGACAGAGAGCTGGCTGAGCATGAGATCTGACCACTTAGATCATCCCCACTAAAGGATGCTTCATGTGCATGGTAAGGGAGGTTGTGACAAGTGACGGAAACTGAGGGTGGGGGTGTGAAGAGTGGGTGCAGACAGACGTACAGACATCCAGTGAGGCAGAAGAGAATGTGGGTTAAAAACTAGACACAAAAGATAGATGGGTGCAGGAAAATTCCTACACACCACCTACCCCTGATCGGCTGGAATGTAGGGGGGGAGAAAACATGAGGGGGCTGAGTATGGCTTATCAGTGAGGGTGTGTGTGTGTGTGGGGGGGGGTGTTTTCAGTGTTTGGCAGGTCAGAGAGGACAGTTCAGAAGCCCTTCAAAATGGGCCGAGTATTAAATATGAAATATTTTTGCATAAATCATAAATAGGCAATTTTCTAGTTTGACCAGGGGCCTACACACACACACACACACACGCACACACACACACACACACACACACACACACACACACACACACACACACACGCACACACATATCTAAAGACAGCTTCCAATAATATCACATAAATGTGGGTCACATCCCAATTTAAAGCCTGCGTGCACGTCCATCACTGGCAGCTAAGTCGTCATATTGCAAGTATAGCCAAGCAAGGACACACACCACACACACACACACACAGTCTATTTCAGACCAGGCTCTGACTCAGAGCTTCCTGACTCTACGTCTAAGTCAGGAGCGCCGCTGAACTCCACGTTGGAGGTGAAATCCAGTCAGATCTCAGCGAACTGGAGCAATAAGAAGTGAAGTTGACACAACCAGCTGCAGGGGGGGACATCACGGTTAGGAGCTCAAACCACAGGGGAAGCTGTTTTCTACACCTGCAGCTGTGCAGAGAGAATAAACTCACAAAAATATAGAAGCCACAACATGGGGGGGGGGGGGGGGGGGGGGCTGCACACGTATGACTTTAGAGTGTAAAAATAGCCGTCATGTGACTGCTCCCTTTAAGTAGATATAAGCAGCTCTTCCAACTTGTTATTACTAATCCTCAGTAAGCTGGCCGTCGCAGTTTGTGTCTCCCATCCTCAGAGTCACTCCCAGTGTGTGAGTATGTGTGTGTGTGCACCTTTCTTGCCACTTTGCGGGCTTCCCAGTAGGGTTTGGACTCATCCACAGCTCGACCGATCTTCTTCATCAGCTCGTCCAGCTTCACCGTTGCTTCCACCAGAACGGCACGAAACCTCTGGCGGAAATCCTGCACGGACGCAGGATATGAAAGCACATAAATATATCGAGTAAAGCTACGCCTTTCCTCCTAATTCATGGGTCACCTTTTAGGAGCCATGCGGCCTGCTTGTGTGCACGTCCAGGTGTGTGTCTGTAAAGATGCATCCATGCATGCATTTGCAGAACTTTGCAGGGATTTGAAAGGCCGCACCTGCATCCTGTTCATAAAAACTGATGGAGCAGTAAGCGAGAGGTAAGGGAGAGAGTCCTTGCAGGAAGCACACTTCCTGTGACATCATGACGTTTCCTGTCAACCCATTCCTGAATAGAAACAGTGGTGCAGCTTTGAACCCAGCATGCAAATTCTCTCAATTTCAGCTCATTTGCTGATTTTAGGTGTTTTTTATGCTCCTCTCTGTCATTTGCAGTCTTACGCTTTTGTTTAGGCCAAAACGAGGGGATTATGTTGGCAGAGTCACAAACAGATTTAACCTCACTGACTGAAATTCTCTTAATTCCTCTCAATCTGGTGTTATTCCTATTTAATCTGCTCCAGATTGGGCAAAGAAAGCTGCTAGCCTGCAGCTCAGTTAGCACATCCAACCCCAGGATGTCTCTCTGTTTCCCTTTCAGTTTCATTGTGTTGATATAAGACCAGTGAGTAATTACCATGCAGGTAAAAACAGGATTATTGGAGGAACTGGATTAAAGTCAGAGGAATCCTGCCCTTTTCCCTCTGCCTGCTGCTGTGTTTGTTCCAGCTCTGGGTTGTGGAGTTTGGATTTGAGCGCAGCTCTAATGAGAAGCAGAAGAGGCCTACTTTTAGGAAAAGAAAAACTACGGCCAGCTCTGGAATGTTTAGGTTTGGGTGAGCTGAATGCCAGAGCAATAAAATTCCCTCCATGCTGTCTTTTCATCAGTTTTTCACCCACGTTTACTGCCTTTTCCTTTTAAAAGTCATTAAATACAATAAAGGGAGGGGAATAACAGGAACGCTGAGGGTTGGAGTTGCCCCAGAGGTGCTATTGAGACAATTTTCCAAGTTTTTTCCTCAGAACAAGCTCACATTGTGAGAAATCTTGAAGGGGGTGTTTTGAAGCATTGACACCCTGGAAAGCCCACGCAGGAAAGAAGAACTACAAATAGTCTTGTTTGTTTGCAGCCAAATCTGAGACTGTAGCTCTAAAAGTGGATGCAAAAACATCTGGAAGAGTTTTCCTCAGCAGCCATGATAGTGATTTTTTACCTCCAGCTCACTCTCGCAGCGGTTAATGTCATCTGTAGACTGGTTCAGCTTCTCCAACTCTCCCTATTTACAGGAAACACAACATGCATGGAAAGACGTCAGGTAGGGTGAGGGGGGAATGAACTGTGTGACACTAATCAGCAAAATGTGCAGTATTCAGCTGTAATGTGATTCATAATAAAATCCACTTTATAGTAAACTTTTCTGGTTTAAATGTCTCACCTGGATTCTAGGGTCCACCTCTTCCTCCTCCTGGACACACTCTGATTCTTCCTCACTGTTATTCCCATTTTGCTCCATGCTCAAGAAATATCTGCAGATTTTATTTTAAGAAAAAAAAAAAAAATCCGAGGGTCTTGGTTGGAAACAATGGGGGACCCCCGAGCCTGGGTGCTGGAAGCAGCGCTGAAGCGCCCTGTCTAGCCGTCACACCGAGCGCCCTGCATGCTGCCGCTCCTGCGGGCTTTCGGAGCTCTGGATGCGGATAAAGATGCGGACGGGACCGCGGTGTCAGGAGAGTCCAGCCGCAGCCTGACCCAAAACACCCCGTTGGTACGTAACTCAGGCGCCGAAGGGCAGAGGAAGACAAAAACTGTCAGTGATTATCACTCACATCACTACTTCTGGTTTACGATTTTCAAAATAAAAGTCGAGAATTGCGCTGGCGCAAAGTTAAAAAAAGAATTAGAATATTGTGAAAAAGTTAAAGGATTTTTTCATTCATTTCAGAAAGAAAACTCATATTCATTACACAGAGAGAAACAATGTAAGCCTTTATTTTTTTGTAATGTTGATGATTATTGCTTACAGATGAGAAAAACCAAAATTCAGTGTCTCAAAAAAATCACAATATTACATAAGACCAATATATATATATATATTAAACAGAAAAAAAAGTTGGGCTTCTGAGAATTATGTTCATTTCTGTGCATCAATAGTTGGCTGTGCCTCCTTTTGAATCACTGCATCAATGCAGCATGAGGCCGTTAGTCTGTGCATGTGTGGTTGTGACGTTCCATGTATGCTCGCTCCCTGCCAGCATCTTACACCCTGCAGTTATGTGGTGGATTGTCTCAGGGGCCTCTTTGCACAGCCTACACCTTGGGTCTTGTCTGGTGGTAGATCTTGGCCTCTGTTGCTTTGGTGCTCAGGGCCTGTTCCTGTGCAGCCGTGATGATTGCCTCTGTGCTGTTCTTCAGACACTAGTAAGGCACCCGACTTACATGCAGCGGACCCAGGTTCGAATCCAGGCTGCAGTGAATACCAACATCCAGTGTGGGTCCTTAGGCATGACTATTATTGCCTACCTCATACCATGATGAGCAACCAAATTGTACAAGATGCCGGCTCAGATGTCGCCTGGTCAGACAAGGTCTGTGTCAGGTGCTGGGGAACCAGAGCACCCTGATGAAAAGTGGACTACTGGAACGAGATGGAAACGGGCGCTTTGCAAGAATCACTACTACTCCAGTAACCCTAGTCAGAGGGGTTACATGCAGAGAATGCAGGAAGAATGGTTACTTCAAAAACCGCACACACACACATTTAAATATATTTTTTTACACATATATCTACAGGTTTGCCTTGTTCTCAAAGACTGCTCTTATTTTGAAGCAAACCTTCACAGGATGATTGGTTTGAATTATTTCCAGCTTGTCTGAATCCTGGGAGTCTTCCTAGCCTGTCCTCGCCATCTGGTGGCCAAACATGACTCAGGGAGCAGGGAGGGTCAGACACATTATTGGCATCAGGCTGGTTTCCTGTAAACAACTCAGAGTTTTTCTTTCTATTATAAGTGGTTCCCAGCAAGCTAAATACCTCCGCAGCATTTCTCTCTCAGCGTATTTCCAAGAAGCTGAAAGTTTTCTTATTGAAGCAGAAAACGTTCTTTTTGCCTTATGGAGCTCTGTAACTCAATAGAAACATCGTTACACAGAAAGTTGGACCTTTGACGTCTATCTATGAAGCTTTCCACACAATTACAGTTTTAGTTCTGTGATTTGAGATTATTTTTCACAGAATATTAAATGTTTTTGCATCCTATATATGTGAATATTTAATCTGCCACAACCCACAGACAGATCTCAGTCGTGGGGCATAATCTACGATTGTCTTTCAAACTGTCTCTGCATGCTATTGGACAACGAACAACGTCACTCACGGTTACGGATGTCAGTCAACAGGGCAGTCCAACATACACTGTTGAAGAAAATGCAACTACATCCTTTTTCTAAATAAAGGACTTAAGTACCTCTATCTGCTCTCAAAGAAAAGCCCAAGTCTAAATAGTCCAAAGTTGATGCCAAAGCCGTTTCAAACGAGCCACCGCCATCTTTGTTGTTTCGCTCTGTTGCATCATCCCACCCACCAAACCGATGGATCGCTGTGATTAGCATAACACAAAACTAATCAGGCCAGTGGTAGACCTGCTGAGGTTCCAAAGGAGCGTGGCTAGACCAACATGCAGAACAAAAGCTTATTGCTATGGTCTGTCTACATTTATGCAAATTGTGCACCAAACTGTTTACCTCCATAGTTTTTGATTTTCCTCTCGTGCAAGAATCTTGAGGTCAGGGCAAGTTTTGCATCTTGTAGCATACAGGGGGTAACGAGAGGGAATTAACGCCTCATTTTTCTCCACACAAAATGACAAGGACTGTCAAGAAAGCATATTTGCTGTGTTTATGTCAAATAAAAATAGATGCCAAAACATTGGTTTACTTCCTTTCTTTCATCTTCTTCCTCCTCCAGCCCCCATAATCCCCTGTGTGTCCTCCTACAAATACGGCAATCCTGAAGGACAACATACATCAATAACAGCACAACAGTCCTCAGGTCTTCCGGGGTTTCGGACCCAAAAACTACAATTTTTAGCATATTTTTAGGTCAGACGTGTTGCTTCCATGCGTACAGTGCAGCAGTCAGGTTGTATTTGAGCATTGAGTCATACAGTGTGACTCAGGAGCTTTGCTCTGTAAGGAAGTCGTACAGTTTGAGATGGAGCTGAGTGTTACAAGTGACAAAGTCACACAGTGTACAACCGGCTTAACAGGAGTGACCCAGCAGTCATTTCTTATACCCATAAGAAGCTACGTTATCTTTTTTTGTACTCTGACATCAGTTATAAAGGCTAGACGCTAACGTTAAGCTAACAATTACCAACAACTGGATATTACAGTGAAATGTATTTATCTACTTATCAACTTACTGTGAATGACTCATCTTCACTTGTCGTCTAGAATCTTCTAGTGTTGATCCGTAAAAGGCATCAGTTGCTTAGAGTGGGCTTGTTTGTTTTGAAACATGGACTGCAGTACCCACATTTGACCACAGGATGTCACTCCTACTTCATACACCAGGGCTTGGTGACCCAAATGAGCCACTGTTGGCAGCGTTAACATTTCTGTTGATTGTGGTTTAATCGCATTACTTTTTAAACAATTTTGTCTTTTTGTTTTCAAATTTTCCCTAAAGCTCCAGGACAAATACAAAACGTTTAACTTTAGTGCATGGAGGCTCTAATGACTAAACACACTTTAAAAAAATCAGTGTGTGTGTGTGTGTGTGTGAGGACCTTGATGCAAATATGATTTTGGTGCTCATATGAGTTTTTTTCTACTATTATATATCTCTAGGCTTTATATGAAAATTGCATTTGCAAAAAATATATTTTCGCCTTTATATATTTACATCTTTTTACATAGCATTATTTATTTTATATATTCATTCCCTTAAATGGATATTGCATTAGTTCCCGGTCTGCCTGCCTCCAGGTTAAATGATGATGCTGACAGTGAGGAGCTGGACGCAGCGCCTCACAAATGGACGGCTGCCCGGCCTCGCTGTTCGTCATCGCGTTGTTTTTCCAGCGTCCTCCTGCGTCTGCATATATGCGACCGACGGGCTGATTTCATAACGCGGGGAGGAAGACAGGAATGGGGCTTTGAGGACGGACGAGCACCAGCTCCCGGTCGGCTCCGCGCACAAGCAGCAGTAATCTTTAGTGGGCCATGCAGAGGATGCTCTGGGAGGAGATGCGGTGCTGATGCTGATGCTGCTGCTGTTTGCGTCTTGAGCATCAATCGCCCTGACGGCCAGAGAGATAGCGATCGATCTCCGGAGCCACGGACACAGCACCGAGACTCACACAGGATGGAGTTCAAGCATCTGGTGGAGGCGGCGGAGAAGTGGTGCTCCGGGAACCCGTTCGACCTCATATTTGCGGAGGAGAACGACGAGAGGCGGCTGGACTTTTACGCAGAGCCCGGCGTCTCCTTCTACGTCCTGTGTCCCGGTGGTACCGACAGCTTTGTGAGTGGGCTTCATCTGCAGGCCTTTTACTTCAGTGTGTGTGTGTGTTTGTGTGTGTGCGCGCGCACGCGTGTGTGTTGGTGTTCTTGTAGGTGTGTCGAGCTTGGGTTGGAGGTGGGGTTCCGGTTTTCTCGCAGATGGATGAGAAGGGAAGAGGGAGAAATGATGTCATTTCAGTTTGGGTTCACACCCACTTCTCCTAATTTGGAAATTATGTTGTTTTTTTCCTCTGCAGTGGGGACAGCATCAGATATCTGGTTAAGGTCTTATTAAACTAATGAAATGCACACAAATGCACATGAATTCACACCTAAACTAACCTTAAATTAAAATTACAGCAACTTCTTTTCCCCTTGTGTCACTTCTGTAGTAAAAAAATCAAACTAAACGTGTTTTCTACACGTTTATTCACAAGACGTACAATAAAAACATCCAAATGACTGTTTGAGGCGTAAATATCTTTCCCATTTGGTTTTTACACAGATGATGGATCACTCTATTGCTCTGATGAGTTTGGTTGCCACAGCAACACAGATTCATCCCATCCTGTTTGACACCAGATCCATTCAAACTGTAAACAAACAAGAATATACAGATTTTAACTGTATATTTTAAGACTTATTCAGACTTAAAACCACATTTGAAAGGATGCACAAACCTCCACCATGTTCTGTTGATGAAGAGTCACTTTATCCTGTAGCCATGTGATGCTGCGCTGAAGTCCCAGAGGCCAGACGCACCCTCCTCCCCCTCCCTCCTCCATCCTAAAGCTCACGGGCCAACGGGGCGGGAGCAGATGGAGATGACCCAGGAGTCTGGGCGGCTGTTCAGTCAATAACATATTATGTCACACAGGCTGAGCCTCTGTTGTGTTTGAAGCCTCGTCTGGCTCCGCAGGGCAGCTCTAAAGCAAGAGGTTTCCACAGAAACAAAAGCTACATCTTCCATCTGCAAAAAGCTGCATGAGTTTAAGCACAAAAACACAACAGGGGAAAACTTTATTCCTGAGGTTTGCTGGAAGTCATTCATAAAAAAAACCTCTGACTTCTGACAGCCATTTTTATTTTTAAGAGTCGACCAAAAGGGGTGCAATTCACTGGTATGAAATGAGGTGATGTGCATTCATTCAGTGAATGCTGGAATATCTATTAAAAGCTACTTTTAGGTCTTTTTTAAGACATCCTGATATTAAACCCGTGGTTTTGGATTTGACTCAAAAGTCGTCGCCGTGGGCAAATGCTTGCTGTCACATCGGATCATTTTGATGTACAGCAGAAAAAAATCAAGGCATTAATTTACAAAGATGGCTCTGCAAAACAATAACTGATGTGTTTTTAAAACATATCCATCAGTGGTGTCCTATAATGGTCCTCGGAGGCCTCTATCCTGCATGTTTTAGATGTTTCACTTCTCCACACCTGCTTCAAATCTGCTACATCAGAGCAAATAAACATCTGCAGGATATTAAGGATTAGGACATCACTGCAGACCATTAAAAAGGCAGACAATTAAAAAGCAAAATTGATAGTTTCCAATAAAATTCTCCAAGAATAGACTCTGCTTAAGCCTTAACCTCTATTCTCATCACATCTGAGCACTAAGAACATTATCGTCCAAACTGGAAGGTCTAACTTAACATTTCTCCTACACTTTAGACACAGAAACCTCCATCTGTGATCATCAGACTCTTCTAGTTAAATATTTTCATTACAATTTACAGATTTTGCACAGAGCCTGTTTATCTCAGGCTTACTTTCTACTTTTAGAAACCCTTGATTGATACACTTCGTTACAGACTCCAGCTTACATAAAAACAATACAATGCAACATAAAAAAGCACCATATAAACCATAAAGATAAAAAAACCTACATTTGAACATTTATATATAAAAAATTGAAATTTCATTTGAGGTTATAATTTAAAAAATGTTCATTTTTAAATGGCTACAGAGCTCTTTTGTAGAAAGTTGATGCATATTGAAATTTCAGGGCGTTTTAGATAAATAACCCACCAGAATGGCCTTTAGACTTTAAACCAGAGCAGAGTAAAGTTGGTGGCATTGCTCCAGAAACAAGCTCTCACACAGTTCCTGTAAATGCTTCAGACAGGCTCTAGAGGAAGTTGTATTAAATCAGATCATAAATGTTGCTTCAGATTACCGTTTATCCAGAGCTGGTTTTGCTAAGAGCACGAGGAGATTCTGGTCCGCCATGCACGACCAACACTGTGGGGATGTATCGGTGGGCGGAGTAATTCAAAGACCTCCTCAATCCCACCGGCACGTCTTCCAGTGAGGAAGCAGGGTCTTTGGGTTGGGCTCTCCAATCTCCTGTGCGGAGGTCACTGAGGTGGTCAAAAAACTCCTCGGTGGTAAGGTCCCAGGGGTGGATGAGATCCACCCAGAGTTCCTTAAGGCTCTGGATGTTGTGGAAATGTATTGATTGACGCGGCTCTGCAATATTGCATGGACAGTTGAGGTGGCTTGGGCATCTGGTTAGGATGCCTCCTGGACGCCTCCCTGGTGAGGTTTTCCAGGCACGTCCAACCTAGAGGAAGCCTAAAGGAAGACCTAGAATACGATGGAGGGACTATGTTTCTTGATGGGCCAGGGAACACCTTGGGATTCCCCCGGAGGAGCTGGCCCAAGTGGCTGGAGAGAGGGACGTCTGGGCCTCTCTGCTTAGGCTGCTGCCCCCGCGACCCGACTCCGGATAAGCAGATGAAAATGGATGGATGGATGGATGGGTTAAAATAAAGAGTTTCAGCACATTCACATATGCGGTAGTTGATGTTTCCTGGAGAAAAGTCATTTAAACACCTATTAAATAAATAAATAAAAACAACAAAGAAAGGAAGAAAGTTTGATTACATCATGATCTGAGATTAAAGGTGAACTTTCTTAATAGTTGTTTTCCTGTATGTCTGCGGTCATTAATTTGTGTGTGTGTGTGTGTGTGTGTGTGTGTGTGTGTGTGTGTGTGTGTGTGTGTGTGTGTGTGTAGCATGTGTGGAGTGAGAGCGAGGACTGCCTCCCCTTTCTGCAGCTGGCCCAGGACTACATATCCTCCTGTGGGAAGAAGACTCTGCTGGAGGTGCTGGAGAAGGTCTTCACGTCCTTCAGGCCTGTAAGGAAACAAAAAGCGTATCAAGCTCTGAACGTTTTTCTGCTCTAAAACATTCAGGCTGTTCTGTTCCAAACAAATTACCCAACTAAACTCAGAAACTCAGGTTTCTGTAAGTTTGGGATCTGTCTGATCTTGAAAGCTTAAGGAATGTTCACGTGTGCTAACAAGGAGCTGCATTCCATTTAGAAGTTGTGCTCAGAATTATTTTTACAAGACAGCCTGTGCAGCTGCTGAAGTGGAATGCAGCCCTTGTTATTTCACCTGTGCCTTCACCACTCAGAGTAAAGCTGTCTGCTGTGAAATGTGCCTATTGGGAGATTATAGTCTATAAAACTGTTTCTGGTTATGTTTTAAATGTTAATGCCTTTACAAGCAAGCATAAACTCTATTCATTTAAAATTTAACAATTGCCAAAATATTAATAAAAATGATGAGATAGTATCACCATGATGTCACACCCCACTGGATACCAACTGTCTCCCTTAAGTATGACTCATTTATTATAAATAAACCTCAGCAACTATTTTGTAAGTATTGTAATGTTAACACTACAACTATAAAATCTCAATGGAATTAATTAATTCATTAGGAATGCATCATTGTTTATGAGCTTACAAACCGTTTCCCTCTGTAATATGTTAAGGTCATAATTTATGGAGCTAAAACAGAGCCATAATGTTTCATTTTAGAAGAAAAAAATTGAAACCAAAACAAACTTTAAATAAATTTTTAGATCTTCAAATTTGAAAAACCAAGAAATTAAGCTGTTTTTTTTTTACTGTAGATTTAATTCCCTGTTTACTTCTTTGTCACATTCCACTTTGCATGTATGCTCTTATTTTGTTAACCCTTTCAAAACGTCTGCACCAATAAATTAGCAGAATGAGCGCAAAACACGCTGTTGGTGCATCATCTGTTATTTTCATTTATGATCTAAACACGTTCTGTGGCGTTGCTCCTGAAAATACACCTCTTGTATGTACTTGTATTCTCTGTTTTGACATTTGGTTTCCCATTGTAGCTCTTCTCTGTTTATACACCAGCTCTGTGAACCAAAAGCCAGTAAACAGGAGCGACCTAGAAGTTATTTCTTGTACCCCTAAGAATCCACGGCATCTTTCCCTCTAATATTGGGTAAAGAAGGCTAGAGGCTAACGTTGAGATAACAATGCTAACTATTTACTGCTTCGAGCCGAGAATAAGCGATTCCAACACAAAGAGGGGTAAATGCAGAGGGGGCGAGATGGCCAGAGGGCAGTTTGATGAATGGTTTATTATCCATTCATTAGGAAGGGAATGGTCACGATGGCTGGATGAGGTGTTTCTATGATTGTACATTTTGGAGGTGGTTAAAATTCGTTTTTTGACAAAACGTTTGAAATGTGAAGAGCATCTCAGAAATGCTTCAGAAAAACATTTCACACTGCATCTTTAAACTAATGTCTGAATGTCACAAACATATTTATTAAGTTTTAATCCTAAATAAGTCTGACGCTAAGGGTTTTAAGGTAATTTATTCTCATTCTAGTATAATAAAAGTAACGTTTGTCTTGTAATTTATACCCTTGTCTGGTTTAATCACCATCTGCCTCCTGTTGACATAAACCAGTGCCACCTTAAAATACGAGCTCTGGATTTGCATACTCAGAAAATGTCAGTTATGAACACCTTGTGCTTCTAAGACAAGGCGTGTTGGTGAAAAAATGAAAAAATTCCTAAAGTGTTACAACTAAAAAGGGACAGAATGTGAACAATGTCTTGAGGCTTTCTGTGTGCACACTCTGGGTGTCATTCAGAGCTACGATGCAGCATTCCAATTCCAATCATGATTTCAATACTGCTCAAAATAATTGTGATCATGATTGTTTAAATAGCTGAGCAGCCCCAGTTTTTATATTTAGTCAAATAACAGAGGTTGTACTAAGGTTTAATATTTATTTACTTCATTTATTAAGAATTTAAATGATTGAACACATGTAAACAACACTGCTTTTGGTGATAAACGTAATATTTTAACATTGTCAGATATCAAAATGCTTAAATTTGGGATTAAAACTCTAAATCCAATCTAAATTATTTTTCTTCTTTAGCTGTTGGGTCTTCCAGACATAGACGACGACAGTTTTGAGCACTACCACGCTGACATGGAGGGGGAACCTGGACCCGACCACCAGCAGATGGGGGTCAGCCAGCAGTGATGCTCCCCCCGTGAGGGAGCTCCAATCCTGGGCGGGGCTCTCCAAAGCCTTGGGCCTCAACATATTAGCCCACAACACACACACACACACACACGCACGCACGCACGCACGCACGCACGCACGCACGCACGCACGCACGCACACACACACACACACACACACACACACACACACACACACACACACACACACAGTTAAATTGATGAAAATTCACCTCCTTGTTCTTGAATGTCTCAGTTGCTTTGCTTCCTAAAGAGTGCACTTTGTTGATCTCCTACAACAAAAAAACAACAACAGACACACACACACACACACACACTTTGGGGTCACACGAGCAGTAACCATGCACAAGGCAGGCATTTTAATCATTCACCATCTGGCTAGTTAAAGTTCAGCACAGCAATATTACGTCAGCTTTGTAATGCAGAAATACGTTCAGATGTTACGGCAATACACACCTCCCCCCTCGTGGAGATGAATGTGGCAGACCGCTGCTTCTCTGACACGAACGATGCTCGAAAACCAGAGGAAATGCTGAAATATGACAGTTTGAGGCTAAAGCAGGAAGTAGAGAGAGAACAGGTGTAGTTTTTCCACTTTGAGGAGGATCAGAAGAGGAAAAGACGTGCATATTTGTGACAGAGTGTAAATCCTGATCGAACTAATTGAACTCAGCATCCTGCAGCTGTGAATAAAAAGCCCTCTGTGCTAACAGTCCTTTTGTGGAAAACAGTAGCATGGTTATTTCTGAGGTGTGTTTCTTAGTGTTTGCTAGGCACTGCATCTCAAATAGTCGCTTCATGAAGATCTTTTTATTACTTTTGGTATTTTTTGACCACCACCGCATCCAACCCAGCTCCCAGGTTAACTTCCTGTAGTCTTCCTGGTCGTCCCTGGTTGTCTCTCAGCACAATCTGAGGAGAAACTCTGGTACAGCTTTCCAGACTCCAGTTGTTTTGGTTCTGTTGTCTCATCTGGAGGTTCCTCCTCATGGAGGGCCCACCCACACCCCTGGGTGGAGGTGGAGGAATAGTTTGTAGCCTCCCTCTCTCTGCCAGCGTGTGACCAGCTGTTCTATTAAATGTCAGCGTGTCACAACACACCATGTCCCCGTCCACCACCACCAGGTCCAGGACTGACAGGTCTTCAGCTGAGCTCCTCTGGCTTGTAAACGTTTGTCTCTCTTGTTTGAATGTTTCTCATGCAGTGTACCTTCTGTTTGTCCTCTGATGTGTGTGACTTTGGTCAATAAACCGTGTGAACAGACTGTCTGCCTGTCTGGGGTTCCTGCAGCACAATCACAGGCATTACAGACCTCTCTCTCTCTCTCTCTCTCTCTCTCTCTCTCTCTCTCTCTCTCTCTCTCTCTCTCTCTCTCTCTCTCTGCCTGGACTGCCAACCCGCGGGTGTTGCTAAGGTTGACGTCACGTGCCACCTGACGCGTCCTGTCTGAGCTGCGTCAAGGTGGGGACTCAAGAGAGCTGCACACCGGATGCACGGTTTTGGCCTTCAAAGTAAAAGCATACATGCAACGCGTTTTAGACATGGGTCACTAAGGATTTTTTAGGCGTTGGACCAAAATTACAACTATCCAATCATGCTGGATTGACGTCATACCTCCACAGCTTCTGCAAAAGTCTGATGTTAGCTCTGTCAGTATCATAATATCCACCCACCCATCCCTGCATGCATGCAGGGATGCACACATCCATCCATCCATCCATCCATCCATCCATCCATCCATCCATCCATCCATCCATCCATCCATCCATCCATCCATCCATCCATCCATCCATCCATCCATCCATCCATCCATCCATCCATCCACATAGTAACTCTTGCATCCCACATAAGATACCCTAATCCCCATGGACACCATAAATCAATCAGGGTGGAGTCCAACCTCCAAACTGAGTGAGCTCTTGTGATTGGGCAGTTGCTATGTTGGTCCTGGACTGAAACCATTATGATAGTTAGAGATTGTACCTCACTGCATGCAAGTTACTGACATGTTTAAGCTCTTCTGATTAAACTCTTCAGTCAATTCACTGCAAGGTGCCAGAAAGCAATATTTATTTACTTCCTCTCACTGTTAGCTGGCCATTTTCAATAGTTTGGCAAACTTTTTCTTTTCAGAAAATACAAAATTTGCTTATAATAAGACAGTGTGGAGAAGAGATAATTCACAATATTATCTCACATAGCTTTTATTTTGATAAAAGGAGCTTGAACTACCTGCAAATATCCAGATAGTATTTGAAACATAAAGTACTTGAGAGGAAATGTTAGGTTCACAAAACTTCATAATTTGAAGTTTACTTTATTTTAGTTACTTTGTTTGATTTATATATCTACAGCAGTCCAATTTAAAGATCCAAATTGATGCTTTTAATTTATAAGTAAATAAAAAATGCGCATTTGTCTTTACCCCAGTGAATAAAACTTCATACATTTGTTTAAAGGAGAGTTTTGTATCTGTGAGAATATTATTGGCTGTGACGATTTCAAATAACAGAAGAGTTAGTTTGGTTTTATGTTGTAAGTTTTCTTCTCCTCTCACTGTAATAAAAGCTTTTATTTTGAAAGGGCGGAGTGTGTTTATATGGTGCACCTTGGTGAGTTTCACTGCTCTGCTCCACCAGGGGAGGAGGAGGAGGAGGAGGGCAATCCCTGCTTTTATTTTTCTTTCCTGATGGCCGCAAGTTAGCACAAAAACACACTTGCTGCCGAGGAGCCTTTGAGCCAAACTCCTGTTTTGTGTGCTGGTGAGAAGCGGAGGAACTGAAGACGCGGAACTGCTGAGGTTTCCTCCACTTTGTTTTTCCATTGTTTAAAAAGGGGAAGGGCTAAGAAAGAGCAACCAAAACAAAACCAGAACAATTGAAAATCGTCTCGGGGCGTCTGCGGGTGCGCACTTTACGCACAGAGGACGCACGCAGTCAGACTCTGAGATGTTGGATCACCTCGACGGTATGACTTCCCTTCTTGGTGTCATCTCTTCAGGACTCGCTATGATCACGAGTCGTGGCTGAAAGCAAACAAAAACAAACTTTGAAGCGCTCTGAAGACCTCGCGGATCCTGCGGCATGGGCTCCAAACAGAGCAGCCCGGTGTTTGACGGCAGAACTCGGGCTTACTCCAGCTCGGACCTCCCCGTGTCTGGCAGCTCCGGTGCAGCTGAAAGGATTGCAGGGTTTAGGTACACAAACGGTCCCGAGGGGCCCCGGATCCGCTACACGGGTGGAGGGCCAGCCAACCCCGGGCTGAGTATCCCGGCCGGTGGAAGGTCAGGGTCACACAGTCAGAGCCTGGATGATGGAGACGGTGATGAGGGCCAGCTGGGCCCCGACGCGCACAGGTTACTCATAGGGTCCCTACCTGCTCACCTGTCCCCCCGCCTGCTGGGAGGTAAGATCCTAAAGCCCCACACCAGTAAAAACCCACAACGGACCAGTTTCAACATGTTCTGCTAGTTTTATCAGCTCTGAGCGCGGCTGTTACACCATTTAAAGTTCTTTTTTAATCTCGTGTTCCTTCCTGCTTCAGCAGAGAGTCAGCTTTATCTCTGGTGCTTTTATCTCATATTTCTGTCTTTTTATGGCCCCACAACACTTCCCCAGATGTTTTCTTATATCAGAGTAATTTTCCATTTGACATGTGATACCTGGCATGTGTTTAGTGTCTGTGTGATGACAGCCCTTTGTTTGGCCTCCTGCACATTTATTCTATCCACAGGTGGCTCCGCTTTGCCCTTTGTCTTCCTTCTTCTGACTCTCCTCTGTTTTGCAAAACGGGCTTGTTTTCTTTTTTTTTTTTTTTGTCCTGACTGAGAGGGAAGAGTGCCCTATGTAGGTCAACAGATAAGAGCTTCCTGCTGGTTACACATTGCCTGACAGAGACTTGCACACACAAAGAAACACAACTCACTTCAACTTCCTGAATCTGCAAGTTTAAGCGCTCCGGGTTCCAGATCAGACCAAAACAGAGCAGGAGACGGCCGACACAACAGCAGAGAGATTAGGCCTTTCCATGGTCGTCGCTGTTTCATAAGAGGGATCCATAAAACTCCTCTCCTCCAGATTTTAATTACTGATGAAGGTAATGAGGAAGTCCATTCACTGATGGCCTCATCAGCAACCTTTGGTCATGATGTGACTGTGAAGGCCCCACGCTGGGCTCAGACAAACACGCTGAGACAACATGACGCACTTCTTTGTCCTTTCTGAGGGAGACCTCGGTCCGTTTATCGCAGGTCTAGCAGCTTTTGACCCAGTTCTGTAGTCTAGTGCTAGGATGTGCTGCTTGGATGATGTAAGCAGGTGATCAGGGGCTGAGATGTGCAGGTGAGCTAACAGATTTGTGTTTTTTTTTTTATTTCCCAGGGTTCCACTGTCCTGTTTGCTCCAAGTTCATGGCAGCAGATGAAATAGAGAAGCACCTGCTCGGGTGTTTCAGCAAAACACGCCTCACCTACAACAGTAAGATGTTACAATTTCACCTTACCGGTTTGTTCACATGAACCCAACAAAAGTTGGGATTGAAAGTTTCTGCTGCTGTTATTTTGAGTTAAAACTGAAATGAAACACATCTGCAGGCACCATGGATGAGTGTTTCTGGGTTACATCCTCTTGACTCACTGAGAACATTAAGCTAAATATGTCCTTCCTCTTTAAACCTCCACAACTTTACACAGACTTGCAGGGTGCATGGGTGTTCTACCAGCAGGGGGAACATGAGACAACTGAACAACCTTCAGACTTGCACAATCAGCATTTGACTGATATTAACATGACGGCAGATAAAACAGCAGCTGCAGTCTTGTTGAAGTTATTTAAGGCCCTTAAATCAAGGATGGTGGAGATCTGTTGGCATTAGCTCCACTACTCCCTCTACTGGTCACCTTCACTTTACAACAGGGCCGTCCAAAGTGCAAACCCGTGGGCCGTTTGTGGCCCTCAGAGGGATTTTGTGCAGCTGCAGAAAGCTAGAATTTAGTCAAACCTGCATAGGCTGTTGGTGCAGAGAGACACCGACACATGACATGTGTCATTAGTCCACAATTAAATTTCTGGTGAGTACAGGAAGTGTGACATGACCTTTTAAGGTCAGTCATGCTCACTTGCAAACATTCTCATTCAGGACTTCCTCTTAAACCACGTGTTCCTGTTACAGTTTTTGGACAGAGGAACTCATTTCAGCAGGTTAATGTTTACAGACGAGTCAGACCACTGCAACCACTTAAAGGTGACACGATTCATGTAAATCCCAACAAACAGCCGTCTTTCCTGTGTGTTTGAACAATCGTATACACAAGCTGTAACAGACTTTTAAAGCAGCTGCTTGGAGTTTGCAGAAAAGCATGAATTTTATTATTTTGCACATTAAATCATCATCTGGACATGATTCTGTTTACCAACCATTAAAAGTCAGAGAGATCAATGTGTCAAACATTTAAATAAAACAGATTTTATTACTAAATCTTCTTGTGATCACAGATATTTGACTCCTTTGATGACGTACACACGAGGAACTAATAAAAGCATTTTAAATTTTAAAATAAAAGACTACTTGTACTACTTTATACTTGTAGTTTTATGGGGTGCCATTTGTAAAGTCAAAGAGTCACAGTTTAACTGCTCAGTATTTTAGGTTATTTAGCCTATTATAAAAGAAAAAATGGGAGTTCATTTTTTGAAGTCATATTTTTACCATGTTATTCATATATTTAAAAATGTTAAAGTTCCCATCTAAATATTTAGCTAGCAAGCTAAATATTTAATTTAGAGTTAACTATTTATTTTACAAACTAAATATTTAGGTAAATATTTAATTTGTAAAATAAATATTTACTCTACTAACTAAATATTTAGGTAAATATTTAGTTTGTAAAAATAAATAGTTAATCTAAATATTTAATTTGGAGCTAAATATTTAGTTTGCAAACTAAATATTTATCCAAATTAAATATTTATTTTCCAAAATAAATATTTAGATCCCAGCTAAATATTTATTTTGCAGCTAAACATTTAGTTTACAAAAAACAATATTTAGGTTTAACCCCAAAATAAATCTTTAGTTGGAATGTAAACATTTAGTTAGTAAATAAAAAAAATATTTTAAAAACTAAATATTTAGGTTAGACCTAAATATTTAGTTTGTAAAATAAATATTATACTCTGAATTAAATATTTAGCTTAACTAAATATTTAGTTGGAAACATTAACATTTATAAATTTATGAATAACAAGGTTAAAAAAAAGTAACTTTGAAAAATTAACTCCCATTTCTTATGACAGGCTATATAACCCAAAATTTTGATGTTAAGTTATGACTGTTTGACTTTACAAATGGCACCTCATATGGTTTTTAACCATTTCTACCATATTAATTCTGCAGCCTTAAATTGCTTCACATGGGTTCAAGTGTAATCTTTCCTGACCTGCAAATGAAAGCTGTCAGGAAAAAAATGAGTAAAGTGTGTGTTTAACATTTTGCAAAACCACAAAAATGCACCTATAGACTGTTGAGGAGAGCAACAGGAAAATATCAAACCCCAGTTGAAACATGCGATGCAGCTGCACATCTAAGCAGCCGCTGATATGCACGCCTGTGGAGTCTGAGCACCTGTAACACACACACACACACGCACACACACACACACACACACACACACACACACACACACACACACACACACACACACACACACACACACACACACACACACACACACACACACACAGGTGTGTGCATGTTGCTGATAAATATGCAAATGGGGCTCTTCTGCCAGATCAGAACAATCATCACCCATATGCAGATGTGTAAAACCTACATTTCTTTATTCTTCTCCTGTTTTGTTTCTAAGCAAATGATTCATAAAGACGTTTGCTTTTTTAATAAGTAGGAATAAAAATACAAAGAAATGGGTCAAACTTTACTTAATCCTTTCTGTTGATCCTATCACTGCTTTGTTTCTTTCAAAATAAAACCCCAACATCATGTTTTTGTTTCAATCATGAGATTCAAACTGAGATCATGTTACACTGACGAGTTCTGGAGCTAAAGCTGTTTTACAATAAAAAGATACATTTTTGTGGAAAACGGCACGAACATTTAGATCAGTGGTTCCCAACCTTTTTTCCATGAGGACCCCCTTGCCTGCATCTAAAACAAGCCAGGACCCCCCAACCCTAACCCCTACCCTCATACACAAACAAAAAGTGATTAATTACAACGTTCATACTGAGTTATAACACTTAGACAGACTCATGATTATACTATTGGATGTGTTGCTGATATTTTATAAATGTAATTTTTACATATATAACCTTAGTAACCTCTCAACCCCCTGGATTCTTGTGGGGATCCCCTTAGAGGGCCACGGACCTCAGATTGGGAACCACTGATTTACATATTTAGAAAAGTTTCTAACAAACTGATTTACACACACAGGTTATACAAGAATTTAATTCCTCACACAACCCGTCTGGAGACTGGCTTTTATTTTCTTATAGCTGATATGATAACGGGTCTTCTGGTATCACAGATGGGTTTTGCAAGATTGAGAGAACATTCAGTGCAGCTCTTTGCTCATTTAGTCTCTGTCCACAATGTCTTTATCAGAGGACATCCTGTCCAGAGACTCTGGGGAATGTGCCATCTGTCTAGATGAGCTGGAGCAGGGGGACACCATTGCCAGACTGCCTTGCCTCTGTATCTACCACAAAGGGTGAGACACACACGCACACACACACACACACACACACATGGACTAATGCTGGTTGGTCACTAGTGAAACCAAATGCTGCTCTAGGTAAATGTACATGTCAGTTTAGTCTGCTAATATATCAAATCATATTTTTGTTGCAATTTTTTAAACATGTAACAGAACACTTAGACCAGTGTTCCCAAAGTTGAGGGTCAGGGGTCTTGAGATGAGCCCCCCAAAAATAAATTAAAACAAAAAGAAACTTCTGATGCTACATTAGCTCTTGGGTTGCTACCAAAAAATTAAAAATAAAAATTATGTCCTAATATATAATAAATTCAGAAGTTGTTTTTCATTTTGTAACATAATTAGACAATTCAGCCAACTTTTTATTAATTTTGTGGTTTCTAAGCTAAATCAGTGTTATAAACAAAAATGCATTCCTGAACAATTCAATTAGTTTGTGCAGTCCTATAGTAAAGTGTCCCGACGTCCTGTAGTGGGCCCTGTGCTCACTGCCCAGCACCGTAGAGCTCGACTGGCATTTGCTCAAGAACACCAGAATTGGCAAGTCCGCCACTGGCGCCCTGTACTTTTTACAGACGAGAGCAGGTTCACCCTGAGCACCTGTGATAGACGTGAAAGAGTCTGGAGAAGACAAGGAGAACGTTATGCTGCCTGCAACGTCGTTCAACATGACAGGTTTGGTGGTGGGTCAGTGATGGTCTGGGGAGGCATATCCATGGAGGGACGCACAGACCTCTACTGCCTAGGAAATGGTGCTCTGACTGCCATAAGGTATCCAGATGAAATCCTTGAACCCTTTGTCAGACCCTACGCTGATGCAGTAGGTCCTGGTTTTCTCCTAATGCACGACAATGCCCGGCCTCATGTGGCAAGAGTATGCAGGCAGTACCTGGAGGATGAAGGAATTGAAACAATTGAATGGCCTTCACGATCCCCTGACTTAAACCCAATAGAACATCTGTGGGACATTATGTTTCGGTCCATTAGGCGGCGCCAGGTTGCTCCTCAGACTGTACAAGAGCTCAGGGATGCCCTCACACAGATCTGGGAGGAAATGCCACAAGACACCATCCGTTGTCTCATTAGGAGCATGACCCGACGTTGTCAAGCATGCACACAAGCTCGTGGGGGCCACACAAGATACTGAAAAGCATTTTGAGTTGCAGAAATTAAGTTTTTGAAATAATGGACTAGCCTGCCACATCTTCATTTCACTCTGATTTTAGGGTGTCTACACAATTGAGCCCTCTGTAGGCTGAAAACCTTTATTTCCATTAAAAGACTTGGCATCCTTTTGTTCCTAAGACATTGCCCTGTCGTTATTTGTATAGATATCCAACTTCATATTGAGATCTGATGTATCTAATGTGTTTCTTTAAAGTGTTCCTTTCATTTTTGTGAGCAGTGTACATATTTAATTTGGAGCTAAATATTTAGTTTACAAACTAAATATTTAGCTCCAAATTAAATATCTATTTTCCAAAATAAATATTTACATCCCAGCTAAATATTTATTTTGGGGCTAAAGCTAAATATTGATTTTTGTAAACTAAATGTTTAGCTGCAAAATAAATATTTAGCTGGGATCTAAATATTTATTTTGGAAAATAAATATTTAATTTGGAGCTAAATATTTATTTTGTAAACTAAATATTTAGCTCCAAATTAAATATTTAGTTAGTAGATTAAATATTTATTTTACAAACTAAATATTTACCCAAATATTTAGTTTGTAAATATTTAACTCTAAATTAAATATTTAGCTTGCTAACTAAGTATTTAGATTGGAACTTTAATTTTTTTTCTTATATAATAGGCTAAATAACCCAAAATACTGAGCTGTTAAATTGCGACTCTTTGACTATACAAATGGCACCCCATAGAAAACCTTAGATTTACTTGTTTAACTACATTTACATTGTTTTTAGATTTACAGAATCTGCAGTAATCTGACTAATTATTTAACTGAGCACACATTCATGATTATATCTGTCATAATGTAAAAGTATTTCTTTAAATTGATTAAAATGAAAATAGTTGAAAAGTATATCTTTTTGTTTCAGGTGCATCGATGAATGGTTTGAGGTGAACCGGTCATGTCCGGAGCATCCTACAGACTAGGAGCTGCTGTTCATCACCATAATCCCAACGCTGTCTGGTCCAGCTATCAGCTCTCCTCAGGGATTCTAAGACATTATCATGACCAGATTTTTTTTTGTTTTTGCGGGGTATTGCCTAACAAAACGGTGATGGACCTTCTTCATATGGTGCGACGTTGATTGAACCACTGATGGAGACATTTGGTCTCCTCTATATGTGAACTCTCCTTGTGCCGCCTGTGGAAGTGAGCGTGACACCCGGAGCCCGATCCAGCCTTGGGGAACTGGGTGTGGTTTTACAGCACGGAGCACGCAGATCCAGCATGATGTGTGGAGAGATTTAGGCTAAGTGACTGCAGACAGACGAGGATGTTGTGCAATATGAAAAGCAGCCAAATGGAACTGAATAAACGTAGCCTTTTATCAGCTTTAAGGGATGGTTGCTGTGTTGATGGTAGTCAGAGAATAGATTTGAATTTCATCCCACGTCAGCTACCGTAACTGTTTGTTAATCAGTCGTGTCTTAAACCAAATCGTCTAACAGGAGACAGGTGAGCTCATTATTTACCTGGTCATTCATTACCACAGTGATGCGGTTAATTAGTCATGAAATAAAAAGTTTAGACATATCTAATGATCATTTATACTCTCTCTCTCTAGGGAGTGCCACAATGTGCTGCTATGTCGTTAGACTGGAACGTTTTCTTTAACCTTTAAACTATCTTTTTCTCCTTCTTTGATTGTACTGTAATAAATTGCACAATAAATGTTTTATCTTTGTGTTTTTCCACTATTAGTATTGTATACCCACACTTTGAATAAAATAACGTCTCTAAATCTAATTAAGACTGCAAGATTGATGATTTATGTGTGTTTATGGAGACAGATAAAAGCATTTTCAGTTTTTTTTCACTGGTGTTTAATATATTAGTATAATTTCAGGGTTGTTATGGATGCTTGAAGTGTGGTATTTTCAAGTTTTAAAAGTGTTTCATTTTTAAATAAGTCCTTGAAAACAACTGAAACTGACTGTATGATGCAAATGTTTCCTTTAATGAGACGGGGAAGTGAAGTAATTGTTATGATCAAGTATAAACTGTCTATGTAAAAATTACCACCAGTAAGGTCCTGGAAATGTTTCAAAAACTCAGTCTTAAAGGGCTTGAAAAGTGTTTTAATTTTATAATTTACAAATGTGTTAGGAAGAAAATCAAAGTACAACATGAAATATTTAAACTTGCATGGCGAGTTGGGGTTGGGTTTTTACAAATGATTCTTTGGAATCTATTTTTCCTGGAAGAATTTGAGTCTGCATGCAAAGAAAAAATTCCAAGCTCTAATCATTTTTCAAGCTGTAGCTATTATACAGCATGTGTGCCAAATATACATATTAATCTAAATGAGTGATTTGAACCTGTTAAGGCTCAGAAATGCTTCACAGCATCAAATATTAACAGGTTATTTTGTAAAGTATGTTATGATTAAACACAAATTAATAATACATGCACATTTTAACTGAAATATGGCAATCAAGCTTTTCACATAATCAGTGCTCCAAGCTTTCCTAAAAAATGTATTCATGTTGCAAATTTCAAATTTATCTCATCCAGAGTTATGTTATTATATGTTTGTTACTGAGCTGTCTGAAAATCTGGTTGTTCTCCATGCATGGATATGAAATGCATGGAATACTAAAAGTACTTTCATAGATGATTATGTAAAAAGATACTGATGGAAAAACACAATGTATAAAGAATTATTGTAATTATTGGGTTTATAAGAATTTGCTTGATTGCTTAATTGAAAAGGAATAATTTAAAATTATGTAATATTATTTTGTGTAACTTTCACATTATGAGTTTAATTGTTGTCACAAAAAATATTATTACGGTTTTCAAAAGTTTTAGGGATCATTTAAAAGGTTTTTAAGATCTAAATGGCTAAAAAGAACAAAAGTGTAGTACCAGCTTTCAGACACTGGAGGGCAGCAACTCCCCGTCTTACCTAATTTCTAAATGCAGAAGAACACAAGAGTGTTGTTCTGTTTGTTGCCAGAGGAGGGCGCAAATTCCCCATTCTATCAAGGCAACAGCACATAGTGTTTGGAATAATTTAGAGGAAGTGTTTTTACTAAGTAACTCTTTAAACTTTATAAATCCAGTTAATTATCCCTTTCTCCTCCTTAATATTAAAATTTCCCAAGAGGACAAATAGAAAGAATCGACCAAAAATGACGTATATTTAACGCGGCGTCTCTTCCGTCGCTGCTTTGATGACGTTGTGGCAATTGGAGCGTTTGTTTTCCGTGAGGTTCAAAAGCAGCAACATTCAACACAGCGGCTTTATCGATAATAAACCCGTTTTCTTCCCGCCACATAAATACGCACTTTCATATTTTGGGGTAAGTGTTCAAGACTATTTAGTCAGTTTTCCTCCATAGAAGGTTTCATAATTGTATCTTTCAGATTTTTCCTTGGCTAACATTAGCTATAGCTCGCTGTTAACTGACTAACCGTACTATGGTACTCAGAGATGCGTTTGTTTAGCTTTATGTTCTGCTGTGCTCGATTTGAACCCGTATTTACTTTATTTCAGGTTAGAATTCGTTCCTATTTGACTCAAGATGTCGTACATGTTACCGCATCTCCACAATGGATGGCAGGTCGACCAAGCCATCCTGTCTGAGGAGGACCGAGTTCTCGTTATCCGCTTCGGACACGACTGGGACCCAACATGTATGAAAATGGACGAGGTTCTTTACAGCATCGCTGAAAAGGTTTGATTTGTTTCCTGTCTATTATATAAACTCCTGTTGGGTCAGATTCAGGAGCCACGGTCACATTACCTGCTGGTCTGCCCCATATTTGATATTTCACTCATAGTTATTGTTTAGTAAACTTCACGAGCCTCTGAGCAAATCCGAACTTGGTCCTTATGTCCGTTTGGTTAAACACAGATGTGGCTCCTTTATTGCTTTAGTAATGAAGGAGGAACATATGAACAATAAAAGTTCTGTAAAGTGCTCTTTGTACTTTTACTTCAATCAGCAAGATTGAGTTTTATTTAACAACATTTATACATTTCCAATTCTCGAAATAGAGGAAAAGAAGTATAAGTAAGTGTACTTAAAGAACTGTGCAAACGTTTAGATTTTTGTTCCACAAACAGTCCTACCAGCTATGTAATAAACAAAAAAAATAATTTTGTCGTGTTTGCTTTTGCAGACGTGGTCTTACTACACTTGTATTTGGCAGACAAAATAGTGGATTAAATGAAGAATATCATAGAGTGAATTTGAAATTCATATGTGAAACACATTTATTTTTCAAAATATAGAACAGTTTCCTCTCATAAGCGACTAAAGTGAGGAACTTTATTTTAACAGAATATATATCAGAGACCTGCAGCTTAAAACAGGGTTCCTCAAGGTTCAGTCTTGGGTCCACTGTTGTTCCTTTAGGCTCCTTTTCGATGCTGATCTGCAACTGTGTCTACCTCTGAGTACTGGTGGATAGAATAGAATAGACTTTATTGATCCCACAGTGGGGAAATTCACTTGTCACAGCAGCACCATCACTCAAAGGGTAATTAGAAGAAAGATAAAAGACAAGGATACATCTATAAACACATAAGCAGTAATCTAGTATTGTAATCTTAGATCACTAAAAAACTACAAATAAAAGATAAAAACAAACAAGGGTACTACACTATGCAGCATACTGTAAGAGACACAGACAACAATCTGAATCCAGTATTGCACAAGTATAGCCTAGTGAACTAGACCAAATTCTTGCCTTGCAGAGTTTGGTCTAGGCACGCTTCATTGGAACCCTCGCAGCCCGATCCACTGCTGTGGCTGTCCAAACACAGCATGCTATAGTTTTGGTTGGGCCAATCACAGCGCTCTATATTTTGGGCCAATCGCAGAGCGGGAGTAGCCGATGACGTCAGAGCTGCGGCCGCGAACACAAACAACATGGCAGCAACGCAGGAACCACGTCCGTTTGAAACGGCTTTGTCATCAACATTGGATTATTTAGACTCCAACGTGCGTAAGTCTGTCTGATATACTTAGCGGCTTCTTATTTTTATCAAACAAAGTAGTGCAATGTCCCAGTACACCTGATATTCGCGTGTTTTTCATACAAAAACGACAGAAATCATTGATGTTAGACGCCATTGCTGCCTTCCTCTTTTCAGTTGCTGTGATTACGTCACGTTGTTCGTTACTCTGATTGGTCCTAGCGCTATCCAATTGCGTGCTGACATTTTGAAAGACAACCGTAGATCCCGCCTCACGACTGAGAACTGTCAATGGGTCGTGGCCAGACTATATATTCACATATATAGGATGGCTTGCCAGGCTAGCACAAGTATAGAACACATGAATATTGCATTGGTGTTATTGTGTACCAGGATGATACCAGCACAGCTTAAACTGAGGAGTTAAACACTCTTACAGCAAAGGGGATGAACGATCTACGGTAGCGCTCAGTTTTACATCTGGGATGTCTCAGTCTACCTCTGGAGGAGCTGTCCATGATCTCCACAGTGGAGTGCAGTGGATGGGAGAGGTTTCTTGAGATGGAGGTCATCTTCCCCAGCATCCTCCTTTCACACGTCTCCTCAACAGAATCCAGTGGGCAGCCCAGAACCAAGCTAGCTTTGGTAGCTAGCTTGTTCAGTCTCTTCCTGTCTCGGTCAGAGCTGCCTACACCCCAACAGACCACAGCAGAACGAATAACAGAGCCAACAACAGAGTGATAAAAGGATTTTAGCAGCTGGGATTTAACTCCGAAGGACCTCAGCCTCCTCATGAGATGGATACATTTCTGACACTTTTAGGGACTGCCTGACTGTGGTCAACAATTGGATATCTGTAAAGGTTTTGTACCTGAGCCCAATTAAATGTGAACTGAATATTATTGGGCCAGCAAAGTCATCTTTATGGTCAGTTCACTACGTCACTAAATGATGTGGACATGTGGCATCGGCGGTTGACATTTTTAAAGCAAGGCTAAAGACACACTTACTTACGCATTTTTACACATCTCATTGATCATGTTCTTTTTAGGTAATTTGTACATTTTTGGTAATGCTCATATTATACTTGACTATATACTCTTATCTGTAGTGTTCATTTTATGAAATGTGTTCTTTTTAAGTAACTTTTTATGATTGATACCTGAAGCTGTGCAGTACTCTGATGCAAAGCGCTTCATAAATTATTATTATATTAGATATGTTTAGCATCTGGGCACAGTGAACGTTGTGTTAAACCAAAACACCATGCAATTAAAAAAAATTGACAATATTTGCAGAATTTGGTATATTTTTCTTCTGAATAGTTAAAATCTTATTGATTTAGCCCAAAATAAGACACTTGTAGGTGGTTACGACTTCTTCTCAACTTGAATAATTGTAAAAAATAATCGTGATTATAAGCAAGCAGCTCTATATCCTTGCGTGTTGTTTTAAATGTAAGAAAAAGCTACTAGTTAAATGTGTTCAACATACAAATGAACAGTAGTAGCCAATGTTTTCCAGACAAATACAAAACCAAAACAATGTTGCAGAATCTTTAGTTAAGCACATAACTGCCTGTAGATTAATACAAACCAGTGAATGAAGAGCACAATTATTAGTTTCAAGAAGCAGATTACCTTGATTTGTTTATTTCCAGGTGAAGAACTTTGCCGTCATTTACCTCGTGGACATCACAGAAGTGCCTGATTTCAATAAGATGTACGAGTTGTACGACCCCTGCACCGTGATGTTCTTTTTCAGGTAGCTCTTCCAGTTCCACAATGTCACTTTGTGATAGAGCGGGCTGCTGAATAAAGAGATTGTAAGGTGATATTTTTGTTTTTCTCTCCCAGGAACAAACACATCATGATTGATTTGGGCACCGGTAACAATAACAAGATCAACTGGATAATAGAGGACAAACAGGAGATGATAGATATTGTTGAAACTGTGTATCGAGGAGCAAGAAAAGGAAGAGGTCTGGTGGTGTCGCCCAAGGATTACTCTACAAAATACAGATACTGAGTTTTTTTACTTTTTTTATCCTCCTCTGTTCAGTTTGTTTTATTTGACACAATGAAGAGACAAAAACACAAAAGGTTCAGGAATATTCTTCACCATGTTTACCTGAAGCAGGACATTATTGTTAATGGTGCGTTTGATGTGTCACTTTTTGTTTGTGCAAATGTAGTTACATAAACATTAAGTTGTTTTTAGGTTTTTTTAAGGCTTATTTCTGTGAAATAAGTGTGGAACGCATCAGAAATGTACAGCTCAAATGCAACAGTTGTAATAAACATGGATTTTTACATTAGATGTAGTGAGTTTTTAATTATTTGCTTCATTGATATAGATGGTACTTGTAAGACCTATAAAAATAAATATGTTCATGACTACAAGCTGTTCTACCACATCATTTAGAATAAGACTCGTGGATTTACCATCATAAAACTGTTTAGATCCTGTTTTATTCTTGTTTATACTCTTAATGCTAGAACATTTTTAATGATTTGCTCATAAAAAAGAATATGACTAGAGGTTTATGAATCTTATTTAATCATGGTCATGCAAAAATGAAATATCAAGATTTTTTAAATTCTAAGTGAAGCATTTTAAATAATAGAAGGAATCATTGTGCGTAATGTTTGAAATGTATCTTTTTCATGACTTACCTGAAATCTTCCACTAGAGGGAGTCAGAGCTCTGGGCTCTGGACCACAGCTAACTCATTGGATCATTATAAAACTTTATTATAACAGTGTTTGCGAAAACACGTCGGACAGTCGGACATTACCGACGTGATTTAATATTGTCCGACGAAAAACTTGAAATCGTCGGACAATATGACCGACGCAGTGCGTCTACTCTGAACGTGCCAAAATAAAATAAACTTCCTGAAAACCACAAATTGCAGACTGTTTGTTGGCTTCCCCCTCAAAAGATCTAGTTTCTACCTTTATTACATTATTTATTTGGACTCTCAGCGTAGCGGGTCTTTTTTTGGGCAGAGGGTGGAGAGCGGCAGAGCGCTGATTACTGATGCGCTCCAACGGGCAGCTGCGTCCTGCGCACGGCCACAGTAACATTCTCAAAGTGGCGCCACCAAAAAAAACATAATTAACACGCGATCGTTCATGTTTGCTCATACTTTCTGTCTTTCATTTGTGTCTGACGCGCTCCGCTGTTGCAGAGATCATCTCCCGTGCTTCGGTGACATCACCTCACTGGCGCGGCCGCGCTGCGCACATTCCGCTATTTTTGCGGTCGACGGATCTTTTTGATCTGCTAATTTCAAAAGTAACTTGTGAGTTGAAAAGTAAGAAGCCAGACAGCAGTTTTTCTGGAGGATTGAGAGGAGATGCAGCTAAGAGACAGACAGGACAGGAAAATAGTCGCATAAAAAAAAAAAAAACAGTGCTTGAAAAGGAAAATGTAGGCAGATATGTCCACTACACGTTTGTAATTTTATAATAATAATAATTTATAAACATGTAATATTTATTTATTTGATACAATTCAGATCACCTTCAAAACTCAGTCCCACACCCAGGGCCGTTTCTAGGCATTTTGGGGACCACGGCACAGTGNNACAAAAAGCCCTTATGGATCATTACAATACTTAGAAATATTGTCATATATAATATGTTGTTTCTGGTGTTTCATAATAATTTATAATAATTATATGATCTCTATTAATTTCCTGATAAATTCTGTTAATCCTCATTTTATGAATTTGGCAGAAAATCATATTGATGGTTCTTTTTTCAAATTATGTGAACAGATTATTGTCACAATGAAAATATGTATAATATGTAAAGGTCAGAGGTCACTACGATACCCACTGTTAAATAGATACAAATCTGAAGCCCGCGAGGACATTGTCCTACGTGGTTCAAAAATGTCCTGCGTGAGACGCTCTCACGTCTGCCAGTTTGGTAGGCGTGGCTCAAAAGTTTTCGCAAACACTGTTATAACATTAATTAATAGTGATACTTAAAATGTAGAAGGACTGTTTTAACAGCATATGAGCCAAACGCCAAGGAGAGAGAAACAATAGATTTTAATGCAAAGATATCAATAAGAAAAGCACATTTACATTAAATACACAGCCCGGCCGAAAAAAAGTTGCTACCAAAAAAAAGGTCACACACTCTAATATTTTGTCAGACATCCTTTAGCTTTGATTACAGCACACATTCACTGTGGCATTGTTTCAATAAGCTTCTGCAATGTCACCAGATTTATTTCCTTCCAGTGTTGCATTAATGTGTCACCAAGATCTTGCATTGATGATGGTAGAGTCTGACCGCTGCACAAAGCCTTCTCCAGCACATCCATTGATGGAATAACCTGGTCATTCAGGTAGTCAGCTGACCTCATTCTTGGAGCACATCCTGTTGCTGAACCTAGACCTGACCAACTGCAGCAACCCCAGATCATAGCACTGCCCCCACAGGCTTGTACAGTAGGCACTAGGCATGATGGGTGCATCACTTCATCTGCCTCTCTTCTTACCCTGATGCACCCATCACTCTGGAACAGGGTCCATCTGGACTCATCAGACCAGTTTTTAATAATGCGTTGGACAGTTCTGCAATCTCCTTAGATGTTTTCTCTGCTTGATGCATGCCAATGCTGTGACCCTTCTCAAACAGACTAACATCTTTTCCACGACCACCAGATGTGTCTTTCCACATGGTTGTTTAAGAAATGAGAAGCAACTCATTGCAACAGTATGGTTAAATAACTTGTTGCCAGCTGAGTAATTATCCAATAGGAGGCTCGTACCTATTTGCTTAATCAAATTCAGGTGGTGACATTTTTTATGAACAAGCAGTGTATTTGGACATCTCACCTCAGAGTGACTAACAGCAACGTGACTACCACTGACTCCATTTGCTTTGCAACGTTGATGTTTTATCTCCACAAATAACCCAAACCTGAAGGAGTTCTGCTGTGTTGTGCTAACGGTTAGCTTCTACTAGCCGAGATGCCTATGTGATGTGGATCTGTCAGGCTTTTCAAATCCTAGAGTTTCACCGTCTATTTTCTATCAGAAGATAATGCAAAATTTCTACTTCACGAGTTGTGCCGAACAAAATAAAATATCTCAAAAATTTTACCTCATCTGTCATATTTTGGCTTTTTGAGAGAGAGGAGAAAGGGGGTCAAAAGTTCTGCAGCTTCCTATCGTTTTCATACATTCTAGTTTAAACGCCGCCCCTGCGTCCTCCTCCTGTGTGATGTCTCTGCTGGGGACTCCTGCTGCTACTCCGTGCACGCCTCGAAGGCTCAGTCTCAGGCCCTCTGAGTCCTCAACCAACCTCAGGCAAGGCACCACATATGTTGCATATGCCTTTTAATACGTTCTGATGGATACTTTTGTCTCACTGTTGACTCATTGACTGTGCAGAGATGCAACACGCACCACCAGCACCTCCCTGGGCTTAGTGCGCCTCCTCCAGGAGAGAGGCATCTCAGCAGCTATGGACCCCCAGAGCCAAGGCCTGGAGCACAATCAAGGCAGCGGAGGAGTCCTGCTCAGCACCTCTATCACCCCAAACCGAGCATCCAATCCCGACCCTCTGCACCCGTCGACCCCTCCAAACTCCCCCACGAAGCCAGGCGCCTCGTCTGTGCCAACCTCTGCAGGCTTCGACTTCCTGGCCTCCAAACCGGCACGTTCCATCCTGAAGGAGGTGACGGGGATGAGAGGCAGACAGAGAGGGAGGGACTGCGAGAGCCAAACGGACGTTAGCGTGACCGTCCACAACCTGAACCTGCTGGACAAGGTGAAGCGACTGGGTGTGGCTGGAGCTCCGGGGAGCAGGGTGATGAGTGCAGGTCCCATCCTGGGGCCTTTGGGTGGCCTACGCAGGTCTGGTTCCCCTTTTGGGCCAGACGGAATGAGGAGGAATAGAAGTTATCCAGCTGTGGTCGGAGCCAGCATGGCCATGAAAGCCCCAGGGCCTCAGGAGTAGTCTGGACTACTGCTAGCTTAATAAAGACAGGCATGGCTGCTGAGCAGTCAAACAGACTAAAGGTTTTATAGTCCATCAAAAACTACATCCACTACTGCTTTCCTGTCACTGTGTTGGTTCTGCACCAATGCTACCCACTCTATGGCTTTGGAGAGGTGACCGAAGCTTGAAAAATAATAAAACTACCTAAAAGAGTTCAAACCTGATACGTTTCTTCTTTTGTTTTACTGAATGAACTCTAGCATTCCCTTCAACTAGCACGTTTTTAAGCCTTTTTGTTCATTTGAAAACAAACACCTCCAATATTTATCGTAATAGAAAAACGACTTATTTGTAGAGAAATCTACAAGCAGCTCTGCTCAGCCAACAACCCTGATGGTCAGGTCCAGACGCTGGAGCGGGTCGAAGGGAACTCCTTGAAAGGTGATGCTGCAGTTTGACACAGAGCCATCCCAGAAGCAGATTAGTAAGAAAAAGATAATGAAGTAGGTTTAGTTGTCCTTTAAAATAAAATATTTGAAATAAAAACAGAAAAAATAATTTAAAAAAGCATTTATTTATTTATTTATGTAAAGAATGCAGTTTTATTACTCAAAATGATTTATATTTTCACTAATCTAATGTGTCAGGTGCTCAGCATTGATTGAATATTCCAGTATTAACATCTGCTTTCATCCATTCTGTCATGTCAGTAAATACTAGACACAATCACTTTGTTCAGAAAGTAAGATATAATATTTTTTCCTCATTCATTTAATAACAATTAATAATAATTATTATTGTTAAATGCAGTTACATTAGTAATTTAACTGCTTGTTATTTTTTTTATTAAATTGGTTTAATCTCTAAACCAAAGTTTGTCTCATCCTGCAATCCTGCTAAATGTTCACATTTAATAGTTTTTTAGCCATCAACATGAATTAAATTTGGACCTTTATCTTTTCATTCTTCTGTGGAAGAGCAGACTTGTCCCGTATACAGGTGCTGCCATGTCCAAGTCCCTCCTACTCTGCAGTCATGGTGACTTTTAAACACCAAATACCTGCAGCTGAACATAAAAGGTAAGGATGATAGGAATCAACAGAAGACAGCACCTAAAAATGTCTAAGTGTTTTTGGCTTTTTATTCAGGAAAATGTCCGAATCGATTACCTGCAGGAGGCGGGGCTTATGGTCTATCTGCGGCAGCGTCGGTGCCACAGACATCATATCGCCCCGTGAACTGGCGCTGCCTATTGGAGCCTTAGACATAATATATTGATAATATCAATATATAAACATAATATATTAATATATTAGGTCTATGATTGGAGCTGCCATAGTGGCGGCCGCCATCTTAGATGGGTCTCCATTCGCCCCCAATGCATTAATTTCTACTGAGGAAGGTGCTTACCCAACTAAAAAAACAAATTTTATCAAACATTTTCACAAAATCAGACACATGGTATGGCATGATAATTAAGATATAAATATAATTAAATTAAATAAATGAAAAGATAAAGTCTATATGAATCCCATGTGATGTGTTTTCAATAGTACGCCGGTTGTTGCAACCGTAGGCTGCACAAAAACGGACATAGTCACTCTGCGTTGACTTTAGACAGTGAGGAGACCCATCCAATATGGCGGCGACGCTGTTACACTCTCCAGCGCCCAATGAGGCGTCTACGTATTTATGTCTATGGTCGGTGCCTGCCGATAAAATAATCTAATCTCGCGAGACAAATGAAAGCCCTAAAATACACCGGGAAAGTAGCCTGGCAAGCCATCCTATATATGTGAATATATATGCACCCATCACTCTGGAACAGGGTCCATCTGGACTCATCAGACCAGTTTTTAACAATGCGTTGGACAGTTCTGAACCCAGTTTTAGTCGTTTCTGCAATCTCCTTAGATGTTTTCTCTGCTTGATGCATGCCAATGATGTGACCCTTCTCAAACAGACTAACATCTTTTCCACGACCACCAGATGTGTCTTTCCTCATGGTTGTTTATAGCCTGGCAAGCCATCCTATATATGTGTATATATAACTTACTTATATAACAAACTCTGCAAAGCAAGAATTGGTCTAGTTCACTAGGCTAGGTTGTTTAAGAAATGAGAAGCAACTCATTGCAACAGTTGGGTTAAATAACTTGTTGCCAGCTGAGTAATTATCCAATAGGAGGCTCGTGCCTATTTGCTTAATTAAATTCAGGTGGTGACATTTGTTTTGAACAAGCAGTGTATTTGGACATCTCTCCAGCAACGCGACTCTGTTGTGCTAACGGTTAGCTTCTACTAGCCGACACGCCCATGTGACGTAGATCTGCCAGGCTTTTCTATCAGAAGCTAATGCAAAATTTTCTACTTAACGAGTTGTGACGAATAAACTAAAATAACTCAAACATTTTACCTCATCTGTCATATTTTGGCATTTTGAGAGAGAGAAAAAGTAGCTGAAGAGTTTGATGTATAATATATGTGTGGTATGTAAAAGTTGTGTCATTAAAAGAGTAAAAATTGATACAGATGTTTTCCGATATTAAATTTTAATGCCGATATTAATGGTAGATCGATAAAATCGGACATCTCTAGCCATAACTAAAAACCGCAGCTAAAACATGACCCGATTGTCCTAATTTATGCACGCTGGCAGTCAACAAACATATTTTTGAATATAAAGTAATTTTCTCATGTTGAGAGCATACACAACCCCCCCAGAGGCATGCCTTGTCCTTTCCATTACATTAACCTCCAGTCTGGCGTGGCTTTATCTGTCTGGCCTGGCCACTGCAGGGCACATGTACACCATGAATGAGCCACTGTCCTATCGAGCACAAGGCCACAGGCCACTGCCGTTGGTCCGGTATAATTCACATCATCATGCATTGTTGATTCTTATTACTGTTAATCAGCTCAGCCTCGGGGGGAGGGGAAGTTTGGAAAACCAGAAACTGCCATCTAGACGTGATCAGAGACGTGGCTGGATGTACAGCTCAGCTCTGAGTGTTTCAAAAGGAGAAGTTGTTGTGTGGAGACTACAGCAGTAATATGCATGCTCACGCTCTAAAGCTATATTAATCCAAGATCTGTTTCCAGCAGATAGCGTTTGAATGGAGGCTACAGCAGGCAGAACATGAGGATGATCCTGGTGCCGGCGGGAAGACAAGCTGGATTCCTGCCATCCTTTCCTTTTGGCTTCTCTGCTTTGTCACTAGCCATGTGGCTAGCAAACATGGGGGAGGAAGAGGGGCGGTTGCCAGTTTCTGGGACACCCTACCCCCACCCCTTCAGATTTCCCTACTGGCACTGAAACAGATGCACACATAAATAATGTTTTAATTTCGTACCTCTACCCAGTAACAGTCTAATCTAGACACTGCCAACTGCCCGCTTTTCTTTGATGTCGCTGCAGAATAAGTCTCATTGATCACCTGCTGCCAAAAGAAAGGGGATAATGTTTTTGCCTTTATGTGCATTAATTTGTCTGTTAGCAGAATATCTCGTGAACCACTGGATGGATTTTAATGAAACTCTCAGATAATCTTCATTAAATGAACATCTACATTCCAGATGGCCACCACAGCTGAACCACATTTTTTTTTATTAATTCAGATTTCATCCAACAGTTCTGCCAACAAGAAATCTAGCCTTACAAGCACGGGTTAAAATATAGTGTCTCAGGATTAGAGATGTGTAACCACGGAGACTATCAGCTTCTCTAATCTCATTCCAAAAATACAGGTGTCAGATTGTGATTTGTGGGTCAGGATTTTTTAAAATATCCACACCCAACTCCGAGCTAATCCAACCCACCTGTCTCACACGCATATCTGCTAGTCAACACCTGTCGTCACATTAAACCGGGGAAATTCCTTCTTCTTCTGGTTTTTACTAATTAACTAAGTTGAGTTTAGGTAAGTTTGGTGTTTTATGGAGATTATTTGCAGTCACCCATACAGTAGATCCAACAGGGTGTCCTGGTGTGTAAACTAAACAAACCACACAGAAAACCTGGAAGGGAGAAGGCTGAGTGACTTGTGTAAATCACAGTTGACTTGACACACACTTTCTGTCAGTTATAAATAACTTAGATGGAATGCTGCCGGACCCCTCGAGTTATAGGTCAACTTGTGGAGGCTTTGGTTAAAAGAATCAGCGAGACACGGTGTGAGATATGTGGCATGGCTGTTTCCTGGAGAATTCCTGAATCGGATGATGGGTGTATTGAGGTTTTGGAAGTACTTCTTGCACATATTTACCAGCAAATATTAATCATTTGCTGCTGGGTTTGTAAATTAGGCCTGGCTTTATGTTTTATTTAAGAGACACTAGGCAGTTAGCTTGATTTAACACCCCCTAGTTCATTTAGAGCAGTAGCAAATTTGGAAAACAAGCTAGCTTTTCATGCACCTTCACGTTCTAACATAGACCGAAACCAATGATTGGACCATCCGGTTGTCGGTTTCGCCAAACCCTCGCACTTCCCTGGGTCCTCCACTCATTACGCACTCACGTATTTAGCAACAGAACACCACTGGTGTGAGAGGTCCTCCGCTCAATAACATCAGAGAAGGAGAAACAGCCGGCTGCTACCACTTCAACTTTAGGACAAACTACCAGAATCCCAAAAAGAAAAACGACATTTGAAGTCACGGACAACGAAAGACGTTTGGACGTAGAAAACGGTGACTGGCAATGCGAATTTCTGGTCCTGGTGGATGTGGCCTTGGGATGATAGCTGACGAGAGGGGTGAGTGTTCCATGAATATGTTTGCGTTTAAAAGCTAGCTTGTTTTGTAAAATTGCTATTGCAGCTTTATGCTAGCTAAGGTTCTCAGTCATCCAGGTCATGGTAATCCGGGTTCGAATTAAGGAAACTGGACTTCTTTGTTTTTTGAAGATGTTTCGCTTCTCATTTGACAATTCTGACTGTAATATGGGAGGGTCAGGCTTATAAAATGTAGCTGTCTATTGTTGCTTAATGAGCAGAAACTACCCATGAATATCCCTCAGGGGTTAGGGAGGATGGGTATTCATAGGTAGATGCCTTCATTCAAACCCCTCTGGATTATTGCAGCTTTAAACAACTAGGTTTAGTTGAACCAGTTGACTTAACTTGGTTAAGTAAATTCAACATTTCGTTTCTTAGAAGCTGTGACCTTGTTCTTGCACATAGTTCAACTTGCTCATTTAATATACCTCAACTCTTGTTTTAGGTTATATCACAGCCTCTTTACATAACCCGACACACCCAGAAGTATTAAGTCTCAGCTGTGTGAGTTCCCTAATTACTTCCAGGGGAAAATTTGATTTGAGATTTAGATAAAGGCAGATAGCTCACTTTTAATTAAGGAGAAATGAGCAGCAGATTATCTTCTAATATTTTCTGAATCAAGATAATATTTATTCATGTGATCTGTTTCAGACCCTCTTGGGCTCAGAGGAGATGATCTACTTCCTCCCAGCCGTCAGATCAGTGAGCATTAATGTTTCACACTGATAGGATCCTGAAACAAACACAAACCTTTAAACTGCTTCTCTTTGATTCATAGAGGCTGACACACTCAGTAGCTGGGTGCCATGTTGACTTTGTTACCTCCTTTCTTTTCCTCTCGCTTTTTAATTCACTCTGAAATCTGTGACTCAATGGATTTGCATCTCTTCCCACAAAATTCCCAAAAGGATGTCATTCCTACGTATGAAGCAAACCTGGGGTTCCGCTGAGACGGAGAGGGGGTGTGTTTGTGCAGCCCGCGGCAATGCTGACACATTGGTGTGTTTTTACACACAACACACACACACACACACACACACACACACACACACACACACACACACACACACACACACACACACAGAGAGAGAGAGAGCTAGCATTTCACATACAAGCACCTCCATTCAGAAAGTTCAGACCCAATTAGCACCTTCCCCTCCGTTCACCGACACACCAGACCTCCTGCTAGAAGAGAGGTGTGACCCTGGGAAAAGCTCCAGCTGAACCAACGTGACCAGTAAGCACCAGACTGTCCTCAGACTCGCATGAGTATGTTAGGACAACTTCCTGTTTGAACAGGTACACGATCCATCTCCATGAAACTTATTTTATCCTGTTCTTAGTGTGATGATGTGGCAGATGGATCGTCTTATCTTCATTAATACTAACAAGATTAAAAGACATGTTTGTCAGAGGAGAAATCCAGACCTGTCACGTTGCACAAGCCCCACCACCACCACCATCACCACGACTCTCAGCAGCCAAATGTTAAGCTTTGCATGACGAGTATGTGGGCAGCTGCTGAGTTAGCATGATTCAGATATTGCCCACTGGCAGAATGAAACTTGAATTATAAGCTGTCACTACAAACTCCTCCGGTTGATGAAGATGTTTAGAAGGTTTTTGTTTATTTACAGTCAGTCTGACTCAAGAGCATCCCCACCACCAGATCCTGAACCTCCACCTGCCTCCTCCCACCATCTCAGGTAGCATGTCTCTCCCACCTCTTCTTCTCTCCTGTCTATTTCTGTTATTCTGTTTGGGATTCATTGACATAAAAGTGGGGGCTCATCTCCTCCTCTCCTCCTTTAACCTTTCTCCACTCCCCCCTCCTCCCACCTCGCCCTGATCTTACATCAGTGGTCTCCCTGCACCAGCAACACCCCTGCCAACCTCGTTCAGTTAGTACAGTCTGCCTGTGCTCTCTCCTTATAAGGGCAAAATGCATTGACAAAGGCAGAGAGAGGCGGCTGTACCAGCATAGGCAGGCAGGTGGGGGACGGTGGCTCAAGCAGGAGGCATGGAGACGGGAGTGATGGAGATGACCTGGGAGGGAGATGGATGAGAGCCCTCATCTGTTTGAAAAACAAAGACCACAAATACATAAATGAGGAGGACAGCACACATTTGTTATTGGTTAAATTATTTCTATAGAAGATAAATAAAACAAGTATACTGTTCATTTAGACAATTATGTTTTAAGTGTTTATTAGTAAATTCACTTATTTTGGGTAAAAAAATAACTGTTAAAAAACAGTTTTGTTGATCGGTTGATTTGTTTATTGGTTATTCTGAGTTCTGAGTATAATTTACCCGACTTTCTTTCTTTGCAACATAAAATTTCACAATTTTCCCCATAAATGAAAATATGAAAATGAGACATTTTCAATATGAACAATTCTAATATTTCACTAAACTTATCTGGCACATTAAAAAATGCATCCATCTGTTTTATTTAATTGGCAAATTTAAAAACACTAAATTCTATAAAAAAAAGCCAAACCTTTTCCACCACATTGCAAAAGTGTACTTTACATGTCTTCATAATAAATGAGAGGTTTCTATTGAGGCTAAACTGAACTGATGCTATATTCAAACATCCCAAAATGTTTCAGCCACTCATCCAGCAGAAAGCAGGCAGAGAAAACCAACCTAAAAAGTAATTGACTCTATAAATAATCCACCTTCTCCACCTTGTGTTGGCTGGCAGTGATGGTTTAGTATTAATATTTCAACCAAATAGAAACACTTCTCTAAAATTTTAGTCTGGTTCTGAAAACCACAGCTTGTTCTCATGCCAGGTAGCCTATTATTAAAACCCAATTAAAATGTTTTCAGTTCCACACCAGTGAGTTTAATGGTTTTAAATTCTGTTTTTTATTAGTCCCACAGCTTCAGACCACTGTCCACTTACCCAGGCAGAGCAATCCTCTCACTATAAACCAGAGAGGTGTTTACAGTAGATATCTTTAGAAGCAAACTTCTCCCTGCAGCTTATGCAAATGGACTCACTCATCATCCTCCCTCAGTATCCTTGGATACGGGTTATTTGTTCATCTCAGTCCACTGCTGTTCAATCTGCCACACACACACACACACACACACACATTTATTTCTATGCTCACCTTAACAGAATAATAAATTACCTAAACCTGACTACATAAATATGGACGTACTAATGATGCTATGCAAACAGAAAGTCCCTTACAGGAATCTTAATACAAACCTGTGTAATATTTTATGATATTAGGATCGAGTGTTAAAAAAAAGGCCAAAATAAACAAAAACGTTAATGTTGCAACCAGTTGCTCATCAGGGTCACCATGGTAACCACACACCTTTGAGACATAGGCATAAAAATCACATATAGATCCCTTGACATGTGACGTCACACACCCAGGTCCCCGCCCCCAGCTTCTGGCTGGAGGGCAAGAAGACACCCCCCCCCCCCACTGACCCCCATTGTTATGATCTGTCAGTTGTAGCTATATAGCAGCAAAATAAAATCTATCAGTATGGTTAACACATGCAGTGCTGTAGGGTGCACAGACGAGAGAAGGACAGTAAGGTTTCCAGCTGGTATAATACTCTGAAGGCAATGGTTAACAGCCATGAATAGAGTGAGCCAAAGTCTCATGACAGAATAAAAACGTTAATATCTGCCCCACATGTCCAGACACGAACAAGTTATAGCCGTCTAATGACTTGTAGGCCTTTGTAACCGGTTAAATTAGTTTCTTTTTACATAGTTAAACAAAATGTGTTCTGGAATTGGAGTGGGCAGCATTTAATGTCATTCATTTTGTGTTTTCTGAGCACGTCAGAATAAACGGAGCATCTGTTCATCTCCAAAGACAACCTCTGTCACAGCAGTCCTCAATGCAGAAGAGATCTGGTTACACCTTTGTTGCTTCAGGTGTGTAAAGTCCAGGCGTGTTAACCAAATAATTGTAGATATCTCTGAACTAGCGGCCACAGGTCGTTAGCTATTTCAAACGGATCTAGAAGCTTGCGCTAAACGTTAGCTTTGAGATGTAACTTTTTGTTCATCAGCACAAAGATGTGGTAGATGATCTAAAGTAGTAATATCTAAATCCCTAGGGTTTGCTTAAATCAAGGAGATACTGCTCTGGATAGCAGTTGCAGAGGGTTTTTTTGCCCTCCAGTGTTGTGCGCATGTGCACTATTACCCGGATCTAAACAATAACATTCAAGGGCTCTATACACAAGAGCATGTGAAAGAATAGGAATTCTGCCTTGGATAAATGCAGGGACTAAACTGCAGTTTCCCAGTGTTAGGAAATGCTTTTAACATTTGGAGCTCTAATCTAGAGGTTTCCTCAATGCTTATGAGCAAACATCCTTTCTAGTTTCATTATAAAAATTGCGCAACCAACTAAGTTTTATACTGTGGGAGGTGATGCAAACGAGGAACAGGTGAACTGAGTGCTAATGAATAACAGGCGTGCATCATCACTGACTGAAGGAAAAACCAAAACAGAAGTTTTTGCATTATTGATGTTTAAGTTTGAGCTGTATCCACGAAACCTCAACATATAACAATGTGTTAGATATACGACTATAAGCCACGAATCTGTCAGGCAATTACTCATGTCTATAGTTTACTGTTTGATTACATCATCATGTGAGGTTCTCTTTATTTATTTCTGCTTCTGTTTTTGTCTGACGGGTTGTGGTATCACAGGGAAGCTGGAGTGAGAAAGCTGGTGATTATGAGTCGCTGATGGGATGTTGGTTGAGCAATAGTGGACGATGTTTTGGTGATGTGAAAGTAGCAGTCAGATGAGCCACTTCTCAGACACAGCCAGAAAAACAGGAAGGCGTGTGTACGTGTGTGTGTGTACGTGTGTGTGTTCATTCTTAGGCTTTAACTGTTCCTTGGTTTTCCACTTAGCTATGACATGCAGAACAAAGCTAGCTGTTAATGTTGTTTATAGACCTAATCGATGGTTTTAGCACATTTCTGCCTGTTTGTGACGTGTGTCTACGTTAACATTATTTTACTATTATTTTACGCTATTTTACTATTTCAAGCACATATATTTCATTGACCATCCATCCGTTTTCTGATGCTCCTCTGGGGCTGAGTGGTGGGGACAGAGATCTTCCTCGGCTCTTCCAGAGGGATGCCGAGGAATTACCAGACCAGCTGTGAGAGCTGATCTCTATAGTCCTGGATCTGCCCCAAAGGTTCCAGTAGGACATGTCCAAAAGCATCCCTTACCAAATCACCTCAAACAGCTCTTTTTATTCTCAAATATCTAAGCTCCACCTCCAGTCCCTCTGGAGGAAGTACATTTCAGTAGCTTGTATTTGCATTCTTTTGGTCATTACCAACCTTTCATGATTGTTGGTGATGGCTGGAATATAGATCAATCCAACAGCTCCGTTTTACGCTCACTCATGAACAAGAAGTCCTTGGAATCCTTCACCTGGGCAGGTCAATGTATGCAATCCAACCATTTACTATTGAGAACCAGATTCAGAAACCCCATCTCTGAACCCATTGTTGGAGTAGAGGCTCATCAGGGAGCAGCCAGGTCTTTATTCATAGGGTCCAGCCAGGCACAGCCCAATGGAGCTGCTGTACATGGCCCCAACCTCCTGTGGATCCTCCTTCTGCAGGAGGTACAATAAAGCCTGATTTCTACTTCTTCGTCAGCTTGGTTGCAGAGTTGCACACACGCATTTTCCTTTCAGACTTCTCTGTTGCCTGGGGAGTGCTGGAAAGCAATTCCCTGCCAGGACAACAGAGGGCGTAGTGCTTTTCTGGGGGTCTCTGGTCCACCATATTTACTATTGGTTGTTTATATTGTGTTTATGTATTTCGGGAACTTTTCAACACGGTCAAATTTGTCCCTCATTCCCCTCCACCTGTTCATGCAGTCACCACCTCCAGATCTGTAATTTCATGTAATTTCCTTCCACGAATAAAAAGTCTGCTACAAATCTTTGTACTCTTTTGTTCATATCGTCGGAGCTTTTTCTTGAGACGTTGTTCGTCTGTTGCATGTCTGCCGTTAGATATCTTTGGCACTCGTTATTTTTGGAACGAGGAATGGCAGTGTTGACGAATTTGGAGGTTGTAGTGTTTTGACCATTCACTGGCTTGCAGTCTCCGTCACTTTCGACTGACAGTTAAAAAATTGGGTATATCTCCATCACCCTTTGCAGGCCTGCCGCAGAGCCCTTGCATCGACGCATCATGGTCACAATTTAACACTGGTGTTAGAGTTACTATATTAACTCTAACACCAGTGTTAAATTGTCAACTCCAGTAGAGTTGGTTTTTGACACTAAATCAGAGTTAAAGTACCAACTCTCCAAAAAGAGTTAAGCCTAATTTATACTTGTCCGTCTGCGTCAGTACGGAGACACGCAGTGCCATTTTGCGTTGACGCAAGGGCTCTCGGACGGGCTCGCGGGGGGTGACGGAGACATGCCCCCAAAAATAACTGTCCTTCGAGAGCCACGGAGAGCGCAAGCCTGTGATTGGTCAGGACGCCACTTCCTTGAAATACGTCACCAGCAGCACCGCCACTGCCGACTCAAAAAATAAAGAGAGCTGAAGTTATTTAGCGGCAGACACGGAGCAGATTGAAGAACGCCTCGCTGAAAAAGTTCGAAAATATGAAAGTTTATTCACTCATGACTGAAGGAGCACAAAGATACACAGCGAGCGATTTATTCGTGGACGGAAATGACGAGAAATGTGGATTTAGAGGTGCCGACCGCATGAAGAGGTGGAGGAGAATGAGGGACAAATTCATCCGTGTTAAAAACTCTAAAATACATTAAAACAATGTAAACACAGTAGTAAATACACTATCGTAGACCAGATACATGACTGTAATGGTGGCAGGATACCATAGAAATGTGCTACGCCCTCTGCTGTCCAGGCGGGGGGTTGCTTTGCAACGTCCCCCAGCCAACAGAGAAGTAGAAACATAAAATGTCTCAGTCAACGCGAATGCGTCTCTAGCCCGAGGAGCTGACGGAGAAGTATAAATCTAGCTTTAAATTAACTCTTTCGGGTGTGGACCCATATAGACACTTTAAAAGTGTTCAAATCAACTCTGACAGTGTTAATGTGGGCATGCTGAATTTGCTGTGAACCCACGCAGATGGAGAAATATTAGTCAGGGATTTGTGCTTTCTGGATTCAAACCTTGAAATTGCATTTCTTTAAAAAAATGTTCTCTTAAAACGTCTTGCAGCATCTTGTAAGATGGTGGTTCCCTCTTGACCCATCGGCCTTTTCAGACAGTAACAATGGTCTCAGTGAAGAGAGTTCATCAACTGGACTTTCCCACAAGTCACTCCCATGACCTGAATAATAAAAGGCCTAGGGTCTTTGTGACCACCTTCTGCCCAGACTTTAGCACCATTATAAACTCTGGTGAGGACTTCACATTTGGTCACTAGCTCCTCTTCTCTGCTCCAGTCCCACTGGGTGGGTGGGCGGTCAAAAGCAGTGGTTTGAGTACAGGACCTCTACACAATGCACGATCTGTCCCCCCCAAACTCACACACACACACACAGTGACAATTCCACGCCTCATTTAACGTTGCCCTTTTGTCCGGGCTGCGACCCTAAAGCAAGAAACCCAAAAGGGCGACTTCATCGACCCGAATCCTCACTGATGATAAAAACAAAGCAGGAACACACACTGACAGCACACCGAAGTTTTAAAAATACTTTCTCATTTCTGCTCACAGCTACTCTTCACAGTTTGCCCTAACGGTAAACACACACACACCCTCACTCTCACACCACTGAATACCACAAATAATGCGAGTTTCCTTCCTTTTAGCAAAATGATGGTCAGCGCGTCACCCACACACTTTGCAAAAAATACCCCCAATGTGCATCACTATTCACCATGAGTCACATACACACTGTGGACAGAAAAAGTCACTCTGCAGATGAAAAAATGTCAAACACAATACAACTCTCCACACACACACACACACACCCTCCTCCCATTGTCAGCATGCTGGTAGATGTTAGTCAAAAGGGGGAGGGTGTGTGTGATGGGGGTCGTGAGCGGTAGGAGGAGAAGGAGGGGGACACAGTGTTCTATTTCTCATAGACCAACAGCTGCTGTGTTTAGTGCAGAGAGGGAGAGAGTGAGAGGGAGGGGTGTGTGGCGTGAGGCGGTGCGTGTGCTCAGCGTTTAGGTGAATCTACAGCCCTCTGCCTCACAAGGATAAAGGATCCTCACCAAACAGCAACACGGGGACTTAATTTAGCATCTCTCTGTCCTCTCGCTTCATTTGGCTGCAGGTATTTTATTTTATTCTTGGCCTCCTTTTTTTTATTTTGGTTCCCTTTCTGTTTTGCCTCGGGTCCAGATAGGAGAAAGGAAGAAAGAGAGGCTTTTCCTCCTTTCCTGCAGCCGGTAAGCCGACATGGTTCTGTTTCATTTAACCTGCTAGCATCCCTCTATCCCTGCAGCACTGGCGGCAGGAGAGAGCCGGTTAGTCCCACCCTGCACCAACAGAGGAAGAGACGATGATGGAGGAAGCTGAGGAAGAAAGGATGTGGGCCAGGCTCTGGATGGAGACTGGCAGGTGGTTCTAGCAGGATGGAGGGACAGGCAGGCAGGATGTTTATATTTAAAGCATTTGGGGTGGATCAGCTGATTCTTGCCTTTTTTCACACCAGAGACATCAGTCAGAAACACCTCCCTGTCTCATCCGTACCTAAAACCTGAAGTTTGCAGGTGCTAGTGTGTGTTGATGTGTGTGTTTGCTTCAGTGACGGATGACAGTGTGTTAACCGGACGTATGTGACCCAGAACCATCAGAGCACATGAGCCATGCATCAGAGCGATGCTCATTGATAAGCTGCATGTCACACACACAGTGTACATCAGGATACTTGAGGTGTGAGCTGGATGTCTGTAGAAAAAAAAAACCAAAAACATCAACCTGATCAGCTGCACGCTACCAGATTGGAAAACAGGGAGGGGGATGAGAAGGAGGGAGGTGGGGAAGAACGACTGAATGAAGGGACATATGAATGAGGCTTTTGAGGAGTGTTTTGTTCTGTCGAGTGTAGAGAGAAGGAGAGAGGAGCCGAAAGGGTGAAGGAACCTTGTGTGTCTCCATGTGACTCTGCAGGTCTTCTTTGTGTGTGAGGGGGCAGAGCGAGCAAGAGAGAGAGAGAGAGATGCTGTGCATGGAGAGGTGGCAGAATGAGAGAACAGTGATGGAGTGTGTGTATGGATGAGGGAGGTGAAGGAGGGCAGAAAATGACAGGAGAGGTTCATGTGATTGAAAGTCCTGATCACTCTTCTGTAATCTGGTTTTAAACTTGTTAGTGGATTATCGTCATTTTGGATTCTACACACACACACACACACACACACTGTTGTTTAGTTATCTAGTTTTGTCTCATCCATGCCCATATATGGTAAACAGAACCAGGTGTGCTGATAGCTGTGAAGGTGTGTGTCCTGCAGCAGCAGCAGCATCACGTTTAAACTGGGAAGTGTGTGTCAATCAAAATGTAGGTTTTTCCCAGTCTGAGACAGAGCAGTGGCTGCTATGGTATTTACTCCGCTGTTGCTAGGACACTCCCTTTGAACATTTTAACCAAGCCATCTCATTGGCCAGCCTCGATGATGTAAGATTCCCTCACCCCAAATCTTTCCTGAGCGCCCATAGAAACATGCCCGTCTGCGTTTCCTCCTCGCTCCTTCACTGTCACTCTTGTCTCATTCCTCCCCCTTTTCTGGTTTGCTCAATTTTCATTTCTCTTTTTATTTTCCAACAGGAGAACTCCCTTCATCCTTCCTTTCTTCCTCTCCATCCTTGCTCTGAGAGTCCTGTAATCCTCTCATCAGCATCATGAACACTGATAAATCTCTCATCGTGATAAATTCTATTTATTCTCCTCTTTGTGGCTGATTATTACGTTAAGTGTCTCCTCTGTCCACATGGAGGGTGCATCTTGCAGTTCAGGTGTCACTAGGGTTTAAAGTGTCATTTATTTATTAGAACATCACCTACAGGTTTAAAACATCATTCCTGACCTGCTCTGTGCGCTAACACTCTCCCTGTAATTAGAGTATTTCTCACAGCGATGCTTCATTTTCACAGTGTGGGGGTGTGTAAACTTTTAGCTACAGCACTAACACTGATAGGGTGGAAGCAGAAGACGGGGCGATGTAGCGTTAGCTCAAAAACACGAGGAGAAAACAAGAATGAGAGGATGAGTTCTCTTTCAGCTCATCAGGTGCAATGACGTGTAATCACAGAAAAAACACAGCAATGTGAAAATTAGTGAATTTATGCCAGTGAAATTAATCCTAATCTCATGATATCGTTTAGCCCTCAGAGTATTTGTTGTGAATGGTGTTTGGCTAAAACGTTATGAAATGTTAGCTCATATCTGTTATTGACTGAGTTTGAGACATTTTTGTGTTGCTGAGATTAGCTGTGGACACCATCTTGAATTTGATTGACCCCAACATGTTGTAGATGTGTATCCAAAGATTATTTAAAGAGGTTCTTCACTGAGAAACCTTTTTTTATTTATTATTTTTGAAAATGATCGTCACTCTGAGTTTTTCATACAGGCTGAACATGAAAATAGTCTCCTCCACCGATCTCCTGCATTAGCTTCTGATAGAAAATAGATGGTGAAACTCTAGGATTTGAAAATCCTGACAGTGTGACATCACACTGTCACTTAACATTCATGGACTCACCCATCTTGACTCACGACGGGGAAGGCTGTTGTAGGTTTAGCGTCCAGGAAACAAAAGAGAACGTCTCGCCCAGTAAAAGCTAACTATTAGCATTAGCAACTCCACCACACAGCAGAACTCCACCAGGCTTGTGTTATTTGAGGAGATAAAACATCAACGTTGCAGAGCAAACAGAGTCAGTGGTAGAGTCACGTTGCTGTTAGCCAATCAGAGGAGAGATGTCCAAATATTAGGAAATAAGACTCCAAATCCTGCCGTCTTCAGCACACCTCTGCTCTGGCTCACTGCTACTTCCTGAAACAGGAGCGGACTTGTTGGTTTAACGTCCAGGAAACCGCAGAGAACGTCTCGGCTAGTAGAAGCTATTCGATAATCTGCAGTTTTTCTCCTCCAGCTCACTTCTACGTCCTCAAACAGGTGCACCAGAGCTTTTTTACCCCAGAGAACAACTTACAAGGCATTAATTCCTACTAGAGATGACTGCAAATGTATTAAAGATATGAGTGAAGGACCTCTTCCTGCGGTTCATTAGCTATTTTACTAACAAAATGCCCTCACAGGCTAAATAAACATTATTGGCTCTTTGGCTAAAGGTGGAAAACAACTTTTACTACTCTGTGCATAAGAATCAGAAAAAAAGGAATTATTTAGAAGTGAAGGAAAATCAGATGGACTTTCTTTCATCGTGTTAGTTTCAATCCTGTTAATAGAGCAACAACCATATGCCGTGGTCAGCTGTGGTTTTTAATACTATCATCCATCATTACTGATTCACTGAACTTTTCTGACCTGCATCTGTTTTGTTGCAACATCTGTCAGTCAAACAGCTGTCACAGTTCAGAGGTTAGATCTGTTACAGGACTAGAATAATGCAGGAACTCGAAACCGTGTGTGTGTGTGTGTGTGTGTTTTAATCCAGTGTTGTCAGGAATAAGGGATAATCTCCTCAGAGCTGACATTATCCTGGTAAAGGGGCGCAGGGTGGAGCAGCAAAGGGCATGGAGGGAAAGTGAGTCCAGAAATAGAATGATGGGGTTTAATCTGCTAAAGGGTAAAATACTCACTACAGAGCAGCAATCAGAGGAACCCCTGAGAAATAGAACAGCTGATTCAGTTAAGGGATTTTTACAGACTGGTGTTCCCTTTACAATAAACGTATTTACTTTCCCTATTTAATTGTGACGATCGATGCAATGTTTGAAGAGAGTGGTGTCAGAGGCTGGTTAGGGTGTCTGCATGCGAGGAAAGGATTGATATAGTTGAAATTCCTAGAAAGATCTACAGGTGAAACTTGAAAAAATAAATATGGTGTAAAAGTTCATTTATGTCAGTAATTCATCTTAAAAGGTGAAGCTAATATTTGAGATAGACACATTCCATGCAAAGCCAGATATTTCAAGTCTTCATTTGTTATAACTGTGATGATTATGGCTTAAAGATGATGAAAACCCTAAATTCAAAGTCTCAGACAATTAGAATATTGTGAAAAGGCTCGATATTCTAGACTCAAAGTGTCACACTCTAATCAGCTAATGAATACAGAACACCTGCAAAGGGTTCCTGAGCCTTTAGATGGTCTCTCAGTCTAAGAAGAATTAATGACATAAATGGACTTTTGCACCATTTTCTAATTTTTTGGTTTATGTGTGTTGTTTCCTGTAAACGTCTGTGTTAAGGCTTCCATCTCTCAAAGTGTTCCACATCGTCCAAGAAAGGTAGCTTGTTGTCTTTGATGTCCTCTCAAGTGATCTTAATGCTGGCGATATAAGAAAATATCGATATTTCACATTATGATACCAAATTGATATTTAAAAGCAGTGTATCAATTTTTAATGGAGAATTTACATGCAAATATTTACTGCATTTCTTTTGTGTGGTGCAATTCAAACTCCGACTGCTAGGTGGCAGCAGTTTTTACCATCTTCATTCTGTCTGAATGAGATCTTGCGATAACGCTGGATGTGGCTTGGAAACATCTAAACAGAGATTAAATTAAATTCAGTCTTAAAAATTGCAAATATCGTCTGGCTTTTATTATCGCGATATATCATATTGTATTGTGATATATATCGTATCACCAGATTCACACACCCAAAAGCTTCCTGTACTTTTCCTGGCTTGGAATTGAAATGTGCAACAAGTGTCATCAAAGGTTTTGTTGTGTTTGCATCACCTTCACCACCAATTTGTTCTCACACAGACAATAAAACACTGATAATACACCAGCAAGATGGATGAGATGTTGGTGTGGATTCATCCAAGACATGTTGGTTCTGAGGGGTTTTTCAGCTTCAGTTCATAAAGTTCATGAGCTTCAGTTGTCTTATGGAGGTGAGGATAAAAAGTACAGAATCTTTCAAATGGTTCTTTTATTAGTTTTTAAAGAAAACTGCAGACATCTTTTGAAGCTGCCTGCTGATCCAAACAGGAAGTAGACAAAAGAGTCGAGAGAGCCAGGATCTGATAAGTCTCCCGTCATGGTGCCTATCTCTAAATCCTGGATGGCACCTGTGGAAACTCTTGAGGAGACTTGTTAAATTCTGTTATCGTCCTTGTTAAGAGTGTCCTGCTGAAACTCTCTGGAATCTGTGCCATTTGCAGCCACAGAAACCAGAGACAGGACCCAAAAAACCTCAGTCTCAATCCAAACTTGACTCGAATTGTGAAATTTTTGTTGAGTAGTTAAATAGAAGAGAAGACAAAATTCCTGGATGTTATTAGATTATTTCAGCTCTAAGGACTTCTGACAGAATTGTGTCCAGTTATCTGTTCTTCCTTTAGATGGTTTTTAGCATCAGTAACCCAGACTCGGGGAGGTGAAGCCAGAGGGAGGCTGATGGGAAGATATATTATGGTCCAGTTGGTGTTCATTCAGTATGAAGTGAAAGGATATTTGCTGCTCTGACCTGGTTTTACTGGGATTATGATTCAGGTGTACCAACCACAGCCTCTTAACACAGCAAAAACACATCATGTGTCCTGGAAACAGGAAAGCACCCTGAGACCATCCATGTGTGTGTGTTGGGGAGGGTCTTGCTTTTCAACAGAGGGAGTGGACTTGCTCACAGTTTAGCCTCAGAACAGCCATGAATAAATAATGGTACCTAAACGTCCTCCAGGGGGAACTCCTCCAACCATCCGAGGACAGTTTTGTGATGGAACACCAGACCTTAATCCCGTTGACAACTTTAGATCAAACCTCAAGAGGAGGTCGACAAGCAAAACCCACCAAGTCTGACATTGATTATGAAGAATGAGCTGCCATCAGTCAGGATTTGGTCCAGAAGGTGACTGAAAGCATGTCAGGGTGAACTGTAGAGGTCTTTGCATAGTCAATAAAAAAATACAATGTAAAATAAAAGATTTACGAAATGATTATAATTATACTTCAGTAAACATAGAAGCATCTGCCCAAAAGATCTAAAACACTGAAAACCAGTACCAACAATGTAGTCTAGTGATATTAGTTGGTTGAGAGTTTTCTCTGAAAATGTTTAGTCGGTCTTTCATGATGGCTTCTCTGAAGCTTCTTTTTTGTCTGTTTTCCAGTCAGACTGTGATCTTCTGAAGCCCCTGCCATCACAAGAGATAAATAAAAACGTGAGAATCAGTCTGAGACACAACAAGCATCAGTAGTGGCCCAAGAAGGATCATTTCTGAGGCGATATGTCTAAATACGTTCCTTTAAGTCTGCATACGGGTTTTTATTGTTCAGTTTTAGGAAGTCTGAAAACTTGAACCTTAAACTGTGTCAACCCACCACGTTAAAGGGTTTCTAGGGGTTCAGCTTTCTGTGTCTTCAGATCTGATAGTTGAAGGTTAGGAGTTCTGAACTTTGTTCTGTCCAGAGTGGAATCTTATGAAGTAAGAAGCAAATATATGCGTGTGTGCCAGACCCCACGATGGACACACCAGGATGCTGGCAGCTACATGCTTTTATTTTGGGTTTGATCAGACATGAGAGACTTCATTTAAGATCTATTCTCAAAGAAACACAGATTTGCTCATTATATAGCTGCGTTTGGATAGACTTTATCTACAAATCCACAAGATGCATCAGTCCAAAATAACCCACTAGACAGAAATAAATCTGAATAACAGCCAAGACCTCGAGAGTCACTGCCACCATTTTTAGTCCGCCTTTACCCCATGCCGTCAGTGTTCTCTCTTTGTAGGTTTTAGTCCTTCGTCCTTCGTACTCAGTAGCTGGTTTCCTGTATTTGAATGTGCTGCTGCTGTTCTGCCCCTCCCAGCAGACCAGGGACTAGAGTATCGCTGCATCCTCTTCCATGTGAGACACACTGCAGCACCGTGTGATGGAGCATCGCCTCCGTCAAGGACGAGCCAGCTCTCTCTAGTGGGCTTCACTGCTCGGAGCTGAATATAGACTCCAGATTATTCAGGGGTCAAGGGTCACCTCGTTTATCCTCTGTGGTTTAGAGCTGCTGCCTGTGGTTTGAAATATGTCCCAACTCAGCACTTAACAGTTTTTATATGACGAGAGAATATGCAAACGTATCACTGAATGGCTAAAAATGACTCTCGAGTTGTTTTCATGATCAGTTTTCTCACTGACATCAGTCTTTTTTAGGAGTTTTTCTGGTCAGCATGGGTCTAATGACCAAATCTTACCACCTGCTACCTGAACTATCAGGAACTTACTAATAAAACATGGATGAAGCCACCATGACAATAGCAGATGGTTTGTTGGCTGACATTGGCCTGTATTTATATAGCTCCTTCCAGTCCCTCCGACCACCACGTTGTGAGGCTAGCCACCACCAGGTGTGTCTTTTTGTCGTCATGTTTAAATCGGAAGCTATTGAAGGTGATTCTTGAACAAATGTAGGATTTTTGAGGACAAATATTGATTTAATTACTTTCAGATGGACCACCAGGACACTCATCGGAGAGAGTAGATCTAAGCTGGATACAGCTGAGTGGCTCATGGGAACATTTTATTGACTCTGGGTAGAACGTTGAAGGCAGAGAGGTTTTAGAGCCAAAGCCTTGGGCTCCAGTCTGATTAAAGATGGCCACCACAGCTCATCAACACAACAATGGCTAAAGATGGATCAGTTTTATGGATGTTGTGCTGAATTTGGTGTCAAAATAGTTAAGAGTCACTAGTATCACAAGCTCCTAGCTTCATACCAGGCATGTCCATAATGAGGCATCTATTGCATTTCTAGAATGAGGAATTTTGTCTCTCCAGTAAGTTTTCAATGTGGATCGACACTTTATAACACTTTTATGTTGAGATTTTTACTAATATGCTTCTTTTGGACTTATTTCACACTCTGATTCAGATCAATTGTATTAATCCCTTACAAGGTTTCCTCTGGGAAATTCAGTTTCCAGCAGTGGTGCAAAAAAGTAAAGTTTTTTTTATATATAGCACTTGTCACAGAAAGAAAAATCACAAATACCAACAAAACATAAATTCATAAAATGATCATGAAAACAAAACAGCAAAATATAAAATAAAAATGAAAAATAATTTAAATCAGAAAACACAAAAGATTTAGATGTTTTAAATAAAAGAGTAAAGTCATAAAATTATAAAATCAAACTACAAAAATATTAAAAGAAAGATAATTAAAAAGTCATTTTACAGATAAAAAAAACACACAATAGAAGTAAAAGCATGCTTTAAACAAAAGGGTCTTCAGCTGATTTTTAAAGGTGACCAGACTGTCAATAACATTTATGAATAAAGGAAGTTCATTCCAAAGTCGGGGTGCAACAGCCTGGAAAGAGCAATCACCTCGACTTTTATATCTGGTCTTTGGAACTTCTAGAAGATTCTGGTTTGTGGACCTGAGGGCTCGGGTTGGAGCAGAAGGCTTTAACAGTTCAAGGAGGAGCTTGACCATGTAGAGCCCTGAAAGTTCTAGTCAGGATTCTAAACTGAATTCTAAAGTTAATGGGTAACCAGTGCAGAGACATCAGAATAGGAGTAATGTGAGCTCTTCTGTTTGCTCCAGTTAGGAGCCTCGCTGCAGAGTTCTGGACCAACTGAAGGTGGTCAAGGGCTTTTTGGTAAAACACGAAATGTGTGTTAGAGTAATCTATGCAGAATTTGTATGGAGACACAACGGCTGAGAGGACCGATCATATCTCCCGGACACGTTTTCCCCCTCCCAGAAATTTCCTTGAATTCCTATAGTGGGAACAGGGCTATTGAGTCCATGAGACCACGTTCTGCACATGACCCACATGGAAACCAAACCACATGCATTCTGTAGTCGGAGTAAATGAGGCGTTAGCGTGATTAAAGAGTTCAGAAATGGACAAGTTGTACTAGAAAAAGATTTGGTAACACTTTACAATGAGGGTCCTTTTATTAACATTACTTATTAAGCATTAATAAACTATTAAATAAAATATTAGCAACTGCCTAACCATATTAAGTAATGTATTACTACTTACACCCCTACTAGCTCTTTGTCACTTCATAGTTAACAATATTGGTATTGTTTATTAATGCTTAATAATGCATTAAGTAACGTTAATAAAGGGACCCTTATTGTGAAGTGTTACCAAAGATTTATTCTTATAGCTTTCTATCTCCTTTTTTTACAAATCACACACACGCATGTGCACACACACACACACACACACACACACACGCTCCCTGACCCACAGAAACCTGTGTTTAAGCAGCCCATGAAGGACAAAGAGCAGCAGCCCGTAGAGACGCAGCTCTCGTCTCTTTGTTTACAGATAGCAGGGTTTCTGAGGACTGAGGGGGTGATTACTGTACTACACTAACACACACACACATCACCCTCCCCCTGCAAGTACACACAGAACCCTAAAAGCTTATTATGTTCTCTGATGGAAGCTAATTAGCAGCACCCCACTTCTCCAATAAAGATGCTGCTGCACATCCAGCTCTGATCTGACAGCTGAAGCACCAATAAAACCAAAACATAAAGCAGCCATTTTTCTAGTTCTGAACGCCTCTGAATCAAGCTGTTCTATTCAAATATTAATGTCTGTGTTAAGTATAAGGCCTAAATTGTTCTCTGTGGTGAAAGAATGTGTATCCAAGAATCTGCTATGTTGGACTTTTACCACAACAAATGCAAACATTAGCATCAAAATGATAAATGAGAACACAGAGGCTTCAGTTTAGAGATTTTTTGAGGAAATAATCCCCAAATTACTCTAACTTTTTATTTTACTGAAGAAATTATCATACTGATGCGTGTTGAGGGAGAAGTTCTAACATGCCAGAACAGTCACCCTCCTCTTCTTTTTGTCCGATTCACAGAATCACAAATGCTCACTTGCTGTACGTGTGTGTGTGTGTGTGTGTGTGTGTGTGTGTGTGTGTGTGTGTGTGTGTGTGTGTGTGGCAGAGAGGATGAGGTGAGGAGGGGGAGGGGTGATACAGAAGCATCTTAGCCTCCTTTTTCTGTTTCATCCCCATTTTTCTCTCTGCCACCCCTTCTTTCAGCCTCTTTTCACCCCCATTGTCATTCTCTCCTCACCTCAGCAGAGCAGTTATTGCTCATTAGTGTGTATGAATGTGTATGCATGTGTGTGTGTGTGTGTGTGTGTGCGCGCGCTTGGGCCTGAGGCAAATTGGCTGTAGGATTTCATCATTCCTTAGCTGTGTTCTGGTCGGCTCCAATGGAAACCGACTCTTTGTCGCATCTCCTCATTCCTTAGACTAACCTGACCTCCTTTTTTCTTTAACCTCTCACAATCATTAATAAATAAAATGTTAAATCAGCTAAATAAAAGCTTTCTTTTTCCTCCTCTTTGCCTCCTACATGAGCCCAGACACTCGTCTGTCTGTAGGAGGAAGTATGACGAGAACAAAGACACAAAGGGTCAAACAGGTGTGTGATGAAAAGATGAGTGAGTGAACAGGTGGAGGAAGGAGGGGGGAAGTGGAAGAGACAAACGGAGAGGAAAACCATCCCAGAAACATGAGCTGTCGCAACAAAAACAGACAGATGTCTCCATAGGATCACCTTGTGACCTTTGCCCTTCTGCTCTTTTTTCCATCTTCCATCCCTTCCACCATCTCTGGACACCTATCAGTTTTGATTTTACTGACGAAGCAGCTGTTGGTACACTTAAAGATGGTCTCCTCCAGACCCCCCTGACAGTGTCTGCTCTCTGGAGATGGCAGAGTAGTCTAATATTTGATTACCGTGACACTGATTCATGACGGGGCTCATAAGTGCACGGTTAATATCAAAGTCTTCCAGGAAGCTCATTGATTTGGTTTAGTCTACTTAAGAAATACAAAGAAGACGTCCCACTCTATATAACGTTAAAGCTGCACATGCTCTGCATCGCTATCTTAGAGCTGCATGACAGTGAAGGAAATGGAAAGCTAGAGTCCTAAAATGTTTAGGATTTTGCTCACCGTCCTTTGCAAAAAAACATCAAATATTGTTTTACTTTTTCAAAGAAACAGCAGCCATGACCACGGAAATGATGACAGGTGGTGTTCCCTTTGGGTTGTTTTTGAAGAAAGTGAAATTATAACCAGTTTCTCTAGAAATCTAGACCACCAATAGCAGCAGCAGAAGATTTTTCTCTGCAGGTCGGTTCCATGCTCCATAGGAGCCTCAGAAGGTCTGCTATTGGCCTGAACTATTTTAGGCCCAGCCAATCACAGTGCTTCATGTTTGTAGAGAGATAGGCTTAGCACTAGAGCTAAGGCAGAGAAAAACTACAAAGATGGCGTTGGCTCAGGAACAGCGCTCGTTTCAAATGGCTTTGGCATCAACTTTGGACGATCTAGGCCCAGTCCCAATACTTGCACTGCATCCTACAATCCTCAGTGAAGTGCACTTGGAGGAAGTGTGCAGTAAGGCTTTGAGTGCGTAGTACACAAGTGTGCAAATAATTGTTGAAATGGGACAGTGAGCATTATTTCATGGACTGCACCGCTTGCCGGTATGCCGGTCGCCCATGTGTGCTACTTAATAAAAAAAATCTTTATTAACAACTTTCAAACAAACAATAATTTGACAAAATTTGCGTTCATTGCTGTGCACATTAAATCTTAGTCTCAAACCTTCAGAGCATGGATAAATATCATTAATCGTCTTAAAATGAACTTCTTTTGGGTAGAAGAAAATGTGAAAAATGTGTTTCTTATATTGAAGATTTGATTTTCCATAAACATTCCAAATGTTTTTTTTCCTGAGTGGAAGTGGAATAATTCTCTTTTTCATTTTTAATCTTAACATTTTATTGTTGACCCTGCAGTCTTTAAATTTGTACTGAATGATACTGGTATGATAGGCGGATTGGTGCTGCGTCTGCAGTGATGGGGGCGTTGTACTGGTCTGTCGTGGTGAAGAGGGAGCTGAGCCGAAAGGCGAAGCTCTCAATTTACCGGTCGATCTACGTTCCTACCCTCACCTATGGTCACGAGCTTTGGGTAGTGACCGAAAGAACGAGATCGCGGATACAAGCGGCCGAAATGAGTTTTCTTCACAGGGTGTCTGGGCTCTCCCTTAGAGAGGGGCTCGGAGTAGACCCGCTGCTCCTCCACATCGAGAGGAGCCAGTTGAGGTGGCTCGGGCATCTGATTAGGATGCCTCCTGGACGCCTCCCTGGTGAGGTTTTCCGGGCACGTCCAACCGGGAGGAGACCCAAAGGAAGACCCAGGACACTCTGGAGAGATTATGTCTCTTGGCTGACCTGGGAACACCTTGGGATTCCCCCGGAGGAGCTGGCCCAAGTGGCTGGGGAGAGGGAGGTCTGGGCTACCCTCCTTAGGCTGCTGCCCCCGCGACCCGACTCCGGATAAGCGGGAGAAAATGGATGGATGGATGATACTGGTATGCCATGTCCAAAAATACACACCAGCACCGTTATGCGGACTTGGGCGAAGTGCGGCTCAAGGGTACAAAAGGGGGTGTGGCCTAGGACCGCACTTGAGAATTGTGACACCCTACACTCTCGCACGCCTGGACGGAAATGCAGTTAAGGGGTGCAAGGGTGGAAATGCGAGTATTGGAGTATTTTTCTTCCACGGTGTATAGTGGACTATACCTCATGATCTGATTTAGATTCTCATTTGTTGCATTGTTCGTTGCTTATATTGGTCCTAGCGCTGTCCAAGAGTATGCAGAGTCAATTTGAAAGACAACCATAGATTCCAGAGGTGGAAAGAGTACTAAAATATTCTACTCAAGTAAAACTATAATTACTTTAATGAATTTGTACTCAAGTACAGGTAAAATTACCTGTCTCAAAATCTACTCAAGTAAAAGTAAAAAGTAGCTCATTTCAAATGTACTCTGAGTAAAAATTACTTAGTTACTTTTTTGACTGTATGACGGCCTCTTCTGAATAATTAAAAAAAGACAATAGGGTATATAAATCTCGAAGCTGTTTTTAATGAAAAGAACAAATATGCACATTAAAGTACAAAGGCAGTTAAACTGCAAACCAGCAAATCAAATTAAGTTATGGTCACAGTCATAAGTCCTGACAGACATCACTTCATTCCCTTTCACGAGCTCTGATCTTCTTAGATGATCCATCCAGTCATCCAAGTGGAGTCCGTCAGTGTTTCTTATTTTTTCCTTCATCCCTCGTAACACAAATTTTCCCGCGATGGACTGCATGACTCACCTTTAGCGTCTGCAGCACTTCCGTGGTTTAATCCAGTATAGACATAAACACATGGACACCATTAGACCAATTAAGTTCTGGATCACTATCAAAGTGCATAATGAGGCTTCTACATTTATATATGTCTATGTCTCGGCCTAGTGGTAGAGTGTCCTCCCTGGGACTGGGAGATCAGGGTTCGATTCCCGGTCGGGTCATACCAAAGACTTTGAAAAAATGGGACCCAATGCCTCCTCGCTTGACACTCAGCACTAAGGGGTTGGATTGGGGGGTTAAACCACCAAATAGTTCCTGAGCGCGGCCACAGCTGCAGCTCACCGCTCCCCACCATGGGGATGGGTCAAATGTGGAGATGTAATTTGACCAGTGTGTGATGATGACTTGGGACTTTAACTTTTTCTTCTCTGTGTCACTCATCCAGTGCTGACCATGGAGCAGTCAGGCAGCCGACACAGTATTTCTGAATGTTGTTTTTTTTTACTCAGTAACACATAAGAATAAAAATGTAGCAAATTACAATACTTACAAAAAAAAGTACTTAAGTAAAAGTAAAATTACAGATTTTAAAAACTTCTTAAAAAGTATAAAATACACAAAAAAACTACTCAATTACAGTAATTCAATTACATGTAATTCATTACTTTCCACCTCTGGTAGATTCTGCCTCATGATTGAGCTCTGCCTATGGGTCATGGTCAGACACATACACACTGTCACTTAACATTCATGGACTCACCCATCTTGACTCACGACGAGGAAGGCTGTTGTTGGTTTAGCGTCCAGGAAACGGCAGAGAAGTAGACTAGTAGAAGCTAATCGTTAGCATTAGCAACTCCTCAACACAGCAGAACTCCTCCAGGCTTGTGTTATTTGTGGAGATAAAAGATTAATGTTGCAGAGCAAACAGAGTCAGTGGTAGAGTTGCATTTCTGTTAGCCAGTCGGAAGTTAGATCAATATTAGGAAATAAGACACCAAAACCTGCTGTCTTCAGCACACTTCTGCTCTGGCTCACTTCTACTTCCTGAAACAGGAACTAGAAGCTTTTTTCCCCACAGAGATTGATTCACAACACATTCATTTATACTAGAGACCACTGCTAAAGTGTTAAAAAGTGAACTTGCTCTTTAAGGATGCATGTTGTTCATGGGTTACAGTTGGATGAAGCTGCATTTCCACCACACATCATGTAGATATGCATACATAGGAAGTGTGATGATGTAAACTAATTTATCACCAAATTAAAAAGTGAGAAAGCAAACAGATGGCAAAGAGAAACAGAAGCTCTCGGCTAATTAGCAAAACTGAAAATAGTAATCCATCAGTGCAGAAATGGCCTGGAGGATGGGCTAATTTCAGACAGCATCACTTTGATCAGTTACAGTATGTAATGAGCTGCACAAACGTGATGAAAGCTTCACTTGTCTGTGTGACTCAAATGTTTTTTCAGAAATTGATCTGTGTCTCTGAAAAGTTGCCTTTTACCTCAGATGTGTTCACAGGTGCTGCGGTGTCTTTAGATTAACTCCTCACCTCCGCGGCCTCGGCAGGCGCCCCGCACTTTGTTCTTTCATTTAGAAGATGGATAAAAAATCAATAAGCAATTAACCTGAATCAGTTACGCCAAAAACTCCCATCTCCAAGCAAGAGCTTTGGACTTCCAGGAGTGTGTGGAGACTTACAGCCCCCACATGAAGGAATGTTGATGTTATGAAATCATTAAGGGAAGTACAGTCCATCAGTACGTTTATCCAATCCACCACACTGATAGCAGCAAATCATACCCGAGTGTGCGTTGCCATGAGAATGAGATGCTGCGTTTCCCTAGCAACTCCTCTGCAAATATCCCACCTTCCTCCTGTCTGCGCTCTCTCTCTCTCTCCTGATGAGATTGGATGATGCAACGGCAGCAGTAGCAGTGTTAATAGTTACACCAGGCAGTGGGTTAGACAGGCTGTGTGAGACAGACAATAAAGAGATAAGGTTAACACGCTTATACAGAATATTGAAAATGGTAGAGGCACCTTTTGGTTTCCAGATTCAATCATTCAGCCTGAACTTTGGAGCTTTGATTTGTTTCTCTGGACAAAATCACCAAACCCTTAAGGAGCACATTTGTAATGCAGAAATGGCCTTAATGACTGGATGTGGAGTACTTGTTCTTAGTGATGAACTCATTACTGAACTCTGCAGCAGCTCCTCTTTCTGCTTCACTTCAGTTTGGCTGAAAGAAACAAAGCCAGCAGCTTTCCCTGAGGTTTGGAAAAAGTTATTTATGTTTTTCTATCAACCCAGTTTACTGTATTTGCTGCAGGTACAAACTTCACCAATAAATGGAGTTTTCGAGTACTTATTCATTTTGAAAATGATCAGTCACTGAGTTTAACATGCAGGCTGAACATGAAAATAGTCTCCTCCACCTATCTCCTGCATTAGCTTCTAAAAGAAAATAGACGGTGAACCTCTAGGACTAGAAAAGCCTGACAGATCTACATCACACTGTCACCTAACATTCGTGGACTCACCCATCTTGACTCACGACGGGGAAGGTTGTTGTTGGATTAGCGTCCAGGAAACAGCAGAGAACGTCTTGGCTAGTAGAAGCTAACTGTTAGCATTAGCAACTCCACCACACAGCAGAACTCCTTCAGGCTTGTGTTATTTGTGGAGATAAAACATCAACGTTGCAGAGCAAACAGAGTCAGTGGTAGAGTCGTGTTGCTGTTAGCCAATCGGAAGCGAGACGTCCAGATTAGGGATGGAGAGATTCACCGATCTGAGCCGGTGGTTCGTTCATGACGTTAGCGATGCGACTGCACCGGTAGCTTCAGTGCGCACCGGTTATAACTGACGGCTGTATCGCAATGTATCTTCCCGTACGTGTCTCTCATCGGTTAAAACCATGGTTACATCGATTACTTCATTGTTTTCCTGCTATGTCCTCGTTTTTTGAGGCGCATTGAACGCACCGTCCTTCTCTTTTAGCGGAGGCCAGGTGGTGCGCAGCCGCAGTTAGAAAAACCATCGTGGGACAATATTAACCGACGTACGAGCTNGCTTCCTGTCTTGTCAAAATAAAACTTTCTAAAGTCCGTGTGACCGGTTTCTGCAGCAGCGTATTCTTCCGAGCATTCTTGTTGGTCTACGCAACTAAAGCTTTGTGTGAGGTAATTTAAGATAATTCCTTATTATTGTAACATTTGTGCAGAACTAAACAACAGACAGAATGACATTTTAGTTCAGAGAAGTTCAATAAACAGCTGAGATGAACTCACATCTCAGCCTGGACTTTTCTCTTAAAGGAACAGTAACATTAGGCTACAACAGCTTTTAATATTGCCACATATGGATCATTACCATATTTAGAAGTGTTTTCAAATTTTTACTGTTTCATAATAATTCCAAATAATTGAAAAATGATGAACTCTAATAATTTTCTGATTCTGTTGGTTTATTTTTCTGTCTAAACCTAGTGTCAACCCCCTTATTTCAAGTATTGTATCAATAATGTTATGTATAATATGTAAAATATCACTGATGATGTGCATTGTCTTTTAATGTTGAATTTATTGATTAATCAAAAACAATAGAGGATCAAATACATCCTTCACAGAGGAGAGGGAAAATCATTTTGATATTTAAAAATCAGATGTGGGCTGGAAAATCTTTTTAATGTGTTGAATCGTTTAAAATCGCATCATGAAATGTATCGAATCGAAAATCGTTTTCAAATCATTAAAGAATCGTCAGCAGGGATGAATCGTATCGAATCGTATCGCCAGAGGGTTTACCGTATCGTTAATGTATCGTATCGCCAGTAGCGTATCGAGATACGTATCGAATCGGCCTCAGTGGTGGAGATTCACATCCCTAGTCCAGATATCAGGAAATACGACTCCAAATCTTGAAGCTACTTTCTCCTCCAGCTGACTAGTACTTCCTGAAACAAATGCATCTGACTTTGTTTCAGAAAGTCTGGATAAAAAAAATTACACATGGCTGTAAGGTCATCAGAAAAATACTAATATGATTAAAACTAAGGATGCACAATATAACGACATCTGCATCGGTATCAGTCTGATAAGTAAAACTGGGCCAATAAATTTTCATATCTGAGTTAATGTTGATGATACTGAGCAAACCTTTGACATCACTGCAGCCAAGAATCTCTAACTAGTTTTCCTTAAACCTTATTATTAAAGCGACACATAATACGTTTCCCACTTCTCCCTCCTACTGGTTGAAAGCAGAATTACAACTGTCGTAAACTATCCTACCGCAGCCTGCTGTAGCTAGTGCTAACAACGAGCTAGCGCTAACAACGAGTTAACGCTAACGCTGTCCAATGTGAAGCTGCTCATGTTTATGGCTCAAGAACCGCTGAAACCAGTTTGAAAGCAACAGCTAAGTGTTAAAAACTCTTTAGTGTTGCTTTAATGTTGTCTATCTGCGTGAATCACATGTGATGATCCACTAGGGTGGATTTGAATGAAATTCAAAGCAATCAAGGGATGTTAATGTTTTAAAGTCAACCCATTCAGGATACGCACCATGACCAACCAACTTTAGTTTTTGCAGATCTTGAGCTAAAACATTATCAAATATCAGCTGAAGTCATCACACATAACACCATTTATTAATATTTGAGGCTGGTGGCTGACCAGTAAACAAAGCATTTATCAGCTAAAGGGAAGTTTGAATTTCCTCTATAGGATGACAACAGTGATTAAAAAATGAGATGGACAGATTCTTTTGTTTTTAAGTGGACAGATACTCTCCCAGCTGATTCCTGCTGTCTCCAAGTGGGAGAGATATGTTTACCAAGTTTTCCAGAGATGCTACCAGTCTGGGATCATGTTGTTTTGTGTCTGGAGCTCGTTGGAGCTGATGTTGACCTCTCTCTGCCTTCCTGCTGTTGCCAGGTGTTGGGTGCTGATGCTGTAACCATCGTGAGGAGCTGTCGAGCCCTGGTTGATGCAGTGAAGTGTTCCTGTGGGAAAATAACACAAGCAACGAAGGTAGGAACAGGAGCTGGGCGGTGGAAAAAACAATCTGAAAAACACACGGAGTTAACAGGAACACAGAGTAAATTAGGTTGGATTCATAAACCACTGTGGTTGGGCTACAGAGGGCAGGGGAAGTTTAAAACGGGATTATTGGCGAGTTATTAGAGGTTTCTGTCCTCGGTAAATCCACACTGATGAGCTTCCTGAGCCGTAACAAGAGGAATCTTTCAGAGACACTTGGCTGTGCCGCTTGGTTCCAAGTCCGGGTCAGGTTTGCCTTTCAGACCCATGTGGTCACCGATCTGTGTCCTTATTAGGCCTCGAGGAGCTCCTCGTTTCGCTCTCCTCTGCCGGACTACAGATGAGAGCTGTGCAGTTGCATAAGAGAAGCTCTTTGCTCCACTTTCACACTGCCTGAATGCAAACACTGTGTCTGTTTGCGTGTGAGAGAAACCGCAACCAGTGGCTACCAAACATACTTCCTAATTCCCAGAATGCCATGCCTTAGTCCTCAAACAAGCCTCCCGTCAAGTATTCAGTGACTTTATGGACGTTAATGCGTGTTTGGATGACCCCGTCGTGGTTCTCATCCTCCTCCTTAGATTTCGTTGCTCCTGAGGGCCAAAAGTGAGACTGAATGACATCATGACAGAGATGTGCTTTGACAAGACAAAGGCAAGGGAGCGGGGAGAGCGCTGCTGAGTGGTGAAATGGAGAAGTGAGACAGAAAGGAAAGCTGCAGGGGATATTTTTGAGGAACTCGTTCTGACGTCAGAGACTCTGAGAGGAGAGGGGTTCTCTGTGTAAATAAACAAAGAGATGCTTCAGGAACGTAAGAATGAACTCTACCTTTGCTCTGAGGCGTCAACCTCACATCATCGCCTACAAACACAACAACGCTGAAACAAAGTGAGGCACGTAAGCCAGAGTGAGCAGAGAAAACCACAGGGTCTTTAAATAGATGTCAGAAAAAGAGAAGTGTGAAGTGGACAGACATCACACACGCAGAGAGAGAGAGAAAGAGAGAGAGAGAGCAGAAGTTTGTACTCATCTCCAGAGAAGCAGAGAGTGGCAACCAGTGCCACAGAAGGATTCCGAGCTGGGAAAACTCAGAAAAGAGATTTCAGAAGGAGGAGAAGAACGCTCAGAGGAGACGAGGGTAAGAAGAGAGAACGCTGTAATTAACGTAGGGTCCTCAGTAATGCATCAGATCACTGCTGTTTAAGCGGTTCGGGGTATGCACGAGCTGGATGCCTATCGTCTCGATATCTTCAGCTAAGACGAGCAGACAGCATCACCAGGCCAACCGTATCCTGGCAACCATCAGCCGAGCTCTGCTCTCAGGATGGACCGCATGCTGCTCCAGCCTCCCTTCATGGGTGCTGCTACCTCTGACACACAGCAGCGTCTGGCTTTTCATGCATCACAAGTTTTCCACTGACTCGCACGAGCTCGTGCTCTCCATCTCAGCGGGAATTCTCCTTTACCATCACCTTGTCAGGCTGAAGAATGAGAATCTCTTATTCATTTATTCATCACCTCGGTCAGGGTGCAGGTGGGGCGTTATCATGTTTAAAGTGGCGGTCGTGGGTTACGGAGGTGACTCAGCACACAGCCGTCTCCTCGCATGTCCGCTGGTTTAGAGGTAGAAGACGCGGTTCTGGTTTGAGACAAAGACAAATGTCAGGAAGCCGTCTCAGCGAGTGTAGCTCCATCTGTCTGAACCTCAGTGCTGCATTGCAACACCCATTCCTGCTGAGTAACGACAACAAGACGGTGCCTTGTTCTGTCTTGTGGTGGATGGTGGCATCTCGTAAACATGCTAATGCTGACCATAAATCGTTCTCAGAGAAGGTGGTGGTGGGGGGGCACTGATAAGCCCCTGCTGGGGGCTACCATCACACATAATGAAAGGAGAGGAAGTGAAACTCGGTTGCTGCTAATCTTAAGTTAACAATAATTCTTTCATTGATAGGTCTGAGTCATTTTATAAAGCTGGATTCTGCTTTTTGCTGTCCAGTTTAGTCGTTTTAAAAACAAAACAACACACATATCCTCCTCTCTGGAGAATTAGCATTCATGTTCTACACACCGGAGGAGCTAATGGTTAGTTCTGCCTTTTTTAAACAAGTCAAATCTATAAATAAATAGATAAATGACCAACTCTTGCATAGCGCCTTTAAGAGTCAGTGGACTCCAAAGTGCTTTACAGTGAATCCATCCATTCACACACTGATGGTGATGAGCTACATTGTAGCCACAGCTGCCCTGGGACACACTGATGGAGGCAAGGCTGCCGAGCACAGCCGCCACCGGTCCCTTCGACCACCACCAGCAACTCCTTCTCAGCTGAGCGAAAAGACCAAGAGGGGACATGCCTGTGCAATTGTGCAGAAAGATAATAGGAGTTTCACACTATGCCGATGAAGGAGGACCCCCAGGGGGAGCAGATACACTTCAAACAGAAGGGAACTAAGGACAGATCCCTGTGGCACACCCCAGGGGAGTCTCACCCAGGGTGATGTAGCCTCACCCATCCAAACACAGAAGCTCCTACCTTGGACTTGGGGCTTGGATCTGATTCTAGTGCTGATGTCTTGTGACCTTACTTGAACTTAAAGCAACACTTAATAAGTTTTCCTGCATCTCCCTCCTACTGGTTAAAAGTGGAATTACAGCAGTTGTAAACAACCCTGCCACAGCCTGCAATGAGCTAATGCTAACATGAGCCAACTGATACTAAATAATCCACGAAGGAAAAAGATCCACAATGTTATACAAAAAAATTGTTATTACTTTTAAGTCAAGTAGCAACAAAGTCAGGTCACCATCAGTCCGTGATTTCGTAGCCTTCTTCAGCTCCCTCAAACGAGTGTTGACCGCGCCGATGTTCACTCTGGTTTTAGCTCTTTGCTTCACCTCCAGAGACATTACTCTCTTACTTTTACTTCCAGCCTTCTTCTTCATTGTGTTTCATATTGACGGTCGGCAAACTGAAAAAGCTAACTGCTAGCCTTTATATTAGCACAGTAAACAGCTATTGCCGTAAAAGCAGGTACTTCCCACTAGTGCTCCTACCTGAACCACAAAACTGTTAAGTACAATTTCTGGTCAGCAGAGGGCGACAGAGTGCTGTCCAATGAGAAGTTGCTCAAGATTATGGCCCAAGAACCACTGAAACCAGTTTGAAAGCAACAGCTTAAACTGTTAAAAATCTTTGTGTTGTGTTGCTTTAAAGGGAAATTCACACCAGATAAAGATTTGCATTATTTTGTTAACATAAATGTTCTAAACCAATTTATTTACATCAAATTAGTTTTGCATGTTTTCCGTTGGGTTTCAGAGTTCTGGTATCTGCTCTTTAGAGGATATAAAAGCACGTGTAGACCCTAAACTTGTACATATAAAGCATTAGAGTGAAGACTTTAGGGTTTTATTATGTTACTACAGTAACATAAATGAATTAAAACCACTGTCCAGCTCCATGGACCACAGATCAGCCAGCTAAATGATTCAGTTCTGGATTTTGGCCCTGCTGTAATTGGACACAACATACGCCGTGCATCAGATAAAAACTGTGATCCGTGTCAGCGATGACTGGGATGTCTGACTTCGCTTCAAACTAAACAGAAGGAGAAAAGGAAGGCATGACAATTAGAGTGAAGCAGATGGGTTTAACAGAAATAACACCAGCCAGAACCTGCTGTGTTGTCCATGTTCCTGTTGTGTGTCTTCATGCAGGCTGCCAGGTTCTGTGTGCATTTTATTGTTTCCTCCCGTCCAGGTCGCCAGCCATGGGGAACCTCATTAAGGTCCTTGGCAAGGATTTAGAGAACTGTCCGCATTTTTTCCTGGACTTTGAAAGTAAGTGAGCGTCAGGGGTGTGTGTGTGCACCTGTATGTGTGTGTGTTTGATGTGTGAGCGTGGAGAAGAGGTGTGCAGTGGGAGGATGGTGGGCGGGGTCAGATGTGAGATGCATAGTTGTTGATGGTGCGATGGAGTGTTGTTGGGGGTGTTGTTTGTCGTTATCAGACGCTCTTCAGTCCCACTCTCTAACTGAGAATCACACAGACACGTGCACTAGTGTGTGATGTACTCGTGCACTACCATGAGAATAATCAGTAATATCTGCCATGGGTTATTATAGTAACTCCTCATTTTATAGAATTAAAATGGTTTCAGGTGTAAAAGTGGCTGTTTTCAGATTGGCTAGTTTCACTTTTGCTTTCATTTCTGCAAAAACACGATTCAGACATTCATGCATTATAGCAGGGATGCAGTTTTCATTTTTTGGGTTTTTAAAGACCAAGTTCACAGAGAAACAGTTTTACTTGTTATTTTTGAAAAATGATCACTCACTCTGAGTTTAATTTGCAGGTTAAATGTGAAAATATACTCTACCATTATTTCCTGTATTAGCCGCTGATGAAATAGACGCTGAAACGCTCGGATTAGAAAAGCCAGTCAGATCTACGTCACACTGAAAATTATCATTCATGGACTCGCCCATCTTGACTCACGACGGGGAAGGCTGTTGTTGGTTTAGCGTCCAGGAAACAGCAGAGAACGTCTCTGCTAGTAGAAGCTAACCGTTAGCATTAGCAACTCCACCACACAGCAGAACTCCTCCAGGCTTGTGTTATTTTTGGAGATAAAACATCAACGTTGCAGAACAGAGTCAGTGGTAGAGTCGTGTTGCTGTTAGCCAATCAGAGGAGAGATGTCCACATATCAGGAAATAAGACTCATAAACCTGTCGCTTTCTGCTCCCCACTCGCTCCACTGACTCACTTCTAGTTCCTGAAACAGGAGCGCCAGAGCTTTTATCCCTCAGAGATCGACTCACAAAGCCTTCGTTTTTACTAGAGACCACTAACGGGCGGGTTGTTACTGTGACTGAACAAAAAAAACCAAAAAAACAAAGATGGCGACGCCTCGTATGAAACAGCTTTGGCATCAACTTTGGACTATTTGGACTTGGGCTTTTCTTTGAGTCAAGAGCAGATAGAGGTACTTAAGTCTTTTATTTTGAAAAAGGATGGATTTGCTTTGACAGAATGTGGTGGATCCATAGTGATGAGTACGTCACGTTGTTTGTTGTCCAATAGCATGTGGAGACAACCGTAGATCCCGCCTCACAAAGTCTGTCTATGGGTCATGGCCAGACTATATATTCACTTATATAGGATGACTTGCCAGGCTACATGTGTTTGAAAAAAATGAGTGAACTTGGTCTTTAATGACTGGTTGGAACAATTCTTATTCCAATGTAGAATGGCTTTATAATTTCCTAAAACGTTTGTGACAAAATCATTTGTATTAGAGGTTTATGATCTTCATTAAACTAAAATGCTAATTAGCCTGAGTCCTTGTAGCATGTAAGCAGTTGGAGGAGAGTGGGATTAAAGGTGCTCCGTGTCAGTGTCGCCGTGCTCCAACCATACCATTCCAACGACCGCTCTCTCATCTCGTCACCCACCTAAACCACCTTCCTTCTCAGGGAATACACACACTCAAAGCTCACACACACACACACACACACATATCTATACACCCTTGTGCGCACAGTCCCAACACCCATCCCTCCATCACCCACACTCTTCTCCCCTCTCTCTGTTCCAGAGGGCTCATGGGAAACCTCCTGAAAGTGCTGGCTTGCGCCGAACTTGAGCATGGCCCAATAGTTTTCCTTGACTTTGAACGTGAGACCATCAGCTTCTTTTTTTCTTGAGTTATCCCTTTCTCTTTGTTGCCTCTCCTTATTTTGAATCATTCCACCTTAGCCGACCATTGTGCCATCTTTACGTCCCGCTCTAACCCTCCTCCTCTTCCCCGTATCTTTTTTCCCAACGGGACTGCCATTTAAAATCCGTCTTTTTTAGAGAATCCTCATTTAATTGGGCACAGACAGATGCCCGCTGACGGAGTAGCAAAACGACAAAACGCTTTGATTTTCACAGCTAAACACAAATGTCAGTCCTGTGTGGGTTTCTGTTGCTAAGAGATGACGATGAACAAAACCGCCATCGTCATCCGGCCACATCATCGTCTCGTCACTCCCCGTTTGGCCTATCTGTGTGTGTGTTTTCCACTAAACCGTGTGTGTGAGAGGTGAAAGTGACTGAGAGAACGAGAGAATGACTGTAAAATAAAATCCTGTAATTCCGATCCCTTCTACTCCTTTTATTTTGTATTTTGCAGTGTAAAAAGAATCCATCCTAACAAGCTTTCCTCCTCTAACGCCACACCGCTACAGCTGATAATAAACTCCAATAACATCCAGATCAAAATCTGATTTTCCTCCTTAATGTTTCTACGATTTCCTAAGGTTGATCTGGACTTAAATTGTTAAGATGTTGATGTTTTGCACTGTATCCCTACATTTCCTGCCCCTTTTCTGCCACTTCCCTCCCCAAACAGCTGGCTTTCCTCCTCCTGATTTATCGGCTGAATGTTTCAAGGGGAGTGGGGGGGGGGGCTCACTGCTGGCGTGAGATGTCAAGCTGTCAAACAGGCTGAATTTCCTCTTGTTTCATTATGCATGTGATTCACTCTAACTTCAAAAGTAAATGGGATGACTCAGACTCAGGAGGCTGTAGACCTCCCCCCCGTCCTCCTCACCCACCTCTGTGCCATCTGTGAGCCCTCCCTCTCTGCAGGCAGGGGGGACACACTCACCTCTGTCACACAAGTTTGGTTTGAGCTGCTCGGATCTGATGGATTATCTTTATAGCTGCTTTATCTGGGAGAAGCAGACAACAAAAGAAACTGTAGACAAAAAAATCTTTAAACCAAAGCAAAATAAATGACTTGAAACTTTGCTAAAGGATGTTTTTGCCAAGGTTAAATTAGAATATGGTCACATTGTTCTGTAAGCTGGAAGTTAGACTTGAAATCACTGAATTAACAGTTTTTTCAGTGCAGCCACAGGTGGCTCTTTGGCTAGAAATGGTAAAAACTGAAACTCATGTTTTTTTTAATATATAGATATAATAAAAATGCAGGTTTAAGCACCTTTTCAGGTTTGTATGGAATATCGGGATGAATTTCCACAACAGAATGACACTAACACCAGATTATTGTTAATCACCTTGTAAAAATCTGATAGAAAAAATATCCAGGATGATTTTGCACAAGTTTCATCTCAGTTTTAACAAAATGGTGTTTATTTTTTTTTCAAAAATGACAACATGCATAAAGGCTGTTGTTAGGATTCGACCCTGCGACCTTCTACAATAAACTTGAAGACAAGAATAATATCTGGTTTCATTTATCAGTCAGTTTATTCTAACAAAATTAGCGCTCAAAGAGATAAATACTAAAGAGAGTTGAGTGTAGAGGATTTAAAGCAACACTTTCCGGTTTCTCCCTCCTACTGGTTGAAAACAGAATTACACCTGCTGTAAACAACCATGTCGCAGCCAGCTGTAGCTAGCGCTAACTACGAGCTAACGCTAACATGAGCATATTGTTGCTGGTTAGGGCTTGATTGGACATTCCACACGTGATCTTGACCCCACCCTCTTGTTGCGCCACGGCGTAATCTTCATTCAGAAGTCCGGTGTTACGGCAATATTACTACCAAGGTTGGCAGCGCGAAAGCCGCTAAATTCCTGCATCTCCATGCCGCCACAGCACTTTCAAAAGACAACACCGTGGTGGCAGTATTATGTTGATTTGCCAGCATGGTGTGTCTTATGAAAGCGGCTCATGATTTCAGAGCCTCCTTCAGCTCCCTCTAACGAGTGGTTTTAGCTCTTTGTTTCACCTCCAAAGACATTAATCTTTTACTTTTACTTCCAGGCTCTGCCACGATGCCAACAAAACAAACCAAGTCTTCTTCTGCTTTATATTAATGATCAGCAAACTGAAAAAGCTAACTGCTAGCCTTTATATTAGCTATCGTCAGAGTAAACAGAGACCTCCCACTAGTGCTCCTACTTGAACCACAAAACTGTTAAGTGCAGTTTCTGGTCAGCAGAGGGCAGCAGAGTGCTGTGACATGTGAAGTTGTGCAAGCTTCTGGCTCAAGAAGCACTGAAACCAGTTTGAAAGCAATAGTTTAAAGCATAAAAACGTCTTTAGTGTTGCTTTAAATTGGTCGTCCCATTAGCTCAGGTATATGTCCTAAACCATACTGCTTTATTTAACTTAGCTTGGCTTTGTGTGTGTGGCCTATTTACTCACAGAAAAGCCTCACTAGCGTTCACTGGCCAAGTTACATTTCTACCCCTATTAAAAACAGTCCCAAGCACAACCATGCTAATGGTCCTAAAAACACCATAATCAGCTCTTTTTTCAGTGTCTAGTAGGATATCAGTGCACCAAACCAGGCCTCTCGCTCTTCTCTTTATGCAAAGCTCAACTCCTGTTGCCCTGGTCCATACTGTATATAGATTACAAGAGTGGTGCAGATCATCTCATTAAGCCTCAGGACAATAATTGAATGTTATACTCATCTAATTAATACCTAGTTAACACGCTATGCTGTTTACCAGAAGATTAAAGGAGGCTTTAATGAGACGTAATAAAAATAGCAGAGGTTGTGGAGCTTAATAGGGCAGCCGGTGTGCACACAGGACAGCAAGTATCCCATGATTACTATGAATCTGCAGGGCGTCAGCGCCTCAGGGTGCAAAAATAATCAGCAGAGTTGCTGCAGATAAAGAGCTGCCGGGGAACACTCCCACACTCGCTTCACACCTGAGTCACAGACAAAGAGAAGCAAACACAATCGTGACTCAGGAGTCTTCACTGGGAGTTAATCAAACGTTTAATCCCTCCTGCAGGATGCCACACAAGCAAACAGAGCAGCAACTAGGAGGAGCGCTGCAGCAAAAACACCAGATCTGCACAATGTGTGTACAGGAAAAGGGAGGATAGGGCGAAACCTGAAGGACAAAGTAGAGTCTGTACCCACTCACAGGAATGAAGTAATAAAGGAAGATGGATGGGACTTTTAGCTGAGTCTGATGAGGCAATAACACCTATCCGGGTAGAAATCTCTCCTGAGCAGACGTCTCAGTGGAGATGCAGCTTCTCAGAGCTGTCACGGTTATTTGTAGCTTCCCTGAAGTGAAACACGTGAGTCATCTTTGTTTTGGGGTGACCCCAGATTATAATCGAACCTCATTGTGTGACAGAGTGAGCCTCACAAGCCTCATGGTCTAATTCTAACAGGAAATCAAATCTTTTTTTTTTACTTCACAGCCAAATTCAAACTTCTATTTATGATTAATCTTCTAATTTGGATAAAATGCAAGAAAATAATCCCAGTTTTTAATCTGGCTCTACAAGGCTTTGTTTCTTATTAATATCCTTTTCTTCACATCTCTGTTATCTCTGCGTTACCTCCCCTGAACATTTGCATCTCTTCCCTCCCCTCTCAGATGCCCAGCCCACGGAGGCAGAGACAGCCGTGTGGAACCAGGTCAGCGCCGTGCTGGAGGAGGCTCACGGGATCCTGGCAGAGCTGCAGTCCTACAACGGAGCGGGGCAGGAGATACGAGAGGTGAGGAGGGTAGGCTCTAAGCCCCGCCCCTTTGTCCTGCTTCTCCTCTTCTCCAGGTGTTGACTTTTCTTGCATTTGTCACTTTGCATCAACTTTTGCTTTTTCTCGTGCGTTGAGTTGTGATTTACTTAAAACTAAAGTAAAACAGTGATGATGCTTGTGTTTTGGGGGAAGGTGGCTCTGAATCTCCACCTGGAAATGGTCTCTAGTGACGTCACAATCCAGCAACAAAAGAATAATTGAGAGATTTATTATTCTAGCGGATATTTTAAGCTGTTTTACAGATTCATATATTAGGTATTTACCAAATTAAACCTAAAAGAGTCAGAAATGAACCGCTGGAATGGGGAAGTGTGAGTAAATGTGTTATTTGAGGCTTTTTTTCTTGTGGTTGTTGGCTAAAAATGACCTTCCTCATCAATAAATAATATTTCCACTTTTGGATGTGTAAAATCAGCAAACTAGTGTTCTTCTATTGGACTCACAACTCAGTATCTGATGGAGAAAAATGTCTCACAGAAGAAATGAGAAGGAGTTTGGATCAGTTTTTAAATGTTACATCTGCTTGTGACTGCAGGCCATCCAGAACCCAGGTGACCTGGCTCTCCAGGAGAAGGCCTGGAATGCAGTCTGCCCCCTGGTGGCCAAGCTGAAGAGGTTCTACGAGTTCTCCCTGAGACTGGGTGAGCTGGACTCTTCTGTTCACGTCCAAACGTGACCTCACGATTCATTAGGAGATAAGAGCAGCTTTAGATTTTATAAATTCAACCTAATATTAGATGAAAGTTTAGCCGTTAACCAGTTTTTTAACGACTTTGTAAAAAAAATAAAAAGTAAAAATGTTCTGGGGCTAAAATTAGAAAAAGGCATGTGAAAAATATGTGACGCAGCCCCGTTTTAACACACTGTGTGAGTTAATTCCTAAACTCATGCTCAGACGCTGCCTTGTCCTCTCGAGCATCTCTGCAGCATCCTGACCCAGCAGCTAGGCAGCCGTTGCTACGGAAACAGTGGTACATGGTTGGTCCAGTGCTGAGAGAGAGAGAGAGTGAAACAGAGTTCAGCTGCCGCCTCTGCTCTGCCTTCCAATAATACCTTCATTTCAGGGACATCGTGTTCTCGGCTGACTTCTGAAGTGAGAATCTGATAAACCATGATGAGGACGTTTCAGCATCAGACCTCTGTGATGGAGGCAGGAGGGTCGCATCCTCTCTGTTCCTGCACCTTTATTCATTGATGTGTTTAGGGTCTAAAAGGTCAGGAGGTCACAAACAGCTGCAGAGCTCCTTCATCTAATCTAATCTATCACCATCAGGATGAATACAGAGCGTGCACTTTGTGCTGACAGCAGGAGGGAGGCTGGGGTTTCTGCCGGCCCTTTAGATTAAACACTTTACTGCTGTATTTATAGAAGGCCCTTATGCATTTTTAATGTGGAGGAAGCGATGGGGCCTCAGGAGGCTCAGCGCTCACAGCCTCTGAGGTTGGATTTGGAAGTCAATCAGCCAGAAGGTTCATCTCGGTGCCGCGAGTGACACAGGGGATGTGTGCGTTCACTGGTACCGCAGCTTAGGGTGGATGATCAGCCACAACATCTGGAACCAGCTGTTCCAACAGGTGTCAGAGAGGATCTGTCTGTTTACATTGTTTACAAGTTGGCTATATAAAGGGAGATTACTTTAGGAAAATGCTAATTGGTAAATTTCTGAGGTGTGTGTCCTTGCAGAGAATGCCCTGCGCAGCCTGCTGGAGGCGCTGACGAGCCCGCCCTACGCTCCCATGCAGCACCTGGAGCGGGAGCAGGCCCTGGCCAAACAGTTTGCTGAAATCCTTCATTTTACGCTCAGCTTCGATGAACTAAAGGTGAGAGGAATCATTTCTGCTCTAATTATCTCTCCCTAATGGTGCAGGAAGTCAGTAACTAACCACATTCGTCTCGTATCCTCTCACTGTGCAGATGACAAATCCAGCCATTCAGAATGACTTCAGCTACTACAGGAGGACTATAAGCAGGAACAGGCTGAACAATCAGCAGGTAAAATCCTAATCAGGAGATAGTAACAAAAATAGCTACGTTTTGCCATATTTAGCATTTTTAACAGATATATTTTCCCACTATTAACTCCTTATAACAATAAAATGGGGTGTCACTTTTTTTAAAGTTGCTGCTGCCTCTTAGCCAGATCATTGTTGTAAATAAAAATGGGTTCTAAATTGACTCCTCAGGTTAAATAAAAACTAAAAATAATGGTGCTGATTCTTGCAGCTGGATGCGGAGAACGAGGTGAACAACGAGATGGCCAATCGAATGTCCCTGTTCTACGCTGAAGCGACACCGATGCTGAAGACTCTGAGTAACGCCACCACCAAGTTTGTTTCAGAGGTGCAAATGTGAAAAATCTGATTGGTTCTATTTCTGCATCCAGAAATGTATCCTGCTATGATTCCTATTGCTAAGAGCAGATGGATTTGATTATTGCATTGGTGATTGCAGGGGCGGAGCCACAGGGGCTTCGGCCCCTGCTGAAATCTGATTGGCCCCCGTATGTGAGTCAGCTGGCTAAAAAGTCAGGAAGCATCAAAATGAGCAACTGTGGCATAAACCCTATTAAGAAGTAAATGAATAAATCATAATTAAAACAAAGATGTTGCTGCTGCTCGCCTTTTTACTCAAATAATACATTTTGAAATAATAAAACTAACTAATAAAAAATACCTGAAATGATTTTGTTTCTCAAATTCCACGCCGTTTTTTGCAAAGACTCTATGGGCAGTGCAATCCCCAGCTAAAGGCCATGTGGTCCCAGAGTTATCAAAAGGACCAATTTGATGTGCCACCTTAAATTTGCACTGGCTCCCCCGTGCACATTTTCTGGGTGAGCCACTGCTGCTCTGTCTCCACCTAGTGCTAGCACATGTCATCACTTCAGACACAAATAACAGCTGCAGGTCTCGCGTGTCTCATGTGTGCTTTGGTTTGTTTCCTCTCCTGCTCCAGAATAAGACCCTGCCCATAGAGGACACCACAGACTGCCTGAGCACCATGGCCTGCGTGTGTCGTGTCATGTTGGAGACCCCGTGAGTGCTCCTCTGAGGCCTGATTTCTAACTAAAACTCTACGCTCACTGTAAATGTCATTGGGCCTTTTTGTTTTTGTTCTTATGTTTGTATTTTACTCTCCTCTCATCTGACAATCACTTTTCTGTTTCTAGAATAAGACAAATGTTAATAATACATAATCTCTGTCTCAGGGAGTATCGCTGCCGGTTCACCAACACAGACACCATGCTGTTCTGCATGAGGGTGATGGTAGGTGTCATCATCCTCTACGACCACGTTCATCCTGTCGGGGCTTTCGCCAAAACCTCTAAAATCGATGTGAGTAAACCAAAAAAATAAACACAAAGACGTGTCATGTGACATACTCGCCTGCCTTTTGACATGTTCTGACTGACCCTGGTACAGTAGAAGCCTGGGGTATTATTATTCATTAGCTTAAATGTCTAATGATGTTTCTACTGTGGAGTCCATGCGTGTATATGTGTGTGTGCATGTGTGTGTGCGCGCATGTGTGTGTATGTGTGCGTGTGTTTTTGTTGTGTGCATGTACGTGCTTGTGTGTGTGAGTGCTTTAATATGTGTGTGTGTGCGTGCGTGCGTGTATGTGTGTGTGGTTGCGTTAATCTGTGTGTGTATGTGTGCACATCTTTGTTCCGTGCATGTGTGTGTGAGTGCCTATTTGCATGTATGTGTGTGCGCGTGCATGCATGCATGTGTGTGTATGTGCGTGCGTGCATGTGCATGCGTGTATGTGTGTGAGTGCGTTAATATGTGTTTGTGCGTGTGTGTGTGTGAGTGCATGTGTGCGTGTATATGTGTGCGTGGTTTTTTACGTGCATGTGTGTGTGTGAGTGCGTTAATGTGTGTGTGTGCATGTGCATGTATGTGTGTTTGCGTGCGTGTGTATGTGCATGCGTGTGTGTGTATGCATGCATGCATGTGTGTATGCATGCATGCATGTGTGTGTGCATGCATGCATACACACACACATGCATGCATGCATGTGTGTGTGTATGCATGCGTGCGTATGTATGTGAGTGCGTGCGTGTATGTGTGTGTGCATGCGTGTGTGCATGTGTGTGTGTGCATGCATGAGTGCGTGTGTGTGTGTTAGTGTGTTGTGCATGCATGTGTGTGTGGTTGCAGCAGCAGATCTGAGCCTGCTGACCTTTCCCTGCTCCTTTGTCTCTGCCTGCAGATGAAGGGCTGCATCAAAGTGCTGAAAGAGCAGCCGTCCAACAGCGTGGAGGGGCTTCTCAACGCGCTGAGGTGTGAATGGATTCAAACGTAAACAAAATACTCACACAAACATCCTAGCTCTTACTCATCCATTTTTATTTTCCAGATATACGACACGACATCTAAACGATGACAGCACCTCCAAACAAATCAGGGCCCTCCTGCAGTGAAAGGAGGAAAGCAGCAGGAGGAGGAGGATGGAACGTTAAAGATGAGGAAACAGACGCCAGTGGCTGAAAAATCCGCTTGTTTACAAAGAAGAAATAAAATCATCTCCAGGTTTAAGAGCAACCTGCCGACAAGAAGAAGAGGAATTTATTATATATATTATCAGCTGTCCATCATTCTGTCTCTCATTTTTGTAAAGTAAGAAGAGAAAATCAGCAGAACTGCAGATATAGATATATATTAAAAGACGTGAAACACAAGCTGCATATTAACAGTAGGTAGGATTAAAGAGGAAGATATATTGGAAAATTTAAGGTCAGAATCGAGATATATGAGAAAAAAGTCCATGTTCCAGCAGTAGTCTGAGAAGTATTTTTGCACACTTTGACAAAAAAAGAAACGATGCCATCTTTTCCCTCCTGAAGTTCAATCCCAGTGGTTCCCAGATCCGTTCCGGAGCGTCGGCTGGGCTCAGCCTCTTCGTCCCTCAGCTGCACCGATCTCCATGAAGCAATGTGATGGATTCACTCCGGAGATTTGCTTCCACCCTCATCACGTCTTTTCTACGTCGGTGCAGCTGAGGGACGGCATGTTTAAATACTTTCACCTCCCATCCTTTCATCCAGTGGTTTTTCTTTTCCCATCTGCTCAAACAACAAAAACCTGATCACAAACACCTTTCAGCACAAACGCTTAGTGGATTTTACTTGAACAATGTTCCTGTGGGCCTGTGTCTCCATGGTGCTAATGTGGTTTAGATCTCACAGCTTCTTAGAGCCCGCCTGGCTGCTTTCTGATGCGTTTAAATGAACCCAGTGCCAAAGATGACTGGTTTACACTCTTACACCATGGATCATGTTTTTGTGAGGCTGATGATGATCAGACGTAACTAACGAGCATGTTGAGAGAGCTCTGGTGTAAATACGTGAGGCTGCACTAGGCTGACCTCTACGTGGTCCGATTGGGCCGTCGAGGAGCAAAACTAAACACAACCAACATCAACACCTGCATCCAACTAGTGGTTTCTTTGGTTATGAGGCTGAGGACGGCGTTGAAACAGCTGGAAACAAAACAGAAAATTACAAAAATATATATTCAAAAGGAGATCGAAAAGAAGTTCTGTACTTTGGATGTCTATAGACTTTAGTCTAATTTAATTTATAATATATTTTCTATACAGGGATATGTGCACAAGCATATTCTGTATAAATGCATAGACGGCATGTTGTAAAAGTTCTGACAGAAACGTGTAAATAAGGTGTTTTTATTCATTTTTAACTGTTCAGTGACGCTGAATTTGGGTATGTGTTGTCTCTCAGAGTTACCATGCGTTTGGCTTGGACCATCGGACTTGCCGTAGTCATAGGTTTCAGAAAATTCAGCTTCATTAATGGTGAATGAACCGGGGAGGGGGGGATGCTGCTGTGGGGGAGGGGAGGGGGAGGGGCTCTCCATTTTGCTTGTTATTTTGTATATTTTGTGCAACAATAAACTTGTCATTTATTAAAATCAGCCACTGATGTTGTGTCTCTTTAATTATTATCTATTAAAAATTTTTGGGGGGATCATTCCAGTCTTGTCCTGGAGCCCCTCCTTTGGGACATGTCGCTGCTGCCGTCTTTCCTTCAACCCGACTGGTTTCCTGCTGCTGATAATTCCCCCCCAGCATGATTCTGCCACCACCGTGCTTCACTGCTGGAATGATACTGGCCTGAGGGGCGGTACCTGCTTTCCTCCACACATGATGCTCTCCAAATATCTCCTGATCTGAAAGTCCTTCAGGTGCTTTCTGGTAAATTCAAGCAAATTATTCAGTTACTAATCAAATGTTTGGTAATTTCCCAGCCAGCACACATAGGTGGGCCCCATATGGGATCTATATGGGCAAGCCATATGGGTCCCAACAGGGTTTGTCGGCTGTATCCATGGTGGCCCCATGGGGGTTTGCCCACATAGATTTTAATAGGCCCTACATGGGTTTTCAGCGGGTTTGACTCAAATCCCTGTGGGGCCGCCATGGAAACCACAGACAAAACCTATTGGGACCCATTTGGCTTGCCCATATAGATCCCATATGGGGCCCACCTATGTGTGCTGGCTGGGTTTGTAGTAATTTGGTGAATTTTCACCTAATAATTATCAGCTAGACAGCCTAACTGTACATCTTAAATGAGATGTTTTATTTTGAAGGGGAAAAACAAATGTTCCCCTTTCAAAATAATAAAAACACATCTAAATTAGCATTTTCAAGATGACAGACTCATAAATTATTTCCTCTTTTCTCAGTGATCAGATCAGATCCATATGGTCTATGTATATATTTTGTCTATTTTATTATGTTAGGATTAAATAAACCAATCAAGCCTTTAGTTTTTCCTTCTGCTTCCATCTCTGTAAAGTTTGGTGTGGCTGAGCCATCTGATCCTCACCAAACCCCTCAAAGCTCCTAGAGACGTGTCACAATAAACTTCACATGCATTTTAGGATTAATCTCAAACATCATGCTTGTGTTTCTGTACTATTATCAGATTAATGCATGTACCACT
>SSNS01000083.1:112163-252163 GCA_006937985.1 Aphyosemion australe | reverse complement strand
AGGAGGTGAAATGTCAAATTGTTCATCAACAAATGAAGAATGATGTCACTGCTCTCATGTTACTGGTAATGAGACCAGTGTGACTGTAAAACTGGATCTGGGTTCAAATTCTGACCCACATTGACTCCAAAAATGTGATACGATAGCAATAAAAACATAAAAAAATTTAAAAGTTGGGACATTCTGACACAACAAGGTAGAACTTGTAAGGATGATGCATCAATAGAATGAGCAACACTTCAGTATTCTCCTGTTGGCTGGTCGGTCATCATAGTCGTTGACTGATTTGCTATTTTGGAAGTATAAGAATACAACAAAGCAACAAACATGCAACACACATTTCCTGCATCATGTGGAGGTTGTGATGAGAGCAAAACTTCTCATGCATCCCATGAAGAAATGCACATTGCTTAATCTATCTGGTCCGATTTAAACCTGAGAAATTAAAGAGCTGCAAACCGCAATTATATGTGATTTTTGTATTGGATGGTTTCGATCAGCTGTGGCGGACATCTTTATTTGGGCTGAATATGGAAGTTGTAGATCTGATCCAATGACTGCATTTCAGTAAAACCTGGTTGATGGGTTATTTTGCAGGCAGAGGCAAAAACATTATCACCCGTCACATGAGCCTGGTGGGTTTTAACTAATGCGCAGATTAAGTGTCAAAACAGTTGCCCTAGGTTCACTTTACTCGTTTATTCTGTTAAGCTTCAGCTTTCAGGTGTCCTCTATCATCACACACTCTAGTAATAACACACACACACGCACACACACACACACACACACACACACACACACACACTCTTCCTGTCCTCCACCTCAGCAGCGATACAGTTAACAGCTCCTGTAGGGGAGGAGCCAGGCTCCTCCCACTCTGAGCATATTTACATATCGGGCGGGAATGTGTGGCGCTTTGTTGCTACAGATGCCGGCTCAAACCCCGCCCATCAAACACCGCACTGGCGGGAAAAAGCCGGCTCCAGCTTAACACAGACAGTGGAGAAGCAAACACACACACACACACTCCCCCTCATACAGGACACTGCAGAGAATTACATTCATTCCTGTTCACAATCATCCAAAAATGTGCACAGTTACACACAATGGTGCTTTCTTCCATCTTTTCTTGGCTGAGGTCAAAGGTCAGAACAGGTATGACACTTTAGAAGTGACCGACACGTCGGCCCTCCTACAAGAAGCATCCATACAGCTCAGATAAACCTCCTCCACACTCAGTATCTGACTGCTTTAGAGTGTGGCAGAGAGCTTTTGCTCCTGACTGCTGCCCTGGGAAGGAAGGAGTTCACTTGGTTGATGGAAAAACAGGAAGGCTGGTCCGGCTCCGAACTGGAAAAATGAACCGGGAGCCCCCGCATTACATAACCAGTCAGGAAACACGCAGCAGAGTGAGAGAGCCTGTGTACACACACACACGCACGCACGCACACACACACACACACCATCGCTCTCCTTAAAGCCTTTTCACATCTCTAACACGTCCCTTCTCCTCCATCTGCCGTGCCTTCATATACGGACGCCGCTGCAGGAGCCAGACGGGATGACGAGGAAAAAAGGAGCTGCATGAACCCACTGAACTCCTCCCTATAGACACACACACACTTACACTCTCTTTCTCTCTCTCACACACACTCACATGAATAAATGATGGTCTGCATTGGGATCGGGAAACATACATCACACTGAATTGTTACAAGAACTCTGGATTGGACTGATTTGGACAGCGACACACTCGTCTCTCACTGTGCACCTCTGACTGCATTCTTGTGTTTAATTTCTTTATGCACACACACACACACATGCATGCAAGCACACACACAGTGCATAACACAACAATAGCCTCGTAACAATCCTCTTTTATCAGCCCGAGTCACACCTGACAGTGTTACGTTTCTCTCTCGGTTGTGCAACTCCCCGTTTCTGATCTTTGTCTTCCTCTATAGACGCCTAGCTGTGACCCTGAACAAGCAGGCCCAAACATAAACACACACTCACCTCTAAAAGAAAAAAAAGTGTGTCAAAGGGCACAAATATAGCCCAGATGAGGACAGAACAAACACCGGCTACAGGAGCCATGGTTCCTGACCTTCTGCTGGTTTTTACCAACAACAACTAAATTCTCAGCCTTCACAATCCACATGCTGAGATTACACAACTGTGTGGCGTCTGGTGCTTTGCCACTCACAAATATTTATCCTTCTGTTTAATCTGCAAACGTGCTCTGAGTTAGCAGAAAAAGGGTTGTCAACAAAGTCCTGGGCTGCAGCTGCGTCGCTGTCTGATTAGCTGAGAGTGTCTCGTAGTGTAAGTCCAGCAGGCTCTTTCGTCTAGCCAGGGCCAGATGGCAGAGAATGTTTATTCAAATTGGATTAGAGATTAGGATTAGGAGGACTTTGCATTAGCAAGATGCACAGTCACTCGATGACACACGACTGACACGGTGGCGCTGACGGAAGAGCCACTGATGCACAAACACGAGCTTTTCCTCTGATGGGGAAAATGATTAAAATAACCTGAACATGTACAGGTGTAGACTAGACTAGAGCAGCAGGAAGGTGTTCATTTTAAAAGATGCACATAATCATTTTTTATTGGATATTATTAATATTATTAACCCATCGTCCTGTTCTCTTCCTGAAGGCAAACAAGGACAAATCAGAAATCCTATTAGTTGGATCTGAGACTCAAAAAGAGACATGCTGATGATGAACCTCTGTTGTTGGATCATTCCTAAACCTAATTTCACTTTATCAACTCGTAACCCAACCCACGTTTAACTAAGGGCTTTAGCTTGTTCAAAACCCAACTTTTGACTAGAACCAAGAAGAAACAGCTGGGATGAGAGTCAGCTTCCCCAAATCCAGATATTTGGGTGTCTCCAGTTTTGGAATGCTTTGGGATCCCCCAGGAGGAGCTGGAGAGAGGGTTGTCTGGGTGACCCTTCTGTTAGCTCCATGACCCGATAAGTGCAGTGTCTACTCCTGGTCTTTGAGAGCCACCATCCACCTAAAACGCCTGATCCAATGGTTGAATGAGATCCCCATCAAGCTCTAAAGAAGCTTGTTGATCACCTAATGATGACCTTCTTGAAATATGCAGGATGGAGGCCATGGAGGACCAGGATTGGACACCACTGATGTAAGGGAGTGGCCTCTTGCTACACAACGTTTTAAAAACCTCTGACATCGTTAAAACCAGTTGGTGTTTTTGTACGAACCAACGTTAGAGTCTCACGGTAGCTTTGAGGAAGTATACCACCAACTTCCAACACATGAACTCAGCTGCTGCCCAATGCAGCAACCACCGCACACCAAAGGGTTCAAACTGGGGTTTGAATTATGAGGGAGCCCGAAAAATGATCCAATCTCCCCGTTCTTACAGCGCTATAGTGAAGGTGATCAGATGGACCGCTCCCCCCTGCTGTCACGGATTCTTAACGGACGCCATGTGACGAAACAACACCCCCCCAGCTCTTACGTCATTCTCACTGGAAGCCTGTGTGTAATCCGAGCCCTGGTTAAAATGCATTTCACGTGAGAAAAGCCCTGTTTGTAAACAAACAACTTCACAAACTTCCCAAAAGGTGCAGAATAAACTGCTGTGACAGGTAATCTGGTGTTTAGCTCATCTGCTTTAGTCTGCAGGAGAAACATGGTGGCGCTGGAACATGAGAAGGATCTGCATCATCCATAGAGATGAAGGACAGATACTGAAAACATGTTGTGATCCTCCATCTGAGGAAACACACTTCTGAATGTTTTACTGACTATTATTTATTAGTGCTGAACAACTGTAGTGGCTCAGGAGGAAATATTTCATCTGTCAAACCGTGTAAAGGAAGGTTTCTGTCATCCTCATCCATACAGCTGTGTGTTAAGGTTTGAACTGTGATAACATGTTGATGATCCCACGTTTTATCTTAGTTCCCATGATGCTGCTGTGTGTTTGCAGGTATTAAACTGAACAAATGCGGGGTCTGAAACCACTGCTGAAGTGCACTGATGTCTAGTCTGCAGCACATAGGCGACTCCGTAAGGGTAAAGGCAACATCAGAGGGCTGCGCTCTGTGGTAAACAGGTCAGTCATGTATAGGCGGTTGCTTAGCTGCAGCTCCCCTGCACTGGGCCTCATGCACAACAACATTTACATTTGCAGCACCTGATCAGGACTGGGCTGAGAACTGCTGAGCTGAGACCAGGTGAATTATTGTTCAGCCTGCTGACTGGTGCAGCTTCACACACAAACACACTGATGGGAGGTTGAACCTGCTGCAATGGCAGCACCCTCGCTATGGTCACGGGCAGCTGGTGCCTAACTCCAGTGGTCATTGGGTAAGAGGTGGGGGACACCACGGACAGGTCTCCAATCCAACAGAGACATACAACCACTCACACTTAGGAAAACATTTAGAGTCTCCATTTAACCTGCATATTTTTGGTTTGTGTGAGGAAGTCGGAGAACCTGGAGAAAACCCAAACATGCATGATGAGAACTTCTCACAGACATGCTAGGAGGGATTCGAACTGGCAACCTTCTTGCTGTGGGGCAGCTGTGTTACAAGCTGTGCTGCCATGCAGCGGCATGGCAACAATCACCTCTGGAAAAACAAAAGAAGGCAAAGGAGTCCACTTTAAAAAGAGACATTCTGTAAAAATAATTGTTTTGTTTGGAGAAAGGCATTCAGGATTGATGAGCTAACTGCTAGGCTGAGTGTAGCCAACACCAAAGTGAATTAATGCTAAGGTTGTGTGATGTGACCAAATGAATAATTAATGAGATATAATGACATAAAGAGTTGCATTAAGTGTTAGCTAAAAAGAGGCTAACGCTAGCTTGTGTTGCATAAAGTGTTAGCTAAAGAGAGGCTAATACTAGCTTGCTTACGTTCTCTTTTGGATAATCACGTTTTCTTAAGATTCAGGCCAATTGTGCATAAACAAACTGTTCTGCAAAATCCTTCTTAAATATCAGACAGTTTGGATATTCATCTGTATTAAACTTTATGATTAGTGTTCACACACACACACACACACACACACACACACACACACACACACACACACACGGTTAGATCTCGTCCAAATATGAACAAATTTTGCAATGTAGTCTCTTATTTATTAACAAGTCCCTTGATTTGTTTTGTTGCTTTGGCTTGTGATAAAAAATAGTTTCAGCTGTCTCACCTCCACATACTGGTCGCTCTGTTCCTGCATCGACATTGTTGTCATGGTGACTGCAGCGATGCACGAATGCAGCCATAAACCGTGGACTTAACATCACGGTATAAACGATAAGAGAATCTTATTAAACTATAGATTATTCATTTATTTAGTCATTATTTGCACATATGACAGATGGATATTATATTTTAAATAAGGCTTTTTAGAAATATAGACCAAGGCTCATATTTGATATAAAAACGACAGTTTCTGCTTATCTTTGTAGAAATTTCATAAATCAGAATTAAATTTTATATGTTAAATAAAATACTTAGTTACTCTCAAGACAAAAATGATTACTCTTTTAGTCTGGCCTTTCCTGATTTGTTCAAATGCAAAAATACCAATAAATATCACCATTTTATTATATTTTCTTAGTTTCTCTAGAGGAACAGCAATAGTTTTATTAAAAACATAATTAATTATCTCTATTTAAGACTTTAAGTGTGTTTTACAGCTCTGGACAATGTTATGTAGTGTGAGAAAAAAAAGGATTTGCTATGATGGGAAAGGCAGCAGACTCTTGCAAAGTTCAGGGTCTTGGTGGTACTGAGCGGTGCGAGCTCACAGCAGCAGTGCCTGGAGGTGCTAAGGAGCTCCAGATAACAACATACCACATGTAGAGAGCTACTGTCAGGCATGCAGAAGGTCCAGGTGCCCCAAAAAAGCTTTTTCTCCACATTAAAGCTTCTGATTTAGTGACGATGGATTCAATCTGAAGGGAAAATGGACCTAATTGGTTTTACCTTGGATTTAAAAAGTCAAACCAAGGAAAGAAAAACAGAGAGAGTTACGTAAACCAGACACCAGCTCCACGCTGACCTTTGCTGCTGCTGAGACTCCCACACTAAGCTGGGTGGGCTCCCAGTAAGGTTTAGGCATGAACCAGTTAGGAAAAAGGGAATGTGGGACGGACACACGCACACTTCCACCTATTATGTAGCTAGAAGTATTTTTAGCCATGAGGATGGGGTTAAACTTGAGAAGCCTGTGAACTCATCATGGACTGAAAGAGATGGAGAAGTCTGGAACGATGGTAGAAAAAGTGGCAGAAGACGAGCCGGAGCGCCCAAACAGGCGTTTGGACCCGAGCCAGACATTGTTTAAATGGTTTAACGACAGGCAGGCACACCTTGGTCTGAAATAGGCCGACGCGCTGCAGGATAAACAATCGGAGCGGCGAAAACACGACTCCTCACAGCCTGAGCACGTTGGTTTACACCAGAGTCAGAGCAGAAAGGAGCCAACTGGTTATTATTAAACAAAGAAGTGGGAAAAAAGGTACTTCAGGACAGAAAAATGAGTCGGCAGCAGGCAAACAAAGCTGTGTGAGCTTGAATAACAGCTGCTGACGTCCAATAAAAAGCTGCGAAATCTTAATAATGACCTATTTTTCACCTGATCGACAAAAATCAAACATCGTCTGTGGGCTGAGAAACAGAAATATTCTGGTTTATTACGAACAGAAACAAGATGAAACACTAAATGTGAGTTTAGCAGAAATAGAAAAATAAATTACTCTTCTAATTTGAATCAGAACACAAATAAACGGTTTATTCCCCGCAGGGCCGCAATCATCCGTGTGTCGGCGTTAGAAACCCGATTAAGCGTGGATGCAAATCAGTGCTTTAGAAGGTCCACGGGTCCTTCTGCTTGTGCTGTCCTCGTGTCTTCAGAGGAGTCCTGAGAGGTTTCGCCGCGGTGCTCGGTACCCGCAGCACCAGAGTCCTCCGAGGGGGGTTCTTCTGCTGGGATGGGAATCTGGAGCAGGTCACAGCCTGGATCTGACTTCCTCTTCTTCCTCAGGTGGTAGTGGTGCTTCTTGGACTTGAGGTGAGCTGCAGGTACAGCGGATAGACACAGATGGTCCATTAAAGACGGTCTGACCAGCTTAAAGCCCTCCATCAATCTGATGATGTTATTGTATCTGTTTATGGTCACTGAGCAGTAAAACTACAGAAATCAGGCAATAAACGTGTTTGTTCTGGTGGTCAAATGATAAATATTTGATCAAAAAGCCGAGGCTCACCCGTCCACTCCAGGTCTCCGATGATCAGCTTGTCACACAGATCACAGCTGTGGCGGCTCCGTTTGTTCCTCTGCTCGGCTCCCTGCACTCTGATTGGTCCAACAGCTGGCTCCTCACCCTGACGACAGGAGAAAACACCAAATACTAAACCGCAATCTCGTTCTTTCGGTCAGTACCCAAAGCTCGTGATATGATAGGTGAGATCATGGTCTGATGAAGCCAACAGGACCACATCATCTGCAAAAAGCAGAGACCTGATCCTTAGGCCACCAAAAAGGATCCCCTCGCCACCTTGGCTGCGCCTAAAAATCCTGTCCATAAAAGTTATGAACAGAATCGGTGACAAAGGGCAACCTTGGCGGAGTCCAACTCTCACTGGAAACGAGTCTAACTTACTGCTGGCAATGCGGACCAAGCTCTGATACAGGGACCTAACAGCCCGTATCAGAGACCATGGTACCCCATTCTCCCCATAGGGCCACCTGCACATGTAGACTGGCCAGGCAGTGGTGGTATGTATAAGACTGAAAATAGATACCAATATCCTCCGATATTACATTTTAACGCCGATAACGGCTGATATTAATAGTAAACTGATAATATCAAACATCCCTAGAGAGAACGGGAAGCAGGAATGGAATTTAAAAATAACAGGATAGAGAGAATTGAAGAGACAAATGGATCAAAAAGGGATGAAGGAATAAGTACTAAAGGTGAAGGAGAAACAGCTCCATCCCAGAAACAGATGAAAGCAGGAAGCTGAGACCCCACCTTCCTGAGACTGTCCAGGATCTGCAGTGCAGGGTTCAGAACCGCCTCCTCCCACCTGGACACATCCGTCACATCCAGCCCATACACAGCTGGAACGTTGTCTCCTGGTCCTTTACACACACACACGCACACGCACACGCACACACACACACACACACACACACACACACACACACACACACACACACACACACACACACACACACTTAATATTAATCTTCAATAGAACTAATTAAAGCTGATAATTGCCTCTAAACAGAATAACTGCATCAGATTAAAAGAATAAACTGATCTGGGGTCTGCAACATGTGACTCCACATCCAGCAAAGCAAACAGGCTCTGGCTGGTTGGTGGACCGGTACAAACCGGCAGGAGGACGTACAGGAGCAGTGATGTGCCAGAGCCGCACCCCGGAGCTCCTGCTGACTCACACTGGCTCGATAATGTCTCTCCCTCCTTCCCCCTCGTGCACCGTGTCTTCCTCTAGCCATCAGTCTCGGCTTCGGTTTTCAGTCACTCTCTGTCGGTTCCACCCCCGTGTTTCTATTCTGCACCAGTCAGCAGTCTCTGGGCCAGGCCTGAGCTTTAAGCAGCAGAACCAGCTCCGTGCACCGCTCGTCTTTGCATCTGTCTGTCTGAAGGCCGACTGTCCTGCTCTGACTGATGTGATGAAAACAGACAGATGCAGCAGTCGTGTGAACAAAGTCACTCATCCTATGTGATCAGGAGCTTTATTACTCCTTATTCACCCAACAGCGACTCAAAGACCCTGGAAGGATTCTCTGGTTCACTTTAAAGGAAAACCCTTAAAATAGAGGAATTCTTTAGGTTTTACAGCTGTTAAACATGTCTGACTAGATTCTGTCCCGACCTTTTAAAACGGGCCAAAGCTGAAGTATTATCACGGTTTAAAAAAAAAAAAAAGCTTATTACTATTTAAATTGATACAAAAGTGTTTTAATATTTACGATATTTACCATTTTATTATAAGGGCAGGGATATTCCACCCAAAATAGAAATTTTGTCTGTTGATATATTTTCCAGAGTTAGATAAGTGGGAAAAAATCATTTTTAACCAGCCCAGTCATTCTCCTGACACGGCTGTACTCCGTTAGCTTTAGCTTAGCATAAAACACAGTAAGTGAATGGTTCCAACTAGCATTGTAAGTAAAAAAGTCCTTAAAATCACTCAGTAGTGATCCCAATTCTGCTTGGTGACCTAAATAATCACACTGACTGCAAGTGAAAATAATTAGTCACATAAAGGCACCGTTTTGGACTTGGGACTACTTTATGACAAAGCACACCTAAAAGCCTCTACTGAAAGGTGCAAGGTAGTCCCTTGCTTTCATGAAATGCATCATAAAATGTGTGTTAGGCAACAATTGTTTGGTAACAGATTTGGTGGTGCAGACTGGCATGTAGTTTTGCACAGGTTAAAAGTAGACTATTGACACCATCCATAGAAATAGACTAAAGACAGGAAATGTTGCAGAAGACAGATTGACCCAGATCCTGGTTTTGTTGCTGATAATTGGCTAAAATTGCTCAAGTTTTGGCTAAAACTAATAAAAATACACTAGACGTCTTCTGTTCTGGTTTGGTGACAAAGCCCCCAAGCAGAGGCAGAGTCTTTAAAGTAGAACGGGTGTATTTATTTGACTTGTGGGTGCATATATGATCAATCTTCCTCCAGACTGGCCAGCCCCACCTTTAAGCAGATTCTCATGCAAATGAATCCCATTAACCTTTAAAGTACTGTTTGCCAACTCAATTATGGGCTAATCCTCTCCCCACAGACACCCAGCTCCACTGGGAAGTGTCTGGGCCTCCGTTATAACCCAGGAACACCGAGTGCTAACTCTGACATCGCTAACCAGCAGCATTAAGTTTGGGCACAGTCTGCTGTGGAACAATGAGTTTCCTCTGATCCAGAACCCGCGGCCACAGAGCTGCATTTAAACACACATTTCCACTGCCTCTGCTCCAAATCTGCATTTTGTGGGTTTGCCGTGCAGAAAGCACCTTAAACAAGAGGCCAGCTGTTATTGCAACAGCAACAATCACCAGACAAAACGGTGCAAACAAACAACGAGCACAAGTTAAGTAGAATAGCTCACTCTCCACCTGCCTCATTTACCTTCACAGCTTGAGGTTTCTCTGCTGTTTACTTTTTGAATAACTCTGGCCTGCTTTTACAAGAGCAGCTCAGATTTCGGTTTTTAAGTTTCTACGCGAGCTCCTTTGTGTTTGTGGCACAGGTGGTAGTGCCGAGTGTCACCTGGTACCTGGAACAGAGGCAGGTCTCACCCAGACAGCCCTCTCGCTGCCACTATCTCCTTCTTCATCTCTCTCAAATGCCTTTTCCATCCCGCTGGGCGTAGTGGCGAGCTGATAAATAAAAGAGAGACGCTGGCTGGTGGGTCGCCAGATGCTGGATGGAACCCCTCCGGTCCATTCGACTCTGGGATCTGGTGAAACTCAACGCTGCTAATCCACCGTGTTGTGAGCGAGTGTTGATAAAGGACAAAGAACGAGCTGATTGCTGCATCAGCGAGGCGTAAACTGACCTACTGACTGGAAAACAAGTCCTCATTTAAAGCCAAATATAAAGACCTGGACGTGCGTCCCCATATGGTGACTGAGTCTCCACAAGACGAGTAACAGTGGAAACCAAACACACACACACACATGGCATGTGTGAAACAGCAGCCCACCTGTCGTTTGCTGACTGAGGACAGGCGCTTGTGTGTGTTTTGCTGTGAAAACGTTACTTTGAGCTTTATTTTGGCGTCCGCTGGTCAAGCTGTGCCTCCCTGGCTGTCATCCACGCTGGAACACTGGCTGTATTCTTTCACCAAGCTGCTTCCTCTTACCCAGAGTTCCTCTTCTACTTTTCGCCTTCCTCAACTCCTTTTGTTTCCCTGTTGTCCACAACGGCCTGGAGCGAGCACCTTATTGTCCAAGACCGCTTTGAGGAAGCTGAATTATTAAGCGATTTGAATTTTTAGGAGTGAAATCAGCTTTTTCAGCCAATGATATTAAAACAACATAAAACTTCATTTCGTCTCCCACCACCACAGCAGCTGATCCTAACATCATGCTACTTAGAATATTCATCGTCTATGTGATCCTGACTCTGCCTTATTTATCTGATTTACTGTGCAGTCGTGTGTGTCCAGGCGCTCTCTCCGTCACTGTCATAGGAATAAAGCCAAGAGGAGCCGTAAGAAATTAGGTGGCCCACATCTGCATTAACAGATTGATGACGCCATTACCGTTACGTGTGTTATGACTGAATACGCAGGTATCAGACGACTTCCTGCATGAAACAAAACCAGCTTGACGTTGCATTACTATTCATGAAAGTAAAGCCAGTGTTAGTGAAATATTCAGCTGGAATCACAAGTATGCTACTTTTAAGAGGATTCTATCTATGTCTGGGTTAAAGCTGCAATCCGGAGTTTTCATCCTTTCAGGAATTATGATTTTTTTTTAGCCTGGCAAGCCGTCCTACTGTATATATGTGAATACATAGGATGGCCATGACCCATAGACAGATCAGTTGTGGGCCAGAATCTACGGTTGTCTTTCAAACTGTCTCTGCATGCTATTGGACAACAAACAATGTGACCTAGTCACCGCTACGGATGTCAGTCAACGGGACCAACATACACAGTTGAAGAAGATGCAAATGCATCCTTTTTCTAAATAAAGGACTTAAGTACCTCTATCTGCTCTTGACTCAAAGAAAAGTCCAAGTCTAAATAGTCCAAAGTTAATGCCAAAGCCGTTTCAAATGAGCCGCCATCTTTGTTTTTTCACTCAGTCACTGTAACATCCCGCCCACCAAACCGATAGAGTGCTGTGATTGGTAAGCCACAATACCGCTCAGGCCAATGGTGGACCTGCTGAGGCTCCTATGGAGCAAAATCATGTTGCTGCTACTATGGTACGTCTAGATTTCTAGGCTATGATTTTATAAACATTCGTAAAATTGGTAATCTTAACCTGTACTGTGATATAGTGCAGGCAATGTCTTTGTTTGGTTTTTTTTGCTAAGTCCGTCCCCCGTTCCGTAGAGCCACATGCAATTTGAACTGAGCACCATTCAGCATTAGACAATAGCGTTAGCCATCCGCTACGTACAGATGTCAATCATATAGCGTGTGCGAGTGTTTGAGAATGTATCAAGACAGATGCAGAGTTGGCGACCTTTCTCATGGATAATTAATTCTTTAATATATATATATATATATATAAGAATAAACAACATAACACGAGAATAATGATTGTAAAACAAGGTGTTTTAGCTCTGTTGGTCGGCTAGAGGTGCGCTTTCATGAACGAGAAGTGTTGATTTCGGCCGTAAATACAAAAGTATGGAAGAATGGCTTAAAGGTATAGCTTTACTTCCACATGGATCATCTAAACCATAACTGTCAATCATTCTGGTGAAGCCAATCCTGGGTTAGTTTTCACTTCCTGTGAATGCACACTCTGGGCACCCCCGCACTCTCACGGAAACCGGGAGGAGGCAAACGCGGTCCGGTTAGGCTCCGCTGTCGCCGGTTTTCTGCTCGACAGGTAAGCTAACGTTAGGCATGCTATTTTTACGGCCTCACAATTACACATTACAACCGGCAGCTACTTGTAAACAGGGGCTGGTAGAGTGCTGCGCAACGTGGAGAGGGCGGTTTTTTCCTGAAATTCAGAAACATGCATTACGTTTAAGGTGTGATACGTTTTTCAGCCTGTAGATGGTGCCGTCGGGTAAAAAAACTCCCGATTGTAGCTTTACGTGGAAAATGTGATGTTGCAAACAAATTATGATACTTTTTCAATCTAGTTTTTCTGTGGCGATTTATAGTTCTATTTACACCAAGTTAACCCTAAACTACTTTGTGAGGTCTTATTTATTTATTTAGTTTTTTATTACTTTGTATGGTCTTGAACAGCTTTTTATTTGACATGAATCAACTTTGGGAGGTCAAAAGATTTTTGACTTTTAATCCAAAGGGTTCAAATGAAGGCAACTGGATTTTAGATTACCATGACCTGGATGACTGAGAACCTTCACCAGCATAGTTTAGATTTTTAGTTAACACAAGTTATTCAAATTATGCTTTCTGATCTATACAATTATACTAGGAAGCCCAGTCATCCTTCTCTTTAGCAACATTCTCAAGCTCTCCCTGAGGAATCCCAAGGTCAGCAAGTTTCTGGGTCTGCCCTGGAATGTGCCCAGAGAACCTCCAGAGGAAGGCAACAAGGTGGCATCCTAATACGATGCCTGAACCACCTCAACAGACTCCTTTTGATGCAGAGGAGCAGCGGCTCTACTCTGAGCTCCCCCTGGATAACGAAGCTTCTCGCCTTATCTCTCATGCACCAGTAAATTGCTTCTTTATCATGACAGACCAGAGCACCTCCCTCATTACTACAAAGCCTAGATCCATTGGCCCATCATCCATCATGAACAAGACATCAAAATACTAGAACCACTTCCACTTGAGGTCAGGACCCCCTAGTCATGGGACTCTGTCACTAGACTCCTCCAGTCCAGATTTACAAAGCACAAGTGGACTGAAGAACCAAGCTTCCAGTGGGTGAAGAAGATCTGATCCACTAATTATAGAGTCACGACTGTTACCATGACAACATAAAATCAGATGAATCCTGACATTTTACTGAGTCTCACACTGAGTGGTGTTGTCTCTTCTGACTGAGGTGGACTGTGGTGATCTTAAATCCCGCTGGCAGATTGAGAGGTGTTGATGTGTAACAAAGACTCGTGTCTGGAAGTGAAACAAGGATGCTTCAGCCTCATTCCCAAGTGACAGCTCTGCTATTTTAACTTTGCACCCTTGTTCCTAACACGCCAACCTCTTTTCACCTTAGCCTGTGGGAGGTTTCATAGGGTCTGAAATTTCCACACATGGATGGAAACATGCTAAACAAGGAATTTTCTATGAACCTGCAGATGTTTTCTCCTTCTCTGCTCCTCTTATGTCTCCCCTGAGTGGTGGTCCCAGAGAGCTCTCCCACTAAACACACTCTGGCTTGGCCCTACGCGTGCGTGTGTGTGTGTGTGTGAGTGTGTGTGAGTGTTTGCTCAGGACAGCTTTGCACTCAAGACGAGGGTGTAAACTTGCCTCACACCTGTCCCCCCCAGCTGAGTCGGATTACCTCCAGACCCTGTCCACCCAGCTCTCCATGTGCTGCTCCTCTTTCTGGCTCCCTCCACCTATTCACTCATTCACTTACTCTTTTAAATAAAAGATACCTACATCGCTGTTACTTAACACTCACAGGGCCTGAGTGATCTACACCTGTGTGTTGTGGTCACAGGTGGAGTGTGTGTGTGTGTGTGTGTGTGTGTGTGTGTGTGTGTGTGTGTGTGTGTGTGTGTGTCTGTGTGTGTGTGTGTGTGTGTGTCAGCCCACTACCTTCTACCTATGAAACACAACACATCTACTATCTTTTCCACCATTACAGACTAACTGATGCTGTTGTGTCACCGTGCCCAGACGACTATAAACCAAGACTCCCTTTTGTGTCTAAAGCTCAGCTGCAAACCGTCTCACCAAGGCCCCCTTTCCTTCTCACGTCACCCCTGGTCTCTTCTCTCTGCAATGGCTTCCTGCAAAATTCAGGATTCAAATCAAACTCTTTCTCTCTGTCTATTAAGCTTTAAACAGTCGGGCTCCCTCTTGCATCAGAGACCTTTTAACCCCTCACACTCCTCCCAGGACACCAATGTCTTCAGATCAAGGTCTCTAGAACTGATAACTCGGCAAACCATCCTATATATGTAATAAATATGTAGTCTGCCTACAACCCATAGACAGATCTCAGTCGTGGGGTGGACTCCATGGTTGTCTTTCAAACCGTCTCCACATGCTATTGGACAGCACTAGGACCAATCACAGCAACGAACAACATGAGGTATTCATTGTTACGGAAATCAGTCAACAGGGCAGTCTGCCGTACACCAATGACGAAGAAAAATAAGAAGCAAATACATAAAGGAGTTAAGTACGCTCACGTCTCAAAGGAAAGCTCAAGACTAAATTGAGCGCCGTTCCTGAGCCGACGCCATCTTTGTAGATTTTCTCTGTTGCAGCCCACACAATGTCTCGCAGTGATTGGTTGGGCCCAAAACTGTTGGGTCCAATGGTAGAGCTGCTGAGGCTATAATAGAGCGTGGCTAGACCGACCTGCAGAGCTAAATCTTTTGCTACTGCTACGGCTTGTCAACATTTCTAGGCTATAAAACCGACTGAGGAACAGCTACTTTAGTGTTTGCTAAGGTTGCCATTTTGAATTGGACCAATTCCAAAACCATTAGATCTGCATCCAAAGATTACTTTCTGAGAGTTTCAAGAGAATCCATCTCTGGATTGATAAGACAATCAAACACATGCACACATTGATACAGGCAAAATGATTAGCCCTGGCGATCAAAACGAAGGAGAAAAGAGCAAAGATCAACATTTTGATCATTTTTCTGATTTCCGTACCTTCAGTTTGTTTTAATTATTCAACCAGAGTCATATTTTTAGTTGCTTCGACCCACAGCCAGGGCTGCTTCCATCTAAATGATGACAAATAACCCGCACTTGTCTAGTGCTTATCTGAGTGAGAGGACTCCAAAGTGCTTTACACTACAGTGAATCATTCATCCATGCATACGCTGGTGGTGATGAGCTACTTTGTAGCCACAGCTGCCCTGGGACACACTGACAGAAGTGAGACTGCTCAACACAGGTGCCACCGGTTCCCTCCGACCACCACCGACCCACAACCCTGCAAATACCAGGGTGCAAGGTGTAGCTGGGCGGGACTGTGAGCATTAGAGATGCTTGCAAATGAACGCCACCTAAACCTAACAGTTTTAGGACTTCATGCAATCAAAGCAGTTCTTTGCAATATTAATTTTGCATGCCCTGATTTTGCGATAAGAAGAAATTAGAGATATTTTGTGCAGCCCAACCCACTACAGTCTCAGTGTGTTTAAGCTGGTGTGTGTGAACCTCAGCAACCTTGTTGCTCAAGTTGGTGTGGTCAGGGTGAATTCCCCGCGGCTCTGTAATTCTTCAGGAGATTAGCCTGCTCAGCTGAGGCCTCAGAGGCATCTGTGTGCGTGTGTGTGTGTGTGTGCGTGTGTGTGTGTGTGAGGCTGAGACACAACAGAAAAGAAGTCAACAGTCACGGCAAAACACCAAAAGGTAAACAGAGTCTGAAGGTGGTGGGTAGTGATACGGTGGGACAGCTTCCATCACAAAATACAGACTCAGATACAAACGCAGCCTCTGTGGTTAAAACGTCACCACGTCTAAAAATGTGACTATTAGGTTTCTCAAGGCTGCGATTAGGCTTTGAGACATCCACCAAGGCCCAACAAAGGCTCGACTATGTGCTCGTGGACATTCCGAGCACATTTCTTTACACATAAAGGCCTTCCGTATGTCATTTATCAGGCAACTCTTAAACAAATACTTCTGCTAGCTTAGTGAACGGTAACAAAAAAAGAGCAAATACTTGAAATTTCTTTTCGAAATGTTTTGAGTCAAAATTTCAAACAAAGACAGCAGAAAGTCGTATTTTTCAGGCGTGTCCTTCAAAGACTAATAATTTGAAATTCCTCAAACTTTAGTAAGCTGATGTAAAACCTTCTGCAGGCTGCATATAGCAACTGCTAATCTTGATAAAAACAACTAAAAAAGGAAACGTGAACAATGGTTTTGTTGACAATAGTTGGACCTTTTTCCACAGAACTGTGATTTCTTGTTTGGTTCCACTTAGTTTGATATAATGTTAAAACATTGTGCAGGAGGCTCATAGCCTAGAAATCTAGACCAACCGTAGCAGAAACAAAAGATTCAGCTCTGCAGGTGGGTCTAGCCATGCTCCATTGTAGCCTCAGCTGGTCTACCATTGGCCAGAACACTTTGAGGTCAGGCCAATCACAGCGCTCTGTCTGTAGAGACGATGGGCGGGCTTAGCAACACAGCTTTAAAGGGACACTTTGCAACTTTTTATATATTTTTAAATCATTTTCTTGAGCCAGAATGTGCTAAAATGACTCTTTACATGGTTAATGAAAGGCCACCCAGCCTCTGTCGCCCCCTGTGGCCAGAATATTTCACTTGCAACTTCACAGTTGCCAGTCCGGTCTGTTGGGACTTAGAAAAAAATTGAGCTGACATACCTGGCTCTGCAATCTGCTTCCAGCATGTTGTAGATCGTGAACACAGCTGATTTGTTTAATCTAGTGACGAATCGCTGCTGTAGACACTAATGAAGGATGGGGAGACATTTCAGCTGTTAGATTAAGGTGTTAAAAAGACGAACGCACAGCGAGGAGATGAGTTTTACTTTCGCTTTCGCCAACGAACACTAGGGGGTGCTAAACACAAGTCAAAACTGACTAGTGTTCCTTTAATGGACAAAAACTACAAAGATGGCGTCGGCTCAGGAACAGCACATGTTTGAAACGGCATTGGCATCAGCTTTGGATGATTTAGACTTGAGCTGTTCTTTGAGTCAAGAGCAGTTTGAGGTACTTTAGGATGTATTTTCATGTTCGTTGCTCTGATTGGTCCTAGCTCTGCGTGCAGAGACAACTTGAAAGACAACTGTAGATTCCCCCCGACAACCGAGCTCTGTCTATGGGTCGTGACCTGACTAGATATTTACATATACAGGACGTTTTGCCAGGCTAGGAGGCTCATGCTTCCTGAGTGTGTGCATAAGCCAGAGCTCATCAAAAAGAGAATATTAAGTTCAATAAAGATCAGACACACCAAAACGCTTCATAAACTATATCAGACACCATGAAACGATCACCCACTGTTGAGAACGTGATTGTGCAAAACAGAGGCACCTCCAGACAGATTACTGTGTGTGTAAAACAGCCACATAAACACACACTGATGACCATATGGTGGGTAGGCAGGCGCTCAGGAAGAGGGGTATTGAGGTTTAGGGCCTGTCGAGGCCCTTAAGCCACTCGGGGCTAACAGGATTAGGAAGGGAGGGTTTACTGAAGGGCACGCTGCTGGTTAGACTGGGAGGACACGTTTCTGCTCAGAGGAAAGGAAACACAAACTTTCTCTGCTTTTTAAAACATTTTTACATTCCATGGGTTGAAACCAGACTGGAAACTCTGCAGTCCCGATGGTCACGTTGGTGCGTTCTGCTGCGGCGGATAATCTGGCATGTAACCAAACGCTGCGGTTCATTTCCATGCTTTTGAGAGCAACAGGGACAAAGTGTTGAGGAAAATGCAGTCAAAGGTCTGAGCTGCAGGTGCGCCGTGAGGATGGTGCCTGCAACATTATCCCCATGACTACGTCAAACCAGCTCCAACATGATGCATAAAGTCAGATCCAAATATGTGTGAGTTAAGAGGTTAAGCTGATCGTTTCCATGCTGTAAATGCATCATAGTTCTGAGCCGTGAAACAAGTCTTTGTTGTCAAAAAAATCTGTTATTGGAACAAAAAAATGAACATTTGTGTGGGTACTAGAAAGAAAAATGATAAAAACCAACATGATGAAATTCCATAATTCAACTATTGTTGTTTCAGATTAAAAAATGATGGATTTTGAATAATGTCAATAAACTAAAACTAAAAGATCAACTCACATTTATGCACAAAACACAGAATCTCATCATGCTAAAGCGAGAGAGCTGTTTGTTAAGGAACTGCATCACAGCTGAGAGAAGAACACTTACGCTTCAGGAAGCGGTTGCGGACCCATTTGTTCTGTTTACGGGCGTAACGCTTTGTAGCAATCTTCAAAGCTTCTATACCTGGAGAGAAATAAAGGAGGAAACAAAGAGACAGGAAACAGAAAGAGATAAATAAAAACAACCTTAATGAGAATCTTCTGGTTGATCTGCCAACCAGTTCACAAACCAGAGACACCTGAAGTCACCTGAGTGACTGTGGCAGGTATATTCTTCTGACCTTTGTCTCTCAGTTGGTTCTTCTCCCGCTGGCTGCTGCTTTCAGGAGCGGTCAGGAAGTCGTGAAACTCCTTAAAACCGATGGACTGGAAAATCCCATGTTGGTAGTCTTGACTGTAGAAAGGAGAGAAAACAGGAATCAATATTAAAGGTTTCTGCCTGTGACAGGACATTTACGGACACCCAACGGTGACTCATTTCACCTTCCTCCATCGCTCGTCTCCTTTAAAGGAGTCCTAGAATTCAAAACCACATTTACCTTGTTGGTGTTGAATATAGGCAGCTTGGGGTGTCTGATGTAGCATACCAACAAGTCTGCTTTCCCATGTTCATTAGTAATGTAATGGCTGCGGAGAAACGCTGGTTTTACACATCATAAGCTTAGACACACCTCTTTACATTTGCATGTCCTAACCCACTTCAACGACAGCTATTTACATATGTGAGTTGATGTAATGCTAACCCCAGAAGTACGCTAGCTCAAGCTAATGCTAATGCTAGCCAAAGCTACTGCTAACATCCTTGTTGGATGAGAGGAAAACAACAAAAAAAGAATGTCGGAGCACACAACGTTCCAGGATGTAATAGAAATATCCAGACTGAATGAATCCCAGATAGATCCATAGCATACCTACTGAGTTATCTGGATACTGAACACAGGTTCTAGCTTCAGACAGCATCATAGAGCCAATTAATTAAACCAGCAGCTCATTAATTAATATTCATGCCCTGGTCAAGTGGGTGGGGCAAACAGGTCTTTTCATCTTAGAGCTTCTTTATGGGGTTGTATTTGGCCATTTATCAGGGCTCCTGGGTCATTTTGAGCCCCAACAAAGCTACATAGAGACTCAGTTTCAGAACCCTTTATAGGTCAGCTTTACTCATATTTTTAATAGATTTGTAGTGGTCTCTAGTGGGAATGAATGCCTTGTAAGTCATTCTCTGGGGAATAAAAGCTCTGGTGCTCCTGTTTCAGGACGGAGAAGTGAGTCAGATCAGGGCTGAGCTTCAGACGGCAGGATTTGGAGTCTTATTTCCTGATATTTGGACATCTTGCCTCTGATTGGCTAACAGCATGGTGACTCTGCAACGTTGATGTTTTATCTCCACAAATAACACAAGCCTGAAGGAGTTCTGCAGTGTGGCGGAGTTGCTAATGCTAACAGTTAGCTTCTGCTAGCTGAAACGTTCTCTGCTGTTTCCTGGACGCTACACCAACAACAGCCTTCCCCATCGTGAGTCAAGATGGGTGAGTCCATGACAGTGTGACGTAGATCTGTCTGGCTTTTCTAATCCTAGCGTTTCACCATCTATTTTCTATCAGAAGCTAATGCAGGAGATAGGTGTAGGAGACTATTTTCATGTTCAGCCTGCATGAAAAACTGAGAGTGACTGATTATAATCAGAAATAATAATTAAAAAATGGTTTTTCAGTGATTTGACGAAATATCTCTACGGACTGATGTGGGATGTGTTCTAGGACTACAACGGGCATTTTCAGAAAACATCTTCAAACAATAATCTCTAAAGTACCAGCAAACATGACAGATCTGTGTTGGTAAAGAAAAGATGAAGAGGAGAAGGTTGAGGTCGAGAAAATAAAAGCTAATCTAAACGAGAAAAATAAGCTTGAGCATGAAAAGTAATCAGCAGCGCTCAATGCCAGATTTAATCAGGTGACACAAACACCAGGAGAATAATATTAATACTTTATTCTGTGATGGAGCAGCAATCTTGTCTTAAAATTAAATGTCTAGCACTCACCACGGATTTTTAAAATCAAATTGTCTCACGGTGGAGATTTTAGTCATCTCGTCTCCAGTTGTTAGAGTTGCAGTCTTCAATAAATTGTAAAACTACTCTGTACCTGAAAAACTTTCTCACAATATCAGATTCTTCTATGAGAATGCTGCAGGATTTATTCTCCAAAAAGAGAAAACAGGAGCTACAAACAAAGAAAAATGATCTAAATGATTTAGGAAGACACAAAAACGTGTGTAACAGCACAATTATTGGCTCTAATTTACACTCTTGTAAGAGAAACAAAGGGGGGAAGCAAAAATAAAAGCGGCACGTTGGGCAGAGGCAGAAATTTGAGAACAGCATCAGAGCACAGGAAATGTAGAGTCAATGAAGGGACGAAAAGAAAGACAGAGGAAGAGAAGGAGGGAGAGATCTGACCTTGATGTCTGGTCGCAGCAGCCAGCCGCGGATGGAGACACAAGGGTGGAGGAGAGAGAGCGGCAGAGCGAGAGGAGAGGGGGAGAGAGAGGAAAGTGCATGGGTGATCAGATTGCTGAAGGGGGAGTTAGGGTGAAGAGAAGCAGCAGCTCTGTGGACATCAATGACACACGCAGCTGATAAAACAGACCCGATTTACATCAAACCAGCTTCATCAGGAATAATCAGACTAATGTGTATTTTAAAGGAATCCACTAAAACACACCCAGCCTGCAGAAAACCAACCTGATATTGGGATTGGTGCATTTCCCACTCGTGTTGCACCATATGCTGAGTAGGTAGCTGCTGTTTAATTTAGAACTGTTCTGCTTCAGATAAAGGACAATTTGCCCCTGCCAAAGGAAAGTGCTTGTTGCTGAGAAGCAAAAATAACACTTGCTGAATCAATTTCTGAGAGCTAGCAAGGGAGAAAGTCAATCTTGACATTTTCCATTTTCCATCCGAGAAGGAATTCAAGGACAGCTGCTGTGATTCTTTACCGGGTGAGTCGTCTCTTAGGATATCCTTCAATATGAGAGGAGAGATCCGTTCCAGATACGTTCCGACTACAATAAGAGAAAGAGGAGCTTGGAGGACGGCTTTGGGTTTCACGGAGTATGTCGACAAATCCGAGTTTTCTGCAGGGATTATAGTAGGGCTGGGCGATATGGCCTAAAATCATAATTACGATATATTGAGGAGTTCACCTCGATAACGATAAATGGACGATAACTACGTGTATGCGCAAAAACAAAAGTTGTCCACTAGATGGGGCTGTCGTGTGTATTACGTTGAGTCATGTTGTCATGTGACTCGAGGTGGTACAGCTTCTTAGGGCTGGAATATACTTGCTGTTTAACCTCGCATTGGCGCAGGCAGCGTCTTTGTTCATATACTTGCTGCTATACAGCGCTGCACTGGTTTTAGTACCAGAGTGTTCCACTAGGGGGCAAACGAGAGTACTCAGACTGGATAGAGAGCCGGTACAACCAAAACAAACATGGCGTCAATAAAAGAGCTCAAAACTGGTTAATTTTGATTATTAATAATTACGGCAGAAAAAAGGACAGCAGCGGTATCGTAGATGGTGTGAAAGACCTCTAAACCAGAGATGGAGTCACCATGGTGAGTGTGTCTCGCTCGTTTTGTCAACTCCACCTACCGGTTGCTCGTATATTGCAGCATTCGGGCACGTCGTGTCGCGTTAATTTTCGGGGACGCACACAAACAACGCTTCAAATCAACGCAAGCTATGCGTGGCAGCCATTTTAAACATGCGTACGCGCCGCTAAACAGCAAGTATATCACGGCCCTTAAAGGGACATGAACGTCGCCAACCTACACACCTTTTCATTTTTTTATTACCAAACTTATTGACATGGGGAAAACGATAACGATAAAAGTCAGAAATTTCGATAATGATAAATATTCGATTTATTGCCCAGCCCTAGATTACAGTATCCTATATGAGTGACACAATCCCAATAAGATCAGGAGTAGGGATGTGTATTGGTAAAATTCTGGCGATACGATACGTATCACGATACAGGGGAGACGATACGATATATCACGATATATTGCGATATATTGCGATACATTCAGCCAGACAATATTAGCAATTTTTTAAACTGAATTTATTGTAGGAAATTTCAATAAACAGTCCAAACTGATACGTAACATGTTTAACATGAGGTATCTGAACCATAATTGGGGGATTTACATTTCAATGATGGAAACAAAATCCATTTAAGTAAAAAATAAAAGGAGTAATTAACATCTGAATTATCAGAAGTCATTTCAGAATAAACAAAAAAGGCAGTCTCTGCTGCCAACTAGTGGTCGGCATTTGAATTGCACCAAAAGAAAAGAAAATACACAAATGTTCGCATGTAAATTCTCCCAAAAATTCCATACATGGCTTTTGAATATCGATATAATAGCAGGAAAAAATATCACGATATATTGCCATATCGATATTTTCATACGTCCCTAGTCAGGAGTCTTATGACCTTTAGTATTTCCCTGATACAGACAAACATTGGAAGTTATCAACGGTAACTCACAAGGTCTTCCGTCTGTTTGAAGAACACTTGGCAAACTGGGAGATATTGTTACAAAACACCGTCCACCATCCCATAAATACATCAGTGAAGCTGCTCCAGTGACATCACGAGGTTCCCGTTAATAGAATGTCAGGCGGAAGATGGTGAATATTAACTTTTCAGGGGAAACAAGCAAAGATCACAAGACTTCCTTGATTATCGTTCAAACAGTAGAGAAGGAGCCGTTTCCTGTCAATAATTAATAACCAGTGAATATTCTAAAGAACTGAGCTCCCAGCAGTCAGAGCTGTATCTAAATCTGGCCCCAGTCCTTTGGGAAACATCAGTACAGAGTCATCTGTCAGACTGGGAAGGGGAATAAATAACCGGACTGTCGCCTGGCAGAGTTCCCTTCCCTCCTACTGTCCTGGTTACACGGAACAGCATTGGGTCAAAGGTTGGAGTTTGTCCAAACTTGTGGTTTTTTTTTTTTGTCCATCCACTTCTTCTTGACAACTGACCACAAGTTCTCAATGAGAGTAAGGTCTGGAGAGTTTCTGGGCCATAGATCCCATCTAGTTCTTGGATGATTGGAGGTGTTCCTCTGGGAGGATGGTTAGTTGCCGTTCTTTACTCATGGATTAACTATGAGTGAGTCCACTTCCTTTGCTGTGAAGCACCCCCACACATGGTCACAAAATGCTGATGGTGCAAAACTGATAGAAGCTCTCATTTTTCTTCAGCAGATGCCCCAAACAATCAGGGAAGGGAATCTTTCGAGAAATTGACATTAATCTAGTCCTCAGCAGTCCAATCTCTGGATCTTTAGTAGAACATCAGTCTGTCCCTGATGGTTTTCTTGAAGAGCATAGGCTTCTTTGCTGCCCACCCACCCACCCACCCATCCATCCATCCATCCATCCATCCATCCATCCATCCATCCATCCATCCATCTTCCTCTGTTTATCCATCCATCTTCCTCTGTTTATCTAAGGTCGGGTTGCGGGAGCTGCATCCTAAGAAGGGAGGCCTAGACTTGTGTGACTGTGGTGTTAAAATGGATAAACCCACATTAAACCACATTAAACACATCATCTTAGATTTCGAATCCCATTTAGTTTCTTATCCCTATTGGGTGCCAAAGCAACTACTTAAGGTTGGAGAGTAAAAGGGACAAACCTGACAAACTTTCTCCAGTCATGCCACCAAATCATCAAAGAGCTCCCTGCCCAGCAATGGGCGTGTCCAGACTGATACAACTCTCTGTGGTCGTCCCTTTATCTCTGCTCCATCAGGGCAACTTGTGCATCGTAACACTCACAAAACTAAAACTTGTTTGTCTATGCTGTTGATCGAGGTGCATCATGAGGAACTGAGATTCAAGGATGAAATAAAGAAAATTCAAAAGAGACAGAAAACACCAAAAACATGATCCTAAAATTCAGGTTTCTCCCTCTTCAGAGGAAAAGTCATTATTTTCCTACCTTTCATCCTGGACTTTCTGTTGATTATATCGGATATGGAAGTCTCTGAGCTCTTCAATTAGTCCTGCAGACAACATCTCATCTACACGACCGTCTAACCGCTTGTCCAGGGCTAGAAGACAAAGAGCAGGGCCAGTTATTTGCTGCATCCTACGTTCATTCCATGTTAGCAACTCAGTTTCTTACCCTCCATGTCTGCATGTAGCCAGAATATGCAGGGGTCTGGGTACCTTAGTGGCCCTCCAAGGCCATCACCTCCCTCCTGCTCCTTCTGCTCCTCTAGCCAAAGGCTATGGGGGATACCAGTCTCCTCGTGAATTTGAAGACTTCTGCAGATAAAAATAAAAGTAAGCGGAGGTGATAGGGCTCAATATAATCCAAATCTGAATTGGGCACTTTCTGTGTAACCCTCACAGTTTGAGGAGATAACCTGTTGTACATTAGGTCTCTGAGGGTAAATGAGTGGATGATAACCGATGCATGTGAAACATTATAAGGACTGAAAACAAGGAAATTCAGACAAAACTATGTCAAGGACATTTTCTGCAACAACACAAGTTACATATTCAAACAGTTAATGTTAAACACACTTATGAAACACTGAGATTTATATGCAAATCACATTTTTTACATTTTGGATGAACACCAGGGTAAAAAGAGGAGTCCTGTCATCTCCTGTCAGATTAAAGACCAGGGTAACCTAACCTGCTCACGTAAAAGAAACGCCAGAATCAGACTGCTATTCATCAAGCTGTGTGTGTGTGTGTGTGTGTGTGTGTGTGTGTGTGTGTGTGTGTGTGCGTGTGTGTGTGCAAGTTGGCGCTCTGAGCCTGTGGACTACAACTGTCAAGTTGAGAGTGCATGATCTCTTCAGGGTTTCATAGAAGACATGAGAAAACTCAAAAGTGACATACAAGACTAGTTGGAACACACGGAACAGCCCCGTTTAATCATTTCATCCACTTGAGGAACGCAGTCTGGTGTGAAGTATCCGAGCTCTTAAAGGGAAAGCTCATCTTTTTAAAGTAAGCCTCTGTGGAGAGGTTGTAAAAGTTATAAACTGCTTCCTGAAAAGCCTCTGTTTAGAGAAACAGCTTTTGTGTCCAACAGCACCGATTAGCTAACAGCTATGACCACTGCAGACACCTTAAAAAAGCTCCAATATAAAACTCTTTGATGCAGTTTGTGCAATAACATTTCATAAACTGTTTAAAGACAAAAATCACTCTTTTTTTTTGGTCTCTAGTATAAATGAATGCCTTGTGAGTTGATCTCTATGAGAAAAAAGCTCTAGTGCTCCTGTTTCAGGAACTAGAAGCTGGCCAGAGGAGTGGGGAGCAGAACACGGAAGGATTTGGAGTCTTATGATATTCGGACATCTCTCCTCTAATTGGCTAACAGCAACACGGTTCTACCACTGACTCCATTTGCTCTGCACCTTTGATGTTTTATCTCCATAAAAAACACAAGGAGTTCTGCCATGTTGTGGAATTGCTAATGCTAACGGTTAGCTTCTACTAGCCGAGACACGCTTAGCTCTCTCCTGGACGCTAAATCAACAACAGCCTTCCCCGTCGTGAGCCAAGATGGGTTGAGTCCATGAATGTAATTTTCAGTGTGACGTAGATCTGACTGGCTTTTTCGTATCCAACCATTTCCCAGTCTACTTTAGTATTAGCTGCTAATGCAGGAAGTAGGGGTAGATACAAGTACGCTGTAGGGCTTCACCAGGTTTGCACAAACTGTAGCTGGTATTATGGTCCATCATTCCATGCAGATCTCTGGAGCTGTGATGTTTTGGGGCTGTCGTTGAGCAACAAGGAGTTTCGATTCTCTATTGGATTGAGGTCTGGAGACTGGCTAGGCCACTACAGAATCTTGAAATGCCTTTTTACAAAGCTTCTCCTTCGTTTCCTGTTGCCTCACCAGTCTCAAGATCATGTGTCCCTCAGGAGGTGAGATCTTGCGTGGAGCCTCAGGTCGAGGGATATTGTCAGTGATCTTGTATTTATTTCATTTTCTAATAATTGCTCCAACGATTAATTTCTTCTCACCAAGCTGCTTGCCTATTGTAGACTGGCTCATCCCAGACTTATGCAGGTGTACAATCTTGTCCCTGTTGTCCTTAGACAGCCCTTTGGTATGGGCCATGGTGGAGGTTGGAGTTTGACTGTTTACAGGTGTGGACAGGTGTCTTTTATACAGATAGCCAGTTCAAACAGGTGTCATGAATACAGGTAACCAGTGGAGGATAGAAGAGCTTCCTAAAGAAGAAGTAACAGGTCTGTGAGGGTCAGAATTTTAGTTTGTAGGTGCTAAATCCTTATTTTCTGCCCCATTATGCAAATAAATTCTTTAAAAATCATACAATGTGATTTCCTGGATTTCTTTACATTCTGTCTCTCGCATTTGAAGTGTACCTATGATGAAAATTACAGACCTCTCTCATCTTTGTAAGTGGAACAACTTGCACAATCGGTGGCTGCCAAATACTTTTTTGCCCCCACTGTATGTTTAGATGAAATAAAATGCAGAAACTTCCAGAAATGACAATAAAAGCAGGCTTAAAGTTGATGATCTATCATGTCAGCATAGACTTTTAACCAGAATAGCATTTAGAAATGTTGGCCTGGTTGGTGTTCACACACATTATTGTCCTTCTGTGTTCATGTAATCTAAAAATAAGCTTTCTTAAATCTAAGACGCATCTAAAAAAATATGCTTTATCTCCCAGTAATGACCATCTGGGGTGACAAACGTTTAGTTATTGTTAACAAACAAAAGCCATTTCAGATCCCATAACCAACGTAAAAGATCAGATGGGGCTTTTCCTTGTTGGTAAGTTACCTGACTCATTGTCAGTGCTGAAACAGGATATTGTGAAATTCTACACTGATGAAAAACTTGGACAAAATGAGAAGCAACTAATAGGATTTTTCCACTAAAGCAGTTCTGGTGCAAAACCAAGGCTGGTGCTGATAGCACTGGTTTTGTAAAACCAAAACAACAAAGAACCAGTTTGTCTGTCCCACAGCCAGAGAGACACTCCATAGCCAAGTCATTACATCATGCTTGACATCTCCTCTACTATGTTTGATCCTCCCTCTGTTGTCTTCTGAGCTTCTGTTGAGGATCACAGAGCAGGGAGACACTTTATCTAGTTTGTCTCGTTTTTCCTGAAAACAAATATTGAAGGTGGAGTCGACGTTCTTGGAAAAGGCCATTCAAGGTAAATACCTTTTAAAGAATCTTTGAGTCGATTCAGAACCGTTATAAATAAGAATCTCAATGTGGACGTGAATCGATTTTTTTTCACCTCTAATGACAACCCTAAGCTTTTCAGCTATGAACACGGTGTCAAAATTCATGAACACACTAAACAACAAGCGAATCAACGTGATGCGAGAGATGAGTTTATAAACTCGTGAGTGAAAATATACGTCACAAGAAGGTGTTTCTGCTCTGTGAGCATATTTATGGTCATTAAAACTAAAATACAGCATAATGTAACGAATCAGCTGAAGAGTCATTACCAGATGCATCACCTGGCTATCTTGCGCTTGTCGTTGGGGTGCAACATGGCAGCCATTCTGGGATCCACCTTGGCCAGTCTTTGATATAACTCAGCTCCTTCCAGTTTCTCCAGCTCCACCTTCCTGTCTCCAGCTTCTTGTCCTGTAACCACACAGTCCTTGTTCTCCTGCTGTGAGATGTGCCACGTAAGTCAAACTGACAACCAGAAACCTCAATTATTTTTCATTATTTTACAATCAAGAATGAACAAACATCCATTTAAGTCCATTTGTGTAGTGTATCTGTGACACCTACCCCTGTGTCTAACAGGACTCTCCACAGCAGAGACTCAATGTAATAATTTGTTCCTCCAACAATGATCGGCAGCTTGTTTCTGCTGTGCATGTCATCTATGTTAGGGTGTTAAGGAGAAGGACGGGCATGAAATGCACAACATAATAGCTTTCACACTATAAGCCCTTTCACAGAACAGCCGTCTAAGGCATCCTGGGCCCAGCTTCAAATGCTCACAAGAACCTCTTTATGCAACTTTTGGCTGATCAAACCTGCCAAATCCTGCAACGAGTGTAGAAACAACATAAAACCAGCTCAAAACAGCCTTCTGGTTAGAGTATAGCACTGTGTCAACTTCACTTCACACACACACAAACCACCTCAGCCCCGTGACTACCACCTTCACTAACTCATTGGTGTACTACTGGTAGATCTGTTAATCCCTCATCCCATAGTGGTCATTTATAACAACACTCTGGGATTAAATGTATGAAGAGCTAACTGAAAGTAGAGTAAAAAAATGTGATCAAATTGATACTGCAAACAATTCATTATTTCATAAAATGATCAGAAACCATGGGGGACACAGTGTAACACCATCCTACTGTGTTTCTGTAGCTCATGAACCCTAGAAGTACCTACCAGATTTAAATACTTAACAGTGATGGGTCCAAAATGTCTCAAATCATTTGCAAATTCCCATTTTCCTCATGAGAGAACCTTGTTGTCCTGTTGCTTGAATTTCAGTTATGTTCCCAAAAAAGGAACAAGAATATTCCTCTCATAATAGTCACAGAGTGAGTATCTGTAATCTGTCCCGCCTTATTATTAATATTATTAGGGGTGGGACTCGATTAAAAAATTAATCTAATTAATTAGAGGCTTTGTAATTAATTAATCTTGAGTAATCGCATTTTAATCGTTCAAGAAAATTTGCCCCCGAAGGCAATTTTTAAAAAATTAAAAATGATGAGACAGAGAATCAAACACTAGTCATTGACATTATTATTGTAATTTCTAAAAAAAATGCTTTTAAATTGTATTTCAATTCAAAACAGGAGAAAAAAATATATATGTATATCACTGGCAAAAATAGGACAGACCTAAAAGTACAATACTATTTGAGGTACATTGGTATTGTCTTTAAAATAATAATAATAATAATAATAATAATAATAATAATCTACATAATGGGTTTTATAGAATGTTTGTGCAATTTGATTTGATTTAGCATCATTAGAGACAGAAATGAAGGCAAAAACACATGAAGAGGGATTTCTGATCACTCATCTGATTGTAGTTTTAGTTGTGTTTGGAGCACATAAGAAAGGTTTACATGGTCTTGTAGCCAAGGTTCTGAGCTTTCTTTAGAGGTGCAGCTTGACTGTATTGGTATTTAGGGCATGTATTTTGCTGCTAAACTCCCCCAATTGTGGGACCCTCGGGCTTAAAGGGTTAATTTTTTTAACATGTTATTTTTTCTAATTAATTAATCATAATTAACTCGTTAAATTCCCACACCTAATCATTACTAATCGTTAGACGACTTATGCAGGGCCTGATGATCCCATTGCAGATAAAATGATTAAAAACAGAATCAGACCCAATGAGAAATCATCCTTTATCTGCCATTTTTAAATAAATGATCAATCGCAAACACTCGCTGTAGCTCACTATTTAGCAACAACACATTTTTGTCTATAGTTTTGGTTATTTATTAAGTTTTGGCTGCCCTGATACCTAAAAACTGGCATTGGTATTGGCGATAGAAAAATCTGTATCAGTTAACCTTCACTTAACATGAGGAAAAGAAGAAAACCCTCCTGGTCTCAGATAAGACCTCTGAGCCACGCCTTATTTCCTCTGTCTCCTTCTCTGTCGCATCTTCTTTCATCTTCCTCCTCCTCTCTGCCTAATCACCCACCCCCTCTACTGTAGGGCAATCAAATAACCACTCAAACAAGATAAAGACCCATCAGGCATCATCACTCGCCTCCCGTTCACACACACACACACACACACACACATGCAGAAGTCTGCACCTCAGCGCTTGCAGAGGATGATTACTGACAGTGAAATCAAAGCAGAGGAAACTGGAGGGCTGGTTTATGTGAATGGCATGTCGAGTGAGGGAATGACGCGTCATTAGTTCCTGCGTCTTTTATCACACGCTCCTTTTAGCTTCATAGTTTATATTCTTTCTCTCCTAATCTGTATTCACCTCTTCCTCCGTCTCCTTCTCCCCACCAGCAGCTACTGCTGCACCGAGCCTATTCTTGGAGCTACCGCATCCCCTCACCGCACTGGTGAACATGCATATGTTCGTGTGTGTGTGTGTGTGTGCGCGTGCGTGCGCGCGCGTGCAATAGAGAGAGAGACAAGAGTGTGTGGACATGCTATCCTGATCTATTAATACCCTCTGTAGTTATCGCCTTCACTCTGCACATCTGTGCGACTGCCCAGAGTTTGCACCTGTTAGTGTGTGTGTGCGTGCATGCATTCGTGCGTGTGTGTGTGTGTGTGCGTGTATGAAGAAGCATCACAGATCACAGACACACTCCCTCTCTACAAATTCCATCTCTAGTGATGATCTCCCACTTGTCATGTTTCTAGTAAAACCTCTGCAGCAAGATACACACACACACACACACACACACACACACACACACACACACACACACACACTGAGGGGAACATGTGCAGAGAGGTGTTATAGAAAATATAGTTCTCCTTTCTAAAAGAGGATATCAGTGCCAGGGCTTTGTTCCTGAAGTCCACCACGGTGTAGCTACTCATCAACGGGTCCACAAAGCTGATCATGTGATGTCTGCACTGGGCGCGCTCCTCAGCCGTCACCTTATTGGTGATGATATCCAGACCCTGGTACACCTGCAGGGGACACGGACAAATGAGTAATCAGGGCACGAAGGCCAAGTGATAAAAGGAGACCAAAGAATGAAACAGAGTGAGCTAAATAAAACCATCTCAAGAGGCAGAGCAGTAGAACCCAGGTGATTATATAAAATGAAACGCAATCATGAAGGAGTGCAATAATACGCTCTGGGAGTTCTAAGTCTGAGGAAGCTTTAGAAGCCCTGAACGCTGCTGCAAAAATGTTTTCTTTCAATTAAACAAATAAAACACCAGAATGAAATTTATCCTTGCAGCAGGTGTGTGTGTGTTTGTGTGTGTGTGTGCGTGAGTGTGTGAGTCTATCTAATATCAGGAACTGGAAGTAGGACTATTACAGAAGAAGCAGGGCAGTCTGTCCTCCACATGAGGTGGCTCTGACCACTCCTTCAAATTACTAAATACATCTCCACTCCTCTTCCCATCACCCAGCGAGGAGGCTCCCTCGAGGAATCTGATAGTAGTGTGTCAAGCAGCAGTCGAGCTGGAGTTTTACCCTCACTCAGCATCTGCTCTTGTCTTTCTAGGAGTCATGTGCTCAGATCCAACAAGATTACGTTTTTTTTTAAAGACGTAATTATGAAATGGATTTTGAGATCGGCAGTTTTTATAGAGAACAAAAGGACACCTTGTCTTTTCATTGTGAATCAGGTTAGATGCTCTTATTTTTACATTTGATTTGGTAGAAAGAGTCACTGTTCTACAAAAAATCTGTATCTGCATACCCATCTGTACCATACCATACCATACCATACCATACCATACCATCTTTATTTATGAAGCACATATTAAAATAGCGTGACAGCTGTCCAAAGTGCTGAACAGATAAAAGACAATAAAACAACAAGTTGAGAGAAAACTAATACAAAAACTATAAAACACAACAAACAAAATAAAAGGATCAACAACCAATAGGTAGATGAAAAAAATATGACTTAAGAGCAGATCTGAACTGGGCTAGTGATGAATTCTGCCTCACGTAAAGAGGGTGCTCATTCCAAAGTTTTGGGGCGCAATCGAGAAATTCCGTTCCCCACAAGATTTATATCACATTTTAGGGATGCACAGGACAGGAGCAGGTGATAGGCAGACCTCAGATGTTGTGAGAGGGCCAGGACCAGGAGACACCAAGGTCTGACTGATGGGTGTTGGTGTTGAATGATCTACAGCATTTCCCCCTAACCTGATGTGTAACCACCTCGCTAACCTAACATGTGGTTGATTGTTTGCTAACCTAATGCACAAAGCCTTTACAGTGAAAGCATCATTCAGACTGCTGTATCCCTGTTTCCCAACTGAGACCAACATTCCTGCTGATGGTTGCCTATTCTGTGAAATCATAATACTTGAATTAAAGTAACACTAAAAGTTATTTGTTTAAAAGTAGGTTTCAGTGATTGTGTAGGTAGAAACTTGACCAACTTCACATTGGGCAGCACTCTGCTGGCCAGAAACTGCACTTAACAGTTTTGTGGAGCGGGTAGGTGCCCTAGGGGGAGCTCTTACCTGCCTAATGGCTGTTAGTTGTTTATTCACCTGGTAGCCCATATAAAGGCTAGGAGGTCGCTTTGTCAGTTTGCTGACCGTCAATAAAAAGCACAAAAACAAGAAGAATTTTGCTTTTTTGTTGGCATCATGGCAGAGCCCAGAAGTAAAAGTAAGAGAGTAAAGCTTGGTTTATGGTTGACGTGTCCGCAAGGTCCGCATGGCTCCGTGCGGCAAAATTACGTAATTTTAGCAACCACGCCCCTCCGCGTGGCCTCTGCGCAGCCCAAAGTTTTTGCACTTCGCACCTAGGAAATTTCCTAATTTATGTGGTCTCGCGTGGAAAAACATGGCGGACTGACAAGAGCTCATAGTGGCAGAGGTTCGTAAACACAAACATCTCTATGATTCGGCTCATAAAGATCACCGTGATCAAAATATTGTTAATAATTTGTGGAGATAAATTGCTGTCACACTTGGAAAAGACGAGGAAGCAGTAAAAAAAATGTAAAACAAAAGTGATTTCTACTTCTACTATGATTTAGTGTTGGATGCATGCCGTAGAGCCCCATGCCATACATACATACAGTCTGGGAGAATTATTGGCTCACAGCAGAGACAAGCCACAGAAGGTAGTAAGGAACCATAAATGCTGCAAGTTCCGACGCGCGTTCCATCCTCGCATCTCATTTCCGCGCGGAATGTACATGCGTCAAGCATAAACCAACCTGAATGTCTTTAGGAGGTGAAGCAAAGAGCTAAAACCAGAGTGAACATCGGTGCCGTCTACACTTGTTTGAGAGAGCTAAAGGAGGCTACGAAATCACGGACTGATGGTGACCTGGCTTTGTTGCTACTAGACTTGTAAGTAATAAGGGTTTTTGTCCAACAGTGTGGATATTTTTACTTTGTGGCTTTTACAGCATCAGTTGGCTCATGTGTTAGCTAGTTGTCAATACTAGCTACAGCAGGCTGCAGCCGGGTTGTTTCTGACAGTTGTAATTCCGCTTTCAACAAGTAGAACGGTGCTCGTACAGTTTAGGGTGGAATCTGAAAATAATTTTTAATAATTCATTGAGATTTTAGAACATCTTTTGGTTTGGTTTTACGGAACATTTTGTAAAAGATTTTTCAGTCATGTTTTTTGTTTTCCTTTTCTGTATTTGTTTTTTATTCTAATTGTTTGAAATAGCAATTAAGAAAGAAGTTATAGCACTTCCACTATAGTCAGTTCAATAGATGTTTGTGGTCAAAGACACATCCATGTTTATCCCTTCTTTCTTTAACCACTGACCATCTTCCCACTGTCTAATTCTTACAGTATATATATCATGTCTATAACAAGACAGACTCTTAACCCAACAAACATACACAGAGGGATCAATAAAGTTGTTTAGGTTATTGATCACATCCTTAGTGATGGTGCAGGTGTGGGGGAAGGGCTGCGTTCACTCCACCAAATGTTCTTCAGATCCAGCGCAAAAAGGAAGGAGAAGGTAGAGCAATCTGAGCTGATTAATTATTCACTCCCTTTCTGTACAATACCACCATCAGTCGATGGATGGATGGATGGATGGATGAATGGGTGGGTGGGTGGATGGATGGATGGACGGACGGACGGACGGACGGATGGAAGGATGGATATCCAACTCTCATCCAGTTTCACTACTTGCTTTTTCTCATTCACAAACTCAGTCACACAGAAAGAAATTCCAGGCCTGGCCACTCCCTCTTCTGGAAGTGGCGAGACAGCGGAAGCGATCTTCTGATAATATTATAGCCGCAAGATTCTGTGTGCATCTGACGTGCAACACCATCAAAGCGTAAAATACGTACCAACTGTACGGTGCTGCAGCCTTGTTGTCCTCTATTTCTTCGGCCACTGTGCCATCCTACTTTTACTCCATTTGCTTCGCTCCCGCCAGCATTTTATTTTACCATTTGTGTGACTCTATAGGCCAACCAGAAGAATGCCAATACAAAAGAACACAAGTCGACACTTCATTCAATAATTAGATTTTCTAACGGACACGTAAACATGGCAACAGGCTCTCTCATTCTGGCTGATTTAGCTCGATTATTGACCTAGCTTGATTTAGATGCGAATGCAAATGGAGTTTATGAATAGACACCAATGACACAAATAAATACTGGTTTAGTTTACTGCCAGCCCACTTGATGGCTTTACTGATGTTCTGTGTTTAAATCATAATGCTCTACTGAGGACCGTGTCATGTGCGTCTTGTTTTAATGAGCAGCCGTTACATTTAGACTTTTTTCCTCACATGATGAAAAGAAAGGAGCTTTTTACAACTAAATCATGATTCATTCAGCCCGTTCTGCCTTCAGTTTTCAATTGCATTTATGCTCCTGATCACATGACAAGCACATGGTCTCAGCTGCAGCCACACACCAACATCCAGCTTCTAACATGAGCGCTTCCCCATCTATCCACCTCCTCAACAATCGGTTTATACTTACTCTCAATAGAAGAGCATGTAACTCATACGGAGGAGAGGGTGTTGAAAAGAAAAAAACAGAGCTGCAAATGAGAGAAACGAAGACGTCCAGGTGAGGCGGTGGAAATGAGATAAAAATAGCAGTGATGCTCAAGCTCAGATGAATCAGAGGTAATGATGTTTACGCGTCTTCTGGAGAAAACTGATGAATAGAAGATTAAAACTCTTTAAAGTAAACATGGGAAATGATGACAAGGATTTCCGAGTTAGAGGAATAATACAGAAAAATAAGTTACAGACAAATAAGTGCTGAACAGGTTCTTTAACTGCGGCCAACAGAGGTCATATTTCACTACGTCTGAGTCTTAAACTGGAAAATCCACTAAGCAGTTTTCAAATAATGACATCATGATTAGGAATGATGTTTCTAGGAAAGTGAACAGATTCTTTAAAGACGCTTCAAGTAAGGAAAAAGGAAAACAACGAGGGATAACAATCCTCTTTTGTCAGGAAAAAGTAACGTTCCTGAAGAAATGTTTTAGAAAACGGGGTAGTCACTTTAAATTAGCTGATTTCTTTGATGGACCTCAATAAAAACACAAATAATGTGAGTTCAGCTGCCCTCTCCTCCCGTTAGCCTGCTTAATTGATGTGAATGGATGTGACCATGTGACTGGTGTGTGTGTGTGTGCGTAAATGGGACAATGAATTTAGTGTTTGACTTGTGCAGAGCCTGCAGCCAGGCAGCCTGGCCAACCTCACTCCCCGCACGAGACGGCTGCTCCTCTGCCACATAAATAAGGAGGTGTGTGTGTGTGCATGTGTGTGTGTGTGTGTGTGGTGGTTGGGGTAGGAGGCATGGCAAAGAAAGAAGGAAGGGCAGTAAGACAGAATGGAGGGAGGAAGAATAAAAGAGACAGAGAACAAACAGTCATTCAGACATAAAATGAGCTTCAAAGGGCAAAAACCGGAAGAAATAAAACCTTTCAGATGGGAAAATACATTTTCCGAGGACATTTTCCATATGAATTTGAAATGCAAATATCTGGTAGGTCTACTAGTTATCAGTGTTTGGGATGCAAATAATAGTAGGCATCTTAGTGTGTTTTATTGCGGCAGCTGTGGTATTGTTAAATGTCAACAATAGTCAAAAGGAAGGTCTATATGTTGTTGTACCTGCGTAGCTTCAGGATGGCAAAAGTCAAATTTAGAGAAAAATAAATAAATTGTGCTCAACAGAAGAAATTTTTAAATATTGTCTCAATCTCCTTTAGAAAAGAAAAGGACAGAAAAGCTGGAACTTTATATACAAACAATTCGTTGTTGAAATTCCTAAATCATTAAAAAGCTTTGGTTCGTCATCTTCATTACCAGGTACAACTTGCAAAGACTATATCTCCACAGAATGTACAACCTGGGCAGACAGCACTGTTAGAAATGCTGCTGTGGGAGCCAAGCGGTCCAAACAGGAAGAATAGGCCCGTTTACCACTATCGGAACTTCAGGGTAAATTTACCGGACCTTCGTGGGCCAGCCAGAAAGGACCATTTTTCGGGCCATTTCAGGAACCAACTGAGTACTTGAGATGGGGTAGGTATTCAGAAATGGCCTGGTAGAGTCGCTGGGCGGGACTTGTGGTTAAATCATGCTGATTGGTTGTAACTCAGTAGGCAATGACATCGGCAGACATCGCCAAACAACCAGCATTTGTAAAATTGGAAGAGTTCTTGCTGAAGCGGAAGTGTTAACGCTGCTTTAAAATTGTCGTTTCAAAACAGAAAAATGCGTTGAAACCCCCCCCCCACCCACACACACACACGTCATATTTCACGGCGCTTTGTAGTCTCACATCGCACCGTAAAAAACAACTCTTCTGATCATTGAACGCCACATTTACATCACACAACTGCTGTCTCGGTCTCTCAAATGGATTACAATATGGCTTACGTTGAAAGAATAAAACTTTTCATGTTATTGTTGTCTGTTGGCGCCTTTTGGCACTGATCAGTGACATCACTCACTAGTGACGATATTCTGACGCTAGGGCTGGGCAATATGGCCTAAAATCAATATCACGATATACTGAGGAGTTCTCCTTGATGACGATAAATGGACGATAACTACATGTATGTGCAAAAATAAGTTGTCCACTAGATGGGGCTGTCACATGTTGAGTCACGTTGTCATGTGAATCGAGGTAGTACAACTTCTTAAAGGGACAGGAACGTCACCAACCTACACAATCTTTTCATTTTTTATTACCGAATTTATTGACATGGAAAAAAATTATATCGGTTAGAGTCAGAAATTCCGATAATGATAAATTTGCGATTTATCACCTAGCCCTAGCTGACGTCTTAGCAAAGTCCTGAAAGGGCTGATTTTATATGGATAAACAATAGCTGAGATGACAGGACCAACGCATTTCCTGGTCACTTTTTCCCCTTCAATAAATTTGGTGGAGCTCCTATAGTAGGAACACGGTTCGTGTGAACAAAAAGCATCTATTATTAATAGCTACGTTTATATGGGCACAAGTAATCGGAATGAATGACCTATCAGATCAAAAATTCTTCATGTAAACATGCCATTTGGAATATTTTGAACGGTTACGCCCCGATCCGAATGAAATTTCATTCCGATTGAGAGAGGTGGTTTTGTCCGATCATCATTCCCATTGACGTCCATGTACACACCCATTTGGATTGCTTGAGTAAAAGAATGCCCTGTGTGCAACTTCAGCGTGACGTCTTTCCGCCTTTGCAGACGCTCAGGACAAGTCGAAAACATGGCGGGAGGTAAACAGGAGTGGTCTGTTGCCGACACTATTTTTTTACTGGAAACACTACGGGAGCTCAATATTATTGAACGTGTCAATGGCCGAAAGGCTAAAAACGCCGAGTTATACACTCAAGTGCATCTAAAGATGCAGGAAGCGGGAATTCACCAAAGCTAGAGAATAACTAAATAAAATGCAAGGGAAAAGACGTGTGGACAAGATGGCGTATGTTTACATTTTTTTCCAGGAAAGACCACTCTGCGCATGCTCAACCTATGGTGCATGCATCACAGCATGATCGGATCATTCCGGTTAGTGTCCATGTAAACAGAGATTTGGGATTTCCGATCAACCAAGATTTGAATCGGATTGGGGAAATTTAGCGCATGTAAACGCAGCTAATGACATTGTTACTAGAACATAAATTCGTCTAAAAAGATCCTGAACATCGAGTCAGAGCGTATGTTCCACGTGCACCATATGCTGCCAGTTTTTGTTTCTTTTATTCTGATTGACTTTTAAAAGACACCCTAGCTTATTCACCAGAAATGATGATCATTTAGAGAGCACGACTAAATAAAAACAAGCCTCCGAAGCAAAAACATGACACTTACTGTTAATAATAATCTTTATTTTTTTGTCAGTTGCAAAGCTTTTGTGCTTGTTTGGAGCTGAAATCAATAGTGAAATGCAGATGTGATGAATGACATCTCTAATTTCAGGCACATTTATTTGATTAAAAACAGATCAGATTCACTGATGTAAGCAGATTCATTTCTTGCTTCAAAACAAGTTTAATGTGACAGCTTGTTCATCGTTACGAGGCTAACGCAGAGGAACCCTCGGGCCGTTTTAAGATATCAGTATTGTTTACCACCACGAGCTTGGATGGTTAGAGGAAGAATTTACATTTGCATGCATTGAATTGCTCAATAATACATGATTTAAATTGACCATAATGTGGATGACAAATTGAATTTCAGTCAACATGTTGCTTCAAATGATAATTCAGTTTAATGGCAGTGAATTTAGAGAATTAGAAGTGTGTTTTTATGCCTTACGCAGACAAATCACTCCCATAAATGCTAAAACGCTGGTTACAGATGACGCAATTCCTCCTCGTCCTGACCCCTGAGTTCTCCGCTTTTATCCTTCCGTCTCAATCTCTTCCTGTGTTACACTTACAAATAAATACCGATCTGCCTACTTTCTTTCCATTTTTCCCTCCGAGGCACCATCCTTCAACAATCTACCCTTCCATCTTCCTCCTCTCCGTCTCTCTGTGGGGAATGGCCCAGTAATGCCAGACTAATAAATCATTCATGCCGTATCCCCATCACCCCCTCTCTTCTTCCTTCTCCTCCTCCATCCTGCCATCCTCCTTTCCCCTCGTTGCTGTACTGTAGCATTGGCCGAATCACCACACCCCAGCAAATGTAATTTACACACACAAATGCAGGACACACACTGAAAAGAGGAGTTTATCTGCTCTCTTTTAGATTCGCTCCTCCAGCAGCTTAGAGGACTTAAAAAGATGCATGGTATATTGGATGTGGGAGGCAGCAGAGCCTGAGTTACTATACAAACAAATACGTCAAAGCCTAGACAGGTCATAGCCGTGGCAGACAGTAGGAGAGGCAGAGGGGGGGTGATCATGCACAATGAGAAGGAGGGAAGGATGACTGTGACCAACTGAAGGGATATGGATCACAAAGCTGTGCAGTAATTAAAGGTTAGATGGATTTCATACAGTAATAAGCAGACGGTGTGTATTTAGCAGCTTTAGCACCTCTCCTAGTGGTCAAACGTCATGTTTCTAATTTTATAACCCAAAAGGAAAATCTTTTTTTTAATGACACTGTTAGAGTCAAGATGACACTCGGCAGCTTTCCTGCTGTTCAAGGCCTCGCTTTCCCCTCCATATTCAGCAGAAAATGAATAAGCCTGACAAATCATCCTCCTCGTCGCTGCTCACCGTGTCTCCGAGTGAAAACGGCAGCTCCTTCTTTCAGAAGTGCATAAAGCAAAAGGTCAGCGGCCACCAACACTTCCAAGAACAACACAAACCAAAGTAATGGTGCATGCATGTGCATGACCTGTTAAACCCCCTCAGGGAATCTGATGGGCTTCAGTAACATCTATTCATCCCCTCAAACCTTCCCGCCACGCCCCTCCAACCACCATCTGGCCCTCCCCCTTCCACAAACAATAGCTGGGCTTCTGTTTACTAGCAAAGCAAAATATGAAGCTAATTTTAGAAAAACACAAAGAAATTATTCAAAACAATATTCATCAATAGGTATGAAGTCAATAAACCACCAACAGGTCCATCAGGATTAGTAAGCTGAGTTGCTGTCATCTTAAAACTCTAATGTCTCAAACTGTGTTGTAAAGCACCTTGGGGGGTTCTAGGACTCTGGAGTCCCTATATCAAATACAGGCCATTTATCATTTACCAAAAGTGAATGAATTCCTGCCGACTTGTCTCATATATTATGGAACTAGGATCTGGGAATGACGTTCCATTTAGTTACAAGTCAGAAAATTGGTGAGATTTTCTCAATTTTGTGTTGAGTGAACAAGCTAATTATTATCAATGCTATAGTTAAAGACGTATTTCCTTTGCACGTCATACACAGCAGCCACATGCTTGTACATAGTATGTGTGGAACTGATTCAGTCTGATACAATCCAACAAAAGGGCAAGCAAAGAGTTTATTACTGCAGCCAATGCCATTTTGTGCACATGAATGGCAGCCATGTTGGATTGTAAGGTTGGGGTTGGTGGGAGACAAGTTTGTGTTGAAATAACGACTTGATGAATAAGATGCGTTCTTGTTAGCACGCTAACCTAACTGCTCGCTAGTCACGGTTCATGTAGGTTTGTTGCCCTGAACAGACCCGTGTGCATCATCAACACGTCTAAAATTCAACAATTGCTAATGTGGAGCAGCAGAAGCTTATTTAATGATCGCCAGCTTTTCAAGCTACATCGGTTTAATGTTTCGGTCTGAGAGCTGCTCACATGAATCACTAGCTGTCAGCGTCCATGTCAACAGTTTCTTATTACAAACACCTTGCAAACTGCTGTCTGTAAGTGAAGCCGTGGTAATCAGCCCCTCGCCTGAGGAGATTAACAAAGGCCTATCTGTTATAGTCTCTCGGGAGTCTAACTTAACCAACTGAATCCTGCATCATGTGCTTTATGTTGTTTTCCAAATGCAAATATGTTTCCCTACTTCTGCTCTAAAATCCTACAGATATAAACGTTCACATTCTTATAAAACACAGTAAAGACCATTTCCTGGACGAGTCGCTGGATTTTCAGAAATTATCTGAATTCAAGAAATAATCATTATTAGAGAACATCTGTCAGCACTTTGATGCTGATCCACCCTTCATCGCTCTGGTAACCAGTTGTTATACAAAAAACAAACCAGAAAATGCTATTTACTAGAATAATATGGGTATTTGAGGGAGCTAATTAAACCAATTTTAACAGTCAAATTAAAGAACGTGAAGAGTTCTTTACGGTCGTTGAATTAAAAGACTAAAACATGAATGTATGTGTAGGAAAAGGAGAAAACAAATTCAAGTCCAGTTTATGCAGAATACAAATTAATCTTATGTTGTGTATTTTCCCTTAGCCTAATTTATACTTTTACGTCTGCGTCGGTACGGAGACACGCAGCGCCATTTTGCGTCGACGCAAGGGCTCCCGGACGGGCTAGCGGACGCCTGTGATACATAAAACGTCTCCGTCAACGCGTATACGTCTCTAGCCCGCGGAGATATAACTCAAGCTTAGTGGCAAAAAACAAGCTGCAATAAACACAGCTGGAGAAATATTATGTGCTTAAGTTCTTACCATATGTAGCAAATATTCATTCTTTTTTTTGATATTTCACCCTTTGAAAGAAAGTTTTTCTGATATATATGCACAATAGTTTCCTTCTGAGCAGGATTACCAGTGCCTGGGAGTGTCTAGTGTTGCTTAAAGGAATGGGTTACGGTTAGGGCTCTCCACCTTTCATGTCTGGGATCATCTTACGTTGAAAAGTGATGGAGTTATAGTTGTTTTGGTTGAATCATTAAAATAATAATATGAACAAACCTGAACAATATCACATAAAATTGCACAACCTGTTAGTGTATAGTGTGTGAATGACTCCCTTTTCTGTGTGAAATGGACTTTCAAACCTGACAAGGTGATGACTGTTAGACATGCAGAAGCCTCTTGAGATCATTTCTCCTACAGGTGAGGAAACAAGCTAAAGGTAGTCGCTGGAGGACTCCTGCTGGTTCCTACATCCTGTTTTAGGAACCACAAGCTCATGCTCTCTGGCAGCATCCCATTTACCAACAGCACAGCGAGGCACTTGTGTGTGTGCGTGCCATAGATAGCATGTTCATTTAACGAGTGTATAATATCCCCCCGCATGTCCAATGAACTGTGGGTTGGGGGCATGGGCCCGGGGCAGGAGGGGGTGAAGCCAACACAATGGCAGTGTTAGGGAGTGTGGGAACCGATTCTATCCAGGACAATAGCCACTTCCCAGTAGCCACAGCACAAGCATTCACTATCAGCGGCTGGGCCGGCGTAGCACGGCGCTGAATATGCACCAGCTCAGCACAATGTTGCTTTCTCCTGAACAAGACCAGACTGTTTCCTCTCCCAAAGACAACACAGTCCAGCTCAAGCCTGCACACAGCCCCATTCTCACATAGATCCGTCTCCTTCTCAAGAACTTCCATGTCTGCATGTCTCTGCTGATCTCCAACGTGGTCTCTCTCTCTCACACACACACACAGCTGCCATGCTTTAACTAGGCCACTGTTTCTCTTCACCAGATATTCTCGGCTGAAATGTTATTAGTGTAACCCAGTTTACCCATCACCAGGTGACTGCAGGAGGAGGCACTCCCCACAGGGATGCAGAGATGCTCAAGGACAATGCGCACAGAGAGGGGGGTGGGGGTGCTGAGGCAGGAGAAATGTGACGAAGGATTTGATTAGTTAGTAAGAGCAGCGCTCAAGGGAAATCACAGCTGGACGCTAGCAGGTGTGTGTGTGTATGCGTGTGCGTGCTCTGATGTGACCCAAACTCAAACTGGTACCCAACCCTCTCTTTTGTGAGCGTGCCCTTTGGTTGCTGCGGCAACGGAGCCTGAGAACCAGAAAGGCAGAGCGAGGATGAGAGAAAGAGGAGAAAGCAAATGAGACAAGCGTGAGAGTTTTTCTGTGTCGCTGCTTTGAGAAAATCACACACACACACACACCACTACAGATTGATGGATTACTTACTGTAACTGCTGCCTGGCTGACCCAATTACACCAACTTTAGACCAGAGAATGTTGTGTTGCTCAGAATAAATAAATAACAACTTGATAACCAAACAGAGAACATTAGTGTTGTTCTACATAAATACAAGAAACGGGACATTCTGTTAGCTGAACTGAAAATTAAAACATATGGGCTCATCAGTTATGACTCTCCAGCACCTACTGCAGGGATATAATACAAACAATTAAAAGATGAAGCCATTTTATTATATTTTATGATGTTTTAATGCAAATAATTTCTATTCTAATATATAATAGTTCATATTTAGTAGGGATGTAGGAAATTATCAATATGGCAATATATCGTGATATTTCCTCCTGCGATATTATATCGATATTCAAAAGCCATGTATCGAATTTTTGGAAGAATTTACATGTAAACATTTGTGTATTTTTTTTTCTTTTGGTGCAATGCAAACGCCGACCACTAGTTGGCAGCAGTGTTGCCGCCTTCACTCTGACGCAAAACACACTTTTTTGATTTGTGTTTAGAATCATTTAGTAAAGAAAATAGTCGCCCCCATACAGAAAAGTTGGAGTCAGTTATTTCGAACACTTTAACACATTGTGACAATGGTGCCACATTTGTGCAAATCTTTTTTTGTTTGTTTTATTGCAACGTACGCACAAAGTGTCTTGATTCTGTCTTCATTTGAGAACGTCAGATTCTCTCTCATTTTTAATCTCCTCCCACTCTCGACACACATTTCTCTCACTTTCTTGCCCTCAGAGATGAAATAGTGACGTAGATAGATATCAGTAGATAGATATCAGCGACAAATCTTTGACTCTTTCAAGGAAAAATTGCCCAAAAAGTGCCCACCCCGTAACTGGGGTGTTGCTGTTTCGTGTCGCGCTCAGTCTGTCACTGTCGTTGTGTCTTTGAGCAAGACACGTAACCCTCCTGGTCTGCTGGTGGTGGTTAGAGGGAGTGGGGGTGCCTGTGTACGAGAACCTCACTTCTGTCAGTGCAGCTGTGGCTACAATGTAGCTCATTAACACCAGTGTGTGGGTGTGTTTGTGTGTGGGTGAATGACTGGTAGTGTTGCAAAGCGCCTTGGGGGGTTGTAGGAGTATAGAAGGTGCTATATAAATAAAGGCAATGTACCATTTCTCTGCATGTGGCATAAAAAGAGTTGAGGGTGGTAACGTCCTGCTGCTCTTGCTCAGGTGGCGTCAGTAACCTGTCCTAGCAGAATCATGTGGTCTGCATACAAGATGTAGCTTTCTTTGGTTTTCCTTCTGTTATTATTATATTTATTACCTCCCTGATGCAATCACCTCTAGCAATTTTACCTGAGAGGATGGATTCAACATTAGTTTTGTTTGTCGGATGGATTTCTGAAAAACATTTAGCTGTCACTGTCTTCTAAATGTGTGAGACGTGTGCGTTATGCCAGCTTTGAAAGGCAAAAGCACTCTCATCAGGTCTATCCATAGCCTGAATATGTTCATGTTGCTTTGGAAACTGATGATCTAGACTTCTAGGCTCGTTTATTGATGTAAAAGCTAAACATAAGAGTCATAAACTGACATGTAATCATTCATGACTCTTGTCATTTATATTGAAATGATCCTATTAGGAATGATTTTTCTGTTGTTTGAGTTCATAGATCAGCTGCTTCCTGACTCCTACTTCAGGAACCACTGCAGCAGATGATCAGCTGCAGGTTTTGTCTGAAAACGTTCGTCTGTCCTCCTGATCTTTGCTGTCATCACAGACTAAACAGAGATAAACGTAGATCAGACCAAAAACATCTGCTAATATTGTTATTTTGATTCGTTAGATCGGTTATCTCGGACCAGGAAAGGTTCTGCAGCTTCCCTTTAGCTTATTTCCGTACCCGACACATTATTTATTTGTCTAAAATCACATTTATTCTAATATTCCGACTCTGAAACGTTTCTTTATGCGTTCCTCCGCGTCAATACTTCTCCTACCTGCATCGAATCGGCGCTGATTATTTCTCCCTCGAGCCGTTTTCCAACCTCGATGGCCAGTTTGGACTTTCCGGTACCGGTGGCTCCCAGAATCACCACCAAAGACGGGACCGTAGCTCTCCTCAAGAAACACCGCACACCGACACTGGAAGCGGCCATCATGGTGCCGCTCAATCGACTGTACTGCGCGTGCGCACGTCACGTAGCCACGAAGGGCGGGGCCTGTTACCAGGCAACAGTTTCACTTTCCTCTTTTGTATTTATTTGAACATTTCAGTATTTCTGGTGTGAATAATGTCATCGCTTTACGTGTCAATGAAACATAATTCAAATGCTTTACGACAGCATTTTCAGCACATGGTTTCTATGGTAACTGGCAGAGGTTGGGGTGGAAAGATGTTTGTTGCCATGGTGAAATATGCCATGATGTGTTGCCTTGGCAACACCAGAGAAACAATCAAATGTGTGCTAAATAAGGCAAGTGAAGATGTTAATTTTGTTTATTTGTACTGGTTTTCATCAGCTGCCACCTACGGAAGAGGATTTGGGCCACTGAAAAAAAAAAAGAAAGATAATTCTGTTTTTTTTCCCAGAATTCTGACGTTTTTTTTATTAAAGTCAGATATCTTTAGTCAGAATTCTGAGATTAAAGTAAGAATTCTGAGAAAAAAGTCAGAATTAACTTTCATTTCAGTGGCCCTAATCCTCTTCCGTAGTAACCAAGAGGGCTAAATGTCGGCCATATTGTTTTTGCCTAGCAGTGTGTTTTGTTTTAACTAAATATCTTTTTAATGACTGGACTGAGTTTTCATCGGGTGTACACAAACAATAGACTGACATTTGGGCCCAATCCCAATACTCGCACTTCCACCCTTGCACCCTTCAATTGCGCGTTCCCAGCCAAGGGTGCTAGTGCGTAGGGTGTCTTGATTCTCAAGTGCAGAGGGCAACCACGCCCCTTTTGCACCCTTAATCCCCACTTCGCCCAAGTCCGCAGAGCATCACCAGGGATGAAACCCAGCGTCTGCTGATGCATCCCAGACTTCAGGCTGTAATTGACTGCCAAGAATTTGCAACCAAGTATTTAAAAGTGAAGGTTTGACTTACGATTATTTTTCTGTCACATTACTTTTGGTCCCTTAACAAGTGGGAGGCACATATGCAAACTGTTGTAATTCCTACACCGTTCACCTGATTTGAATGTAAATACCCTCAAATTAAAGCTGACAGTCTGCAGTTGTAGCACATGATGTTTGTTTCATTTCAAATCCATTCTGGTGGTGTATAGAGTCAGAAATGTTAGAATTGTGTCAATGTCCCATACTTATGGCTTTACAAGATGACTTGCTAGGCTACTAGCCTAGCCAGCCATACCAATGCTTCCTTATGGGAAGCAATGGGTCTGGTAACGCTCTTATTCAAATAACCCCACCCTCTGAGAGTTCTCACCGAGCCAATCAGTGCTGAGCAGCGTACATCACACACCGCGACGCTCAGTTTCTCATAAACAACGAAGACGGCGTCTGAAGCGGAAATCGCTGCGGCTCTTTCCTCTGTTCTAAATGACTTGGACATGTCTTTAAAACCACAACAAGAATTAGTGCTAAAAGCCTTTCTTCTAAAGAAAGATGTTACCCACAGACATTTATACGTATGCCTCGTGGACTGGCACCGCCATCTTAGATGGGTCGCCATTTGCCCCCAGTGCATTCATTTCTACTGAGGAAGGTGCTTACACAGCTAAAAAACACATATTGTGTCACCTCTACGCTAATGGAGCAACAAGTAAAAAATTCCAGAAAGCTGGGGTTAACTGCAGTGCAGCTCGGCGTGAACAGTGAAAGGGAGATTGTTGGCAGTGCTCCTTAGACGCCATCTTTGACTGCAGTTAAAAACTACAGCATTGCGCGATAAGTCGTCATTTCCGCCTTTTTTCCGATTGGTTATTTTTGAGCTGGCTAGTCCCGCCCCTCATGGTGCTCGCTGCCTCTGAGTATCCAGACTAGTCCTCAGTGTAGAATAGACAGAGGGCGAGTCTGGCAGGCCAGGCTACCAGTTAAATCAATATTGGGCTAAAATTTGGCAAGATAGCAGCTGAGACTCATCCTGTCCTACTGTTGTTTCAAACTTTACCACTTGGTCAACCATATGCGATTGGTGTCAACGTCGTCCGTCTCTTAGCAAGATATCTCAGAGTATTTAATGAACGTTAATACATTTTTCACAAAGTAATTGTTATACCTAAAATAATGTGTTGGGAGCGAACCCTAATTCAAGATGGCCTCCTTCATCAACCAGACTAAAATTGACATCACATTGTGTTTGGGAAGTAAAAAAAAAGAATGCTGCACGTGTGTGTCAATTCTGATGCCCCACTAACTAGATCCACCATGCCATTCTTGTTTTACTAGTTAGTTACACTTGATCTAGCCACTTCCCACCTCCTCTTGCTCAGACTTCTGAAAACATCACATGAATGCCTCCTGACCACTCAGACTGACGTCACTTTGAAACTGTAAAATATATCCAATTTAGGAAAATCCATGAAAAAAAAACTTTTCCTTTAAAAAAATGAGAAATTTCAATTTTGCCTTTTCAAGTTTGCAATGGATGAAATATGAGCCCAAAAGTCAGATTTGCGTGAACACAGTGAGCACATACTATTCACACCAAACCCTATAAGTAAGATCATGGAAATATTTCAATTAAAAGAGACTAATCATGACATCAAACCATCAGATTTATTCATTTTGACTTTACTCTTCATACATAAAGGCTCATGAGGTACAGAGACCAAAAAGTGCTGAGACAAGGCTCCAAAATCACCATAGCTGAACTCCTAAAGCAAGTAAGCAACATCCACTGCTACCATGACTGTGCCGCAGCAGAGACCAGTGACTGATACAAACAAAAATAAATAACGTTCGGCGTGCTAACTGGTGGTTTGTGCATCTCAATGCGGACAATCATAACGGAGTTAGAACACAAGACATTTTTGCTCTGGAGAATTAGACTTTTCCTGAGTGCTGATAAAACAGGGCATACTACTAGATGTTTACAGTACTAGATTCAGGGCTACAGTCTTTTCTTCTGGGAAAACTGGAGCACCTGCTTGCAGAAAAAAAGAGACCATTCTAGAGGTTTCATCACCAGTATCCCCAACAAGTCCGATTGCTACAGCTGGTGAAGGGATTGGAGAGCGTAGAACGTTCTGCTCCTGAGAACGAAAACCAACATTTCAGCACACAACCACCAGAAAAGCCCGCTTGCTACAATAAAAAAAAGAAACAGTCATTTGCTCACACAGAAACACAACTCTGTAGGAAAATATAGTAGAAAACTTTTTGTCCCCCTCTGACTTGTACAAATCAACACCAGAGACAGAATAACCAAACAAAACTGGACTTTGCAGATAGAAAGAAAAAGTTAACAATGTGACTAAGTGGTCTGATCAATGTTCAAAGTGGTTTATTTAAATTTTTTTGTTATTTTAACAAAAATAGAAGCTTTCAGTCATCTCTGGTGTAAGACACAGGGGCTCCAGGAGAAAAACAAGTTATAAAGGGACAGTACAAGAAGAAATAAATATACAGAACATCCATATTTGACAGAGGCTCCAAAAGGCATTCCATTAAATTCAAGCAAGCTGAATAAAATACAGCTGAAACTCAAAAATAATTAAATAAAAGGCATTTTTAACATTCATGTTTTGGCTGGTCTCCATGGCACAAGAAAAAAGGAAATTCTAGTTATTGTAAAAGTTTTGCTGAAAATTTGCAAAAAAATATTAAATTCAATGCCTGCAAAGCTATTTTTTCTCCAAATGGTGCTCCAGAACAAGATGCAGGCGCAGAAAACATAGCCTCATCTTCTCTAGACATGCTTTTTATTATAGTTGCAACATCGCTGCTGCATTTCTCAGGCTCTTGTAAGGAAAACAACTTTTGATAAGAAAAAAAAGAACAGGCAGGAAGTTAAATGGTCAGAGGGGGAATAGAGAAACTTAAAATAGAGAAGTTTTATTCCAAGCACTAAAGTGAGGCCCATAAAGGATTTGATTTGCTGGGGAAGGAGCAGAGACCTCACAGCTGTGCTGAAGGAGACGCCTGAGCAGAGCAGCAGTTGTTAGCAAAGGTCTAGCAGATTTTAACTAACCGTTATGTGTTCAACTTAAAGTGAGCTTTAGTGTCATCCTGCTGCTTTAAAACAGGGGAAATCTAACAGTTTAACAAGCCTTTATCGAATGATCGTGAACATTTTAAGAGATGCACTTTAATCCGGTCCCTAACTCCCCATCCAGACAGCTCGTCAATCACTCAGAAGCTGATGTGCAAACCACAAAAGTAGCGAATAGAAAAGAATAATAATAATCCACGTGAACTATTCCAGCATGACCAACTCAAAGTGAACATTAGTGTCCTCCTTCCTTCATCTAGTCCCGCTCAGCTGTTGGAGACAGCTGATCAGGTGGCTCAGGAGCGTTTGAGCTGAGCCAGCCTCTGCAGCAGCTGCAGCTGTCTGGCTTTCAGCTGTTTCCTCTCCTGAGCCTTCTGCCTCCTGCTGGCGTGTAGCTGCTGCAGGTACTCCGTGGCGCGAGTCAGAATGGCCACCTTTGGAGTCTTGGGGCAGTCCGCTAAGCCCGGGATCTCGTCCCGCAGCGACAGGAAGCGTGAGCGCAGGTCGTTCCGCCGTTTGCGCTCCAGAAAGTTGTGCGCCTTGCGTTTGTCCGTGTCCTCGCAGTCCGAGGACTGAGGGCTCGACAGGTGGGAGGGGGGCTTAGAGGGAGAGCTTTGAGGTGGGTTACAGTAAAAGGAGGAGCAGGGTGGAGATGAAGGCGACGAGGAGGAGGTAGGTGAAGACATGCCGTGGTTCGGGGACTCTGACCCGACTTCCACCACTGTGACATGTGACTTTCTGCTGTCTAAGCTCAGAGGGGCGTGGCCGGGGCGTGGTTGGTTGTGATGAAAGTTCTGGTGAGGCTGGGGGGAAGGGGCTGAAACCTCCTGCCTGAATTTCTTCCGGGGCGGCTCGGAAACTGCAGGAACAGTGTCCGGGGAGGGGGCAGCGTAGTTGTGCTGCTGTTGGTGGATGGAGATGTGGAACCGCTTCATGCCGGGGTCGTGGGGGTCAGCTCGCACCGTTATAGTCACTGGTTTACGAGCACCGACCAGTCGACGGGGTTTACGGTGCCGCTTGTGTTCCACCGTCACCACATCGATCTCCTCTTCATCATCGTCTTGCTCGTCGTCATCTGAAAGGACAGGGAAAAAATATTTATTCTATATTTGCACAAACGGAAACAAACTACAAACATCCCTGAGGATTTGCAACAATCTGCGATAAAGGTCCTCCAAAGGTGCAAGATCAAAGCTCAAAAGGAAATGTTAAAGCTGCTGCCATTGGCTCATCAAAAATCACCATAGAAACCACAGGTGTCTCACTCCCCAACAAAACATTAGCCTCAGAAATATCTATGTGAAAATTAAGCTGTATTGAGAAAAGTTCATGAACTGTGAGCAGCAGGAGACTCTGATGGTCACACGGGTCACATTTCAAGAAACGCGACACGTTAAAGCAGGGGTCCCCAATCCTGGTCCTCAAGGGCCGGTATCCAGCAGATTTTAGTTGTAACTCTGCTTCAACACACCTGATTTCAATTAGCAAGTGATTAGCAGGCTTCAGCAGAGCTTGATGAGCTGCTGCACAGGTGATTCAACCACTGAATCAAGTGTGTTTGAGCAGAGAAACCACAAAACCTGCTGGATAGCGGCCCTCCAGGACCAGGATTGGGGACCTCTGCGTTAAAGCAACACTAGACTTTTTACCACTTTAAGCTGTTGCTTTCAAACTGGTTTTAGTGATTCTTAAACCGTAAACTTGAGCAACATCACATTGGACTGCACTCTGTCGCCCTCTGCTGACCAGAAACTGCACTTAAGCATCGATGTGACCTAGATTCCTTTGAGGCAGCTGAAGGACACTACGAAATCATGGACTGATGATGACCTGGCTTTGTTGCCATTGGACTTGTACATAAAACAGTGTGGATCTTTTTACTTTGTAGCTTATTTAGTATCAGTTGGCTCATGTTAGCATTAGCTCATTAGCGCAAGCTACAGCAGGCTGGTTTACGACAGTTGTAATTCTGCAATCAACCAGTAGGAGGAGAAGCAGGCCTGAGAGTACACTCTGCTCTCTGAGAGGTTTTGAGAGAAAACCCTAAGTCCTACAGCAGTGAGAGAAACTGCGGCTGAAAGACGACAAAAGTACCAACATGTAGTAAAACAGAATTTTCCCATCACTTTTAAAACTTTAGCCTGTTCAAATGTGAGGAAGCAGAAACACGCCGTGAGTGACTATGGCCCTTCCCTTCTTTAAGCCGTAAAAATGAGCTTCACACGGACTCTTGAGAAAACCTGATCTCTCTCACACAGACACCTGCTCTGAATTGTCACTGCTTTAGGTCATCTGCTTCTGTGGAAATTCCCTGGCTTCATTCATGTGTTGAGAGCTGGAATCAGGGAGGGAGGGGGGACTGAGGTCAGCTAAAGAAGCACTCAGGTGTCAAATAGGCAACTTTCAGCATGTTATAACTAGCTGGCTAATATTCAGCTCTGCCTTTTTCAACCTGCCCTGCACAGGGAAAAGTCTTCTGCTGCTGCTGGTCCGTGACAGACTCCCTCACAACCACAACACAGCAGAAAGCATTTCCCTTATCATAGATTGACCTCGTCCCTCTGAGGTGACATTATCGCCTTAAATGTGTCCAGACACTCCCCTGGAACTGGTGTTGGTGAATTCTGCAGGCCTAGTCAAAGCTGTAAGCGGACTAATCCTGCTCTATTCAGAGCACCGGCTGGCTCGGATCAAACCCACACACTGACACAATTGGCGCTGCAGCCTGTTGAGTGCAGGAATGCAGCAACAAGTTCCCCTTTGTGACATTCCACACTCACCATTATGCACGGTCCAAGCTCAACATCACACGGTAGCCTTCATCCCAAGTGGAATTTGGGGGGGAAAGTGAAATTTTAAATAAAGTTGATTTTTTTTATTTTTAAAAAGGGAAAAGATGAGAATTTTCCATTGATTCTTATTTTGCCCCAGGAAGTTTCTTTATGTATTGAAGTTATGTCAATAAATAAATAAATACACAGGGAGGATTTTATTGAGATTCTTGGAGCAGCTGGTCTGCTGGAGTCCTGCCAGAGCAGCAGATGTTTCCATGGGTGTGTCACTCTGGATTCTAGCATGTGTTGCAAAGGTAACGCAGTGCAGTCAGGAGCCACATAAGGACATAGAGATGTGAGGAAGACTGATGCATGCACATAATTCAAGTAAATCTAAAGGATCAGGCTGAAATATCGCGAGAAAACAAACTTCACTGTTTAACCAGACACACCCCTTCTGGTACCGACCTGATGACTCTGTGTGGGACTCGGAACCGGAGGACACTTGCTTCTTGCATCCACTGGGTAACGGGAACGTGAGCACCGCAGCCGGGTCCACGCAGTCCGTAGCCAAGCCCGAGTCACCCTGGACCCCCTGCGACCTCCCCGGGGACGTGAATCCGGACGCGGCGGTGACTTTAGCGGCCGCTCCGGTCCCGGGACAGGGCGCGCAGCGCTCCCCGACGACCCGCTCCAGCTGCTGTCCGGCGGAGAAGCAGCTCCACATGCAGTCCTGGATGATGATGGAGCTCAGGTTGCCGAAGGAGTCGCTGCTGGTGGCCAGCTTACAGGGCACCTCCTGCGGATGATGCTGCTCGTCCTCCTGACCCAGGAACTGGGACACCCACTCCAGCTTGTCTCCGAGAGATGGGCACAGGAGTCCGACCTTGGCCGACCCCTCCACCGCCCGGATGGGGGACATGGGCGGGGTCGGCACCAGCTCGAATTTCTTCCATATGTCCTCGCTGGGCGCAGTAGACTTGAAGAAATCCTCATCCGGGTCGTGGTCGTCGTAGAAATAATGCTGGTAGTGGTCGAGGTGGTCCATGATGTCCCAGTTTTCATAACGAGGCGCGGCGGAGCTGATGCCCGGCATGGGGGCTGCAGGCAGGCGGGGTGGCTGTAGAGGGGATGGGGTGAATCACTCCCTGTTGCCTCCGTCTGTGGAGAAAAGCATGGATCAGATGGATTTCTGCATCATGTCAGTCAGAATCTGGACCATAATCAGTCAGGAGGTGAAAGTGATTAAATGCTTCCAGGTATTTAGGAGCCTCCTGCGGCTCAGCTGAGAAGTTTCGCAACGCAGTTTCATTACATAACAGAGATCCAGGAGGATCAGCGGGCTGGAGTGAGTGATCAGAAAACAATTTATTAGGTTAGATAAAAAAAAAAAGATCAACTAGGTGCTAAATCACGAGCGCCTCCTCAGCTCCGCATCAGGCTCTGAAGGGCGCTCAGCTGCGCCATCAGTTAATTAAGCTGCGAAATCCTGAAACTTTATCACCCCCGTGCGCCATTCTTCCCTCGAGTTTGTGCGTCAAAAACAAACAAGAAACAAGTTCCTGTGAAACAGAATCAAAATGAGGAGTTTTACCTGGTGTTGATAGAAATCCTGTCCGCGTCTTCATGGATCCGCTGTGCGCAAAAGCGCAAAACTGTTCTCTCCTGCGTCTCTGCGCGCGGCTGTGTTTTTATTTTTTATTTAGTAAATATTTTTAGGACGGTGTTGAACATTCAGAGGGGAACGCGTCCCGCCGCTCACACACGCTTCAGCTGTGGTCACTTTTCTGTAGCGACTGCTGCACTAATGTGATCCAGGAGGGAAGGACTGTTAAACATAAGGAGGCGGGTCGTAGTAGCGGAGCCACGCCCACCCCTTAAAGGCGCAGTACGCTCAAAACACTCACTGGAGTCACGTGTGCACAAGGTTACATGATGCTGCTTTCATAATGTGACACCTTGATGCTTTTGTAATAATTCTGAGGTCACAGCAGTTGTGTTTGACTGTGTTGAAAACATGATTGCATTGCATATCTGCAAAATCTACTTGACTCTTGAAATTAAAATAGAATGATTTATAAAGGTAAATTCATTTTTCTTCTAAAAAAAAATCCCAGCACAAACTAGAATATTAAATACAACAAATGTACTCTTTGTTTTTCACTAATAATCAATCATTATAGTCAGTGGTAGAAATTTGTAAAAAGTAATTTAACATAATTATGATAAAAAATTATTATCTTGTGGATTTGCAGTGAAATTAGATTGTTTGTAAAAGAATTTCATAAACATTTGTGAGCAAGCTAACATATAAATAGCTTAATGGTAAAACAGATCACTGCCTTTTCAATATTTTTGTTAAAACTTTAGCTTTGATCACAAAATGATGAAAAGTTGCATTAATAATATCTGATATTTCAAAAACCAACTTTTATCTGGACTTCATTCAGCCTAGCTGTTAGCTCATCAGTCTTGAAGGGCTTGAACTCTATTCTTCCAAACTGAGACCGTTCAGGAGAGCTCCTACTATAACTTTCATTTTGAAATTTTTTACCCAGAAACACTTCAAGGGGATTATAAAGGTTGATGTGACCATATGGCTGCAGGATCCGGTGTCACACGTGCATCTTGTGGTCCCCGTGATCAATATCAGGCTCATGATGTAAAGCCCTCCCTCTGAGAGAGTCAATATGGAAGCAGCACTTGGTGTGTGTGTCTTTTCAACAGCTGTGCTAACACACACACACACACACACGCTGACGACGACTGCTGACGGCTGTTTTTCTTGCCACATGAAACCGACTGACTATGCCTTGTCTGTCATGTATCTGTGCTGCTCTCTCTCTCTCTCTCTCTCTCTCTCTCTCTCTCTCTCTCTCTCTCTCTCTCTCCTCTCTCTCTCTCTCTCTCTCTCTCTCTCTCAAGGATGATGACTGGGGAGCACTCCCCACCATAATCCCCTTCCATCATCAGACCTCATCTTCCTCCCTCCACTTTCTCCCTAACTCCATCTTCTATCATGCCACCTTGCCCCTCCTCCTCAGCCTCCACTTCTTGCATTTTTTATTCCAGTTCTCCTCTGATCAAAAAGTTCCCGACCTTACATGTTCCTGGGGGACCTTTCCCGGGATATACCCTCTGTTTCTGTGTGAGACGGCACAAAAAAAGAGAACAAATGAGTGAAAGAAGAAGCATCAGTAATCTTCCCCTCCAAACCATCCCTATCCTGATCCCTCTCATTCTTGGCAGCTTTCATCTCGTTCCTCTCAGCCTTGTTTCACACTTTGAAATGCTTAATCTGCGCCCTCTTCTTTGAATTAATCATCAAAAGTCAGTAAGTGCAAAACCGACTCTTTCAAATGTACAAAGAAATGTCTTCTTAGATGAAATAAGTGAGTTTGAGGGCTCCCTCATGTGTCTCAGACGGCCTTTTACTGATGTGTAAATGTGAACGCAAATCAGGAAAATACAGAGGCTAACCGTGATATTTACAGCAACTCCCTGTAGGGGAGTCTAATTATGTACGTGTGCAGCTCTGCACTCCAAGTTTTGTTTTCTTTCAAACCTGCAACAAAATGTGGAGCATCCCATAGGACCATAGAAACATTATCACTCCTGAGGTTTTAATGATCTTCATTAGAAACAACAGAATGTTGTTATCCTCTTGGAACTCTGCAGAAGCTGAAGCTAATCTTGTGATGCTTTGAATAAAAGCTGGAAAACTGTTTACGCAGGAAATCTTCCTTTTGATTCCCATCATTTTAGATTAGAATGGGGCTTTTGTATGAGAGACCATGATCCGTGTTTCCAGAGTTCTGGGAAATTCATGGAAGGGCGAAAAGTGTCCGGGAAATATGATGAAATCAACCCTTTCACGACTTTGCTAAGGTGGCTTCGGCAGTGAGTGATGTCATCAGCACCAAAAGGTGTTCACGGATAATAACTTTAAAAGAGAGAGCTGAGCTGGAAGGCAAAGCTTTCAATTTACTGTTTGATCTACACTCACCTATGGTCACGAGCTTTGGGTAGTGACCAAAAGAACAAGATCACAGATACAAGCAGCCAAAATGAGTTTCTCCACAGGATGTCTGGGCTCTCTTAGAGATAGGGTGAGAAGCTTGGTCATCTGGGAGGGGCTTGGAGTAGACCCGCTGCTCCTCCACTGGTTAGGTTAGGATGCCTCCTAGACACACTTCCCTGGTGAGGTTTTCCAGGCACGTCCAACCAGGAGGAGACCCAAAGGAAGACCCAGGACACGCTGGAGGGACTATATTTCTCGGCTGGCCAGGTAACAACTTGGGATTCTCCCGGAGGAGCTGGCCCACGTGGCTGGGGAGAGGGAAGTCTGGACCTCTCTGCTTGGGCTGCTGCCCCCACGACCTGACTCTGGATAAGAGGACGATAATAGATAGATGGAAAAGATTTTTTCTAATTTAATCCATTCGAAGAAGAGGCAGTGTGATGAACATGTGGCATTCAATGACCAGAAGCATTGTTTTGTGGGGGGATTTTCCACCATATTTTTTGACCTTGGGAATTTAGAAACAGCGATTTTAAAGCAGCGTCAACGTTGCTTATTTTCTATTCCTTCCATGCCATTGCTTGATTTATAAATCTGCCTGCGTGTGTACGGAAGCACCATGATGCGTTCACGCACGAGCTCTGCAGCTTTTCAGGACATTTTTCTCACTGTATGGAATCCTGTTTTTGCCAAACTTAAAAAAATCACAGGGCATGTCAGTTTTTTATAAGATGCAGTCATCAGAAGGATTTTCCTGAGTTTTCACAGGTTTATAGCTCTGTTTTGTCATTTTAATAATTTCATCATGTTATTTTACCACTTATTATTCTTTTGTGTGGGACAAATAGGCTTCCGTATCCCATCACGTGTTAGATGAATGTTTATACGTTTGTTTTTCACAAGCCAAAGATATAAATGTAACTTTATTAAGGACATTATTTCGTTGGGCTCAGCGAGCCATGCAACTTCAGAATCTATTTAGAAAAAAACAACCTTCCTATGGGTTGCATATGACCCACAGTGGAATTTCACTTTTGAAAGGCTGAAAACTGAAAGAAATTCCACACATTTTCAGGTGGAAACACACCTTTTCTGCACAGGTTTTACATATGATGTAAGCAGAAACTTAGCTGAGAAGATTTCCAGATTCCTGAAATAACTTTAAGACTTTTTTGACAAGAACATTTGTCTTGCAAATTTTGTTAACAAATTTCTGCACCTGAGACTCCCATGAGTGCAGTGAGAGCTGTTGGTGAATAGAAGGAAAATCGCCATTTGTAAGCTACCAACACCAAATAAATGCTGCAGAAATCCCCTCACAACGCCGTAATCGCTGATGTTCACAGGGTTTTGCTTCTTCTGGTCATTGATCGCCACATTTTACACCATACAGCCCCTCTCCCGGTCCTCAGACTTGATTAAATTACGCCGTACTTTGACAGATTAAAACTTTTAATGATATTAAGGTCCGTGGACACTTTTTGGCGCTGATCAGTGACATCACTGTCTTAGCAAAGTCCTAAAGGGCTGAATTTGTATGAAGACACAACAGCTGAAAGAACCGAGCCATCGTTTTTCTCGGTCAATTTTCCACCTCCCAGAAATTTCCCAGAACTCCTAAAGTGTTTGATGTTTTTATCTAAAGCGACGTAGAAGTTCTTTAACATGCATGTTTTTGGAATACCTGGAGAATATCCACACATGCATGGGAAGAACATGCAAATTCCATGCGGAAAGGCTGGGATTTCAACCTACAACCTTCTTGTTATGAGGCAGCAGTGCTAGCAGCTGTGGCACCATGCAGCCCATGGTTAGGAGATTAGGAGACATGCTCTTCAGTACAAAGAAACCAAGTGTGGATATGAAGAACGGCTCTTAATGGGCATCTGGAAAGTCAACCGTGTGTGTGTGTGTGTGTGTGTGTGTGTGTGTGTGTGTGTGTGTCAGCGGAGGTCAACACCATCCAGCTGTCACTTCTCCTCTCTTCTCCCCAGATTACTTGATGTAAACCTGCAGCCACACGGACACGCTGATGGGTGTGTCTCAGGCTCCGTGTTCATTGATCAGTCTGGAAGGTCAGAGTGGGGGTGGGGGGGTGGGACAGAGAAATTACTGGAAGGGTGACCTAAGGACTAGGGTGGGGGTGTCGTTTTTCCAGCACATTCCTGGCTTTTGTTGTTTTCCTCCAGCTTCCTCTGTTCTGTTGGTTTTTCGTTATTTTATTTTTTTCTCTCTTTCATGACACATTGGAGATTCTTTTGAAAACTTCAGTAGATGACCAGCATTTACCTCCAAGTGAGTGACTACATTCATCAGGTCCCATATTTATTCATAACATTGGGTCACAGGCATACATGCGATGAGTTTAGATTCACTTTATCATGATTTTTGTTTTAAAATAAAACTATTGAACTTAAGCAACATGGTTGACATTAAGATTCAATTGTTTCCATAAACATAATTTTTCAAAAATGAATCTTTCCCTTTGAAAAAAAATAGATCGAATGATGTTTGATCGTTTGCTGCTGTCTGGTTAAACATAAACCCGTCTAACAGAGAGAACAGCTGTTGTTTCTGAGCAGTTTTGATCTGAAGCTAAATCTTCAGACGGCGTTTAAACCCGCTCAGACTGACTGGATCTGCAGATAAAAACACACTCATGGTCACACATCAACATATGCAATGTTTTGGTTTTATAAACAATGCTGCAGCACCTTTTTTAATCAAAAATAATTATTAGGTGGTGCATCAGTAAAAGAACCTTTGCCTTAAATAGACTCATCTGCGCTAGTCTGGTTTTAATGGAGCTGAATAACCCAGATAATATAGGAGCGTCATTTCCTCTGCATGTAAACGGCTCAGTCGAGCTATACCTGTTGGACACTCACCTTCCAGAAGGTAGTCGTTTTGCAGATGTTCATTAGTGCCTGGTGTTTCCATGACTATCTGTTTTTATTAATAAACATGTGCAAAATCAGCAGCTGTGTGTGATCAAATTGATTTTAGTCAAATGGCAGCAGAGCTGACGATTAGCACCTAAAGACAAAAAGCACCAAGATGTCAGGAAATCCATTCAGCTTTATTAGGACACCATTAGATACGGTTCCCCATCACACAGACACTGAAGCATCTATTCACAAATCTACTTTGCATTTACTTTAGCGTTCATTAGCTCAGCGTGATGATCTCATGGTACTCTGCTTGTTTCAGTGACTTTTCATGTGTTCTTGGTAAAAATCAATTCAAGAACAGGTTGTCAGCACAGACTGTGCCCCAACGAGACAGAGAGATAAGGGGTGTGAGCATGAAAGAGAGGGGTATACGTGCGTGTGTGTGTGTGTGTGTGTCAGTGAGATCGGCAATAACAAGTGTCTGCAAGAAAAGGAAAGACGAAGGAAAAGGATGCAGAGTGAAATAATGATTCGGAGGAAAGAAGGGGTGGGAAGAGTGAATGTAGAAACAACCGGAGAATATTTTCCACCAGGGGAATGAGTGGTCCAGAGGGAGAAGCAGAAGGGTGGAGGACAAAAAAAACACATGGATATTTAGGGAGGTGAAGAGATTTCACAGGAACAGGCTCAGAGAAATGATGCCATTACATAACTGATGTTTGGCGGGGCGACATTTTTGAGCATTCTTGGAGTACACTGACGCAAACGTGCATACTCAGAGAGATAACACACACACACACACACACACACACACACACACACACATGCAGGCACGCACAAAAATCAACATAGAGGAACTGATAATTCCACATTCAGGCATGAGGATGGAAATGTAAACAAATCTCCAAGGTTACAACACACTGTAGCTACTTTACTTAATTAAAATTTTTTTAAAGGTACAATAAGTTACATTTTTTTACAGTGAAATAATTACAAAACAGTTTTTCTCCTTTTAAAAACACCAAAGAGGGACGTAGTCACTGTTTACAATCTGTCCTGCCTCCATACTTCCTGATTCCAGAGCCAAACATATGTGAGCTCACAGGGATGCTGAGTCTGCACCAGCATTTTTAATTCAACACAGCTGGCAAAAATCACCAGAGTTGTGGACAGTAATGTTAACCAGTTACTGTAAACAGTCAGTGTCTCAAAAATGGCAAAGATCCTTCTCAGTACGTTTGGCTCATTTCTCGACACAGATCGGACATTCTCATCATTCTTGGTGCTTTTGTCAAAATAAACCTGGATGGTTGATCACAACAACATGGTTCACCTGCAAAAGCTCATATCTCTCCTAAAACAGTTCACTCATGTGTCAAAACTACATTCCTTTCTAATCTGAATAGTCAGTGCCCCCAAAATGCATCGTCCCTTTGGCATTGTGTGAGTACTGCCATACAAAATGTTTAGATGTTTTGTCACTATGGCAGAGGACCAACAATAGACAATGATGTATGATATAAGTATCATAATGATAATTGTATAATACAGTAAACTGCGGTTTTCTGTTGAAATTGTTGAAGTCAGATGAAGCAAATACTGATTCTGAAATCAGGTAAAGGAGATATTGAAACCAAATAAGTGAACTACTGCTTACTGTGATTACAGGTAAGGTTATAATGAGACAACCAGTAACTGACTTACATTTACATACTGGTACCGCAGCTCCTTCACTCTGTCAGAGTTCCTCTCAAATGGTACCTTGTAGATTTGTTTCATTGTCATCTGATGCTTCTTCAAAACCCGGTCTATTGTGGAGATGCTTATTGTGTTTATATTTATAGTCTAGTTTCACCTGACTGTCAATGACTGTCATCAATGTATCAAATATTCAAAGAAATTCATAAATGGTATTCATGGTACTATGTTCTTGACCAATTTTGACAATTGAACAGACAGTTGTGCATGTGAGTACTTATACAATGAAATCATGCTGACATGTTTTGGAGAGAATGATCATTGGACTGAGAATCAACTAATCAGTTTAGATCTACAAGATCTATTCATTTGGAAAATGTGCTAAATGTGGGCTAACTGTATAACTGTAGGCTACTTGTACTTAATCATTTGCAAAGATGCACTGAGACAATTGAGACATGTACTAAGGCATTTGCCGTTTGATTAACTGAATGAGAAATGCCATTCTGTTGGGAACATTTGCCAAGAGGTTTGGAGGTTTGTCCATGTTATTTTGAGAATGTCATTTCTGTTTCAAGAAATGGGCCGAACCAATGGAGAAAAACTGTAAAAGGAGCGACCCAGAAATTTTTTCTTGCATCCCAAAGAAGCCATGGCATCTTTTTGTTTTACTCTAATAAAGAAGGCTAGACGAGTTAAAAATGCTAACAGTGAATTATAAGCAAATAGTCAGCTCTAAAAAAAGTCTCAAGATACTTTTTCAAAGACAACTCAATATTACAGTGAAATGCGTTTATCTACTTATCATCTAGAATCTTCTGATGCTGATTTATAACTGGCAACAGCCATGAAACTCAGGACGCTACGGGAGAGTCACTCCTTTGTTTTGCTACAGGGACTGCAGTACCCAAATTTGACCACAAGATGTCACTATTACTTCATGCTCCTTTACATTTTGTGAGTTCCTCTATAAACTACAGACCTAAGCTGTTAAATCAGAATAGGTCCATGAGATATTTTGACTGGGTTCATGAGCTAACAGCTAGTCTGAGCAGATTACAAAGTGGATTGTTGCATCTTAATTAAACTCTAAAAGATATTGGTTCAAGTAAATGTTTCATAAACCATTTCACTACCTTCTGAAAAACACACGATTCTCCTTTAAGTTAGCTATAGCAGATGCTGTTTAATGCATTCAAAGACTACCAGAAGCTATGTGTGGGTTATCTGGGACATGACCTTGGAGTAATAAATCACTGGTCAGATATGGGACTTGGTGTTCTGACACTAAAACAAGGAACGGTGCATGTACATGAAGAATATAGTGGCAAACTCAGGAACTTTAGAGGAAGAGCGGATGCCTGTTAGCATTGTTGCAGGTAGGGTATACTGTGAAAGAGGATTTAGCAAATTTGCCAAAAAGACTAGATGATTTTGAGACAGTCCAGCCAGCTTCATGCTAACTGCTCTGGGGAGCAGAATCACAAGGTGAGGCTTCAGAATAAGTCGGGTAGAAACACAGCTGCTCTAAGAAACACACTAGCACATCCAAGAGTCACCATTTTTAGACTGCAACAATCTGGCACTGGAGGTGGCTTCTGTCAGGTTTATGAAGCAGGTGAGTAATCCGTGTTGATGCACTGCAGGTGTCGCTGGCTCAGAGTCAGAGGAGAGAGAGCAACATCTCAATGCAGCACAAATAAACTATATGAGGAGAGGAGGTCCATCCAGGAAAGGAGAAGAGAGGAGGAAAGAGAGACTACCTCTACAATCCTGCACCGAGATACACATTTACCCTTTATTTAAAAAAAATCATTTTAAGATTTGGATTTTTGAAACGTCCTTCTTAAATTGTTTAATAAATACAGCAATGAACCATGAGGACAAAAGTAGGATGTAAAGGAACCAGTGGGAACTGTTATCAGTGATACAAGCTAATAAAGTAAATTCTGCAGTCTCAGTGTGAGGCAGCAATGTTGGATAGTGAGGTTAGGGTTGCTCAGGATCCTCCATCTTTTCAAGATGAAAATCCAGCTATAGAGATTGTTCAACTTCCATTTTAATGCAACATGAGAGGTCATGTGGTCTGATGAGTCCAGATGGACCCTGTTCCAGAGTGATGGGTGCATCAGGGTAAGAAGAGAGGCAGATGAAGTGATGCACCCATCATGCCTAGTGCCTACTGTACAAGCCTGTGGGGGCCGGGCTATGATCTGGGGTTGCTGCAGTTGGTCAGGTCTAGGTTCAGCAACAGGATGTGCTCCAAGAATGAGGTCAGCTGACTACCTGAATATACTGAATGACCAGGTTATTCCATCAATGGATGTGTTCTTCCCTGATGGCACGGGCATATTCCAAGATGACAATGCCAGGATTCATCCATAATCCATCTATCAAACTGTCAATTGGCAGGGCTGTGTGTCTAATGTGTGTGTGTGTGTTTGTGTGTGTGTGTGCGCACGCGTGCAAGGGTGTCGTTAGCCGGTGTTATACGATTTTCTGCAACCATCAGATTCTCTGTCGCTAGGGGGAGCCTGGAAAAAGCCATTACACTTTAATTAGTAAAGTTGTTATTTTAATTGAAAAACAATTAGAGAGTTATATCCCATTGTGTTTTTGTCAGGCTGTGGCTAGGGACTGGACTGAACAGACATAAGCGTGAGTAGGAATGTGGCGTGTTGTATGACCCAAGCATGGAGTGAACTGACACTGGGTTTGAACAGACACACAGTTATTATAGGAAGTTGCAGCGCGCAGCTCGATTGGAAACAAGAGCGTGTGCAGTTCCAGAATAAAAAGAGCAACCTACTGGTAACCGACAGGACTGGTCTGGAACTGGGATAGCTTTGGGAACAACTCTGGAAGTGATTGGAAAGCTAATTGAGCCGGAACGCCAAAGCGATGACTGAACTCCGAGCATGGATTTACACTTCCTCATATACTCCTGTGCTGATCACATTGGCCAGACGCCCGTTGCGACGTATGATGGGAAGTGGAATGCTTGAGCTGGGAATGACTGGAATGATGCAGGCTGGTTACTGGTGAACTGGGGCAGGTCGGGGTCTGAAGTGGGGAGTTCAGGGGTGATCATGACAATCCTTACGCAACCAAAAAAGTAACTTTCACTTTGAGTACATTTTATTTAAGATACTTTTTACTTTTACTTTAGTAAGAAATTAGGCAAGTACTTTTACTTGTACTTGAGTAAAAAATCATCAAAGTATTTGCAATTTTACTTAAGTAGAAAATGTAAGTACTCTTTCTACCTCTGCTCCTCATCACCACTCAAAACAAGCCAACTTAACCCAAAAAAATAATTAATTCCTACAAAATAAAACAAAATGTTTCAGAACTGGGCTGTCTATCAGTGAGCTATATACGTTTTTACCCTGAAACCGTGTTCAGAAACAGTAGTTTTAAAAAGTTATGGATCAAAACAGTTCTGTATCTCCGTGTCCATGTGAGCCTTTTGCATTGCATGATTCATTTACTGCAGCAGAACATTACAAAATGTTCAGTCGTGACACATCTCACGGCGGAACGATTGTCGGACTCCTACTTGAATCTGTCTCTGGCCTTGATGCAGAAAATTCAAAGAGACAGCTTTTCTGTTTTGTCTGTACTTTGTCTTTTTGTTTTGTTAATGTATTCAACAGCACAGCCTTTTATTACTTTGTGCTTTTTATGAGATGCACAACCAGATGAAGCTGTCAAAGCAATAAAACACACAATTATGAGCATGATGCAGCGCACAGATTCATCAAAGGATGTACAGACGGAGATGAACAAACTGCAGCCGCAGCCCCGAGTCTTCATTTGACTCTTGAGCACACAAACTCATAACCTTGACAGGCTGATAGAGAGGTCTGGAGCTGGAGTTTGTGCAGACAACAACATAAGTAAATAGTTACGACGAACAGATGTCAACACAGCAGCCTAAACAAGAGGACCTCTTAAATAAAATCATGAAATACAAATGTTTTGTTAGCTTGTGCCACCACTGGTTGCATTTTCAGCTGAAGTGAGCACCCAAATCGTTCTCATACCTACAAAACACCAAATGGTGTTCATCAGCAGCATCCAGATGGTGAACATGGTGGAGCAATTAGCTGCTAAAAACCTAAATACTGCCCTCAGGGGCTGGGAGCAAACTAAAGAGCTGAGAAATGTGAGAATACTGGAGTTGCATTTGCCAGGCAGCAATAAAAATAGAAGAAAACACAAAATGTGTGCAGCTTTGCCTCAGACGTTATGGATGTGTGAGTGTGCAGCTGCGACCTAATGCAATAAATCAGCTGGTTATTATATATTTATGTTTTTGTGCAGCTCAAAATCACCAAAAATTACTTTTCTTCTAGTGAACGGTGCAATATTTGCAGTGCAGATGGTAAACTGAGTGAATAATTTCAGAATGTGAGACGAGATGCTGAACATTTAGCACGTGTGCTCGATGAACAGCAAGAAAAGTTTCTGGAAATACTTAAATCTACTAAATAAAATCGGTGGCATCCTTGGTCTTCACATTTGGGATAATAGAAATAGGAAGTATTTCCATTTGGAAAACGCTCATCGCCTGCAGCGTAATGGGAGTGATGTGTTTTTATAGCTGCTGAATCTTACACCTAACAGCCTGGAGGAATGTGCAGCAGTGGCTGTCTGGCATCCTGCAAATACAAGTACCCAGATGCACACACACACATACACGCATGCGTGCACGCACACACACATGCACGTACACACACATACATGCATGCACGCACACACACATACACACATGCACGTACACACACCCATCAACGCGCACACACACACACACACACACACACATGCATATACACGCACACAGACATGCACGTACACAAACATACATGCAAGCACGCACACATGCATGCACACACACACATACACACACATATGCACGCATGCATGCACGCACACACACACACACACACACACACACACACACACACACGCACGCATGCATGCATGCACACAAAGAGCCCTGCAGGGATAAAAGTAGGGGATGTGACTGGCTGGTCGGCAGGAAACTCTGTCAGACAGAAGCTTCTGAGTTGGGTGATGGAGTGATTTTAGTCTGGAGGAAGAAATATCTGCAGTTTTCACATTTCTGTGACTGAGGTGCAGAAAATCAGCAGGAAGTAAGACAACAGAAACATTATTTCAATGTTTGTGTGTGCTGTTCATAGATGCAGCACCAGGGTTATAGTAAATGTCCTCACGTTTCTGGGGGTGAAGGTGGGTGGGCAATCCTGGGTTAGAGAAGAAAACGTAGATAAAGTTTGACACAGAAGGTGATTCCAGGTGGATTGTGTAAATGTTGGAGGGCAGGCAGATTGTGATGACGAATGAAAGCCCAGCTTGATGATGAATTGCCCTTTGACCCTTCAAGTGGTAATGGAGGATTTAAAAATAAACCAAGACAAAATCAGAAAGTTATCGTAATGGTTTATACCTCTTACCCCAACTTTCACTAGATGTGTAAGTTGTGCATAACGTAATTTCAGCAGAGACACATTGAAATTGTTGGTACAAAAAAAAGAAAAATGTTTGCGCAAACTGTTGGAGAATTCTTTAAAGCCCTGTCACATGGATCTCTCATGGAGAGTGATGATCTGGTGTAGAAGCCATCAGAGAGTATTCAGTCATTACTCATGCTCGCTCTTTCTGTGTACATATACAAGAGAAGCATCACTTAGGTGCAGATTATGTTTTGTTATCATTCTCCAGGGGATGATGGCCCATCAGAAATCAGAAATCCAATCTTTTTCTACACAGGAACCAGATGAAAATCCAATTTTCCTTCTGGCGTGATGGCATGTTATCGTTGGGAAGAGAACACTTATCTTCTCTTTCTCTCTGACAACATAACAGTGATGAGTAAGATGACACTTCTTCAGTCAGCCTGAGGAGACGTGCAGAGGAAGAGAGGTTCAGTGATGCCCAGAAGAATTGTGGGAGTTTCTCCTCACTAACGGGTTTTTGACGTTAGGATTACTCTAAGTGACACATTGAGATTTCAGTGGTCACACACAATCTGCTTTATATATTCATTTGGGCTGTTTGAGTGCTCAATTTGCAAATAGTGTTTCCCCCCCCCCCCCGTCACCCATAAACATCCTCCCCCCGCCATACAAGATCCCAGCTGAAAGAAACACAATAGTGAGTGTTAACAATACCTCATGGCTCCATCCAAAATTTAGCAAGTGTGTGTGTGTGTGTGTGTGTGTGTGTGTGTGTGTGTGTGTGTGTGTGTGTTTGTGTGCATGCATATGTGTGTGTGTGTATGTGTGTGTCATGTCTATATTTTCAAGCATGAGTGCTTCATAATTACGTTTGTTTAACAGAAACAATTCCCAGGGTGACTTGAATTCCTTCAGTCAGTGACCTTTTAGTTGGGATGTTAGAAGACCATGCTCCATGAATATAACACACACACACACACACACATGTACCTGCACACACACACGTACACAATCACACACATGCACACACACATACGCATGCACACACAAACACACACACATACGCATGCACACAAACACACACACACACACATGCACACAAACACACACACAAACGCATGCACACACACGTACACGCGCACACATGCACATACACACATACGCATGCACACACATACACACATACGCATGCACACACACACACACATACGCATGCACACACATGCACATACACACATACGCATGCACACACACACCGACAACAAAAACTCAAGTTAACAAAAGTCAAATAAATACACAGAATCTAAATATATAAAGGTAAATGTACATCTTTGAAATGAAATCTAAATGTGGTGATTACTAACATGCAAACTCAGACTATCAAAATAAAAGCAGAGTGAGGGAACACTCTGGGTTCTCCCAGCTCAACAGATTAAATATAAAAAATAATTTATTTTGTTTTATTTTGAGAAAACAAATCCATGTGATTTTTTTTTTGCTCTAAATTATCATTGGGAATTTCTCAATACTTCATCTTTAATGCTTTTATTCTTTTTTAGGCCATTTTATGAGAGTAGTGTTTTCTGCTGTTAGCTTGTTCGTGATGCAGCCATGAGCTGAGCTGTGGTCACCAACAGCTGCTTCTCACTTGTTTTGAAGTCTGTGATGCAAATGGACCTGTTCTTAGGAGCATCTTGAGTAGTGTGGACAGTGGACCGGGCCTTAGGGCTCTCCTGGGAATCCCAGATCACTATTATGATGCTACAGTCTGGGGGGGGGGGGCAGATAATCTTGACCACATGTCATTAGGGTGGAGAGGTGGAAGGGGGACAAACACAAAGCAAGAGGAGGAGAGGAAAAGGATAAACTAAGGATGCATGCTGACCACATCTGGACATTTTAGGTGAAGGGATGAGTCAGTGGAGGGACGGGGGGTCATCTGAGCCCAGGGGGAGGGTTTTGATTGAGAGCTGTTGTGGTTTCTTGCCTCAGGGCTCTGGGTGGGCTTCCGTTTGTCAATCCTAGAAAGTGACAGATGTCTTTTTTTCTCTGTGAAGCAGAAAAAAGCCTAAAATCAGCAGATGATACTGTAACAGAGGAGGGGGGGTGGGGGGATGCAGGGTGGGGTGGGGTGGGGGGGTGGGGGGGTGCTAACATGCTCACCAATAAAATGTGTGATGTAGGAATTTTCTGCCTCATATTCTAATATGATGGCATTCTGTTCTGTCTCCGCCTCCATCGGCTGCATGAGGACGTGTTGCTTGCATGAATTGATGGTGAGGATTACAGACCGTGTGTGTGTGTGTGTGTGTGTGTGCGTGTGTGTGTGAATCCTTCTGGTGCTTATACATGAACCCTGAATGAACGTTTGTGTAAATTTGTTTACTTTTATTTCCATTGACGGGAGTGATAAAGCTGCATGTTGTGTTTCCGTCGTTGGGGTGATGCAGTGTCCTCCAGGGACGTCACCCCCCTCAGATTGAGGCTGTCAGTCCTCCAGATTGATTAGTCCTGCGCCCCTCCTTGCCTCATTCCAATCCGATCCCCCTCATCTTCTCCTCCCACTCTAGACCTCCTAATGATTAATCACTCAGTCAGTCAGACAGGTACTGACATCATCCAATACGTCCGCCATGCAGCAAAAAGACACGCAGAACATTTGGGGTCAGTTTAGTTAATTTTTTAAATTCTTTGCATGATTATATTTTTCCAGGAATGAACAAAGGCTAATAAATAATTCATTTTAACAGCAGGAACAGAACTCAAATCCAGTTACAGCACAAACTAAAATCAGATTTAAATTTTGAAATAAATGTAATTTAATCAGCCTTTCTCTATCTTTTTGCTCTGAATCAACCCTGACCTTGACTGGAAATTAAACAGTCTGATTCACTCACAACAAAGATGGATGACAAAGGATGAATTTCTCTGTTGAAACGTAAAGCCGAGATTTGTCATTTGCAGGCCGTGTGATTACAACTAAAGGAATCAACAAAGTGAATTAAAACAAATCTAAGATGTATTTTTATTGTTTGATCCAGCAACTCTCTCAAGACTTTAATTCAGCGCCAAATCACGACAAGAGTCGCCTCAACGCACTTCAGAAAGTAAACATTCTAATTGAGTTCTTTATGCCAATTGGTAAAAAGTTTCCTATGTAAGGAAACCCAGTAGTTTGCATTGAGTCACTGACTTGTGTCAGAGACTTTACAGCATCCCCATACTAAGAAAGCATGTAGCGACAGTGGAGAGGAAAACTCCTAGCCTAGATCATCAGGGTGTGAATGTGTGTGTGAATGGGAGAACGACTGATTGTGTTGTGAAGCGCCTTTGGGGGTTTCTAGGACAGAAGAATGTGCTATACGTTACCATTCTAGCTAGTTGTCTGAATGAAACAGAAAGTCAGCTGATAAATTTCACAATACTTTTGCAACATTTTAAACCATCCCTCGTTGTCAACTATGCATTCATGAGGTGGGGAAAGAGTATCCTTGCTCATGCAATATTCAGATTATACTTTTGTGTTCGCCTGGTAATACTCTGAATTTGTCAGTAAGAGAATTTGGAGTAAATGTATAACTAAACATCTAAAGCAGGTGATGCAGCAAAAACGCAGGAATAATAGATCAGCTTTACAGGAGAGTGGGCTTCTTGCTGGTAGGTGATAATGTGTGCAACTGGGTGTCACTAGGAAAATCAGAAAGACTCATAATGACAAATAGCAAATGTGCCCTTACAGATTTAGTCAGTTTTTTTCTTTTTTGTCACCCTTAAATGTTTCAGCTAACAGAAGGAGGCTAAAATATCTCAAAAAGCAGCACAGTATGCTCCCTTCTCCAGAAATTCAAGAAGAGAAGAACTCAGAACATCTAAAACCCTGCAGAACTTGTTTGGTTAAAGGTGCATGAAGTAAAAGTGACACCATGTGGCCAAATGTGAGTACTGCAGCCCATGTATCAAAACAAACGCGTCCGCTCTGAGCAGCTGTTGCCAGTTATGGATCAGCAGAAGATTCTAGATGACAAGCGAAGACGAGTCCTACACAGTAAGTTGATCAGTAGATACATGTCACTGTAATATCATGTTGTTGGCCATTTAAAAATTAGCTTGAGATATTTTTAGAGCCAACTATTTGTTTCTAATTCAACGTTAACATTGTTAGTTTCAATGTTAGCTTCTAGCCTTCTTCACCTGATATTAGAGAAAAAAAATATTGTGTTACTTTCTTTTGCTAATAACTTTAGCTTCTTTCTTTTGCTTCTGGGCCGCTCCTTTTTCTGGCCTCCATTCTGTCTACAACACTGTAAATAATGAAACCATGAATTCTACTCTCTGTAGGATTAGAAAATCCTGACAGATCTACGTCACACTGTCACTTAACATTCATGTACTCACCCATCTTGACTCACGACGAGGAAGGCTGCTGTTGGTTTAGCGTCCAGGAAACAGCAGAGAACGTCTCTGTTAGTAGAAGCTAATTGTTAGCATTAGCAACTCCACAACACAGCAAAACTCCTCCATGTTTGTGTTATTTGTGGAGATAAAACATCAACGTTGCAGAGCAAACAGTCAGTGGTCATGTTGCTGTTAGCCAATCAGAGACAAGATGTCCAAATATCAGGAAATAATTCTTCAAATCCTGCCGTCTGAAACTCTCCTCTGATGTGGCAATTTTCTAGTTCCTGAAACTGGTGCACCGGAGCTTTTTTTCCCCCAGAGTACAACTTACAAGGCATTCATTCCTACTAGAGTGTTTGTCTGACCTTTGACCTTCTACAATCCTGGTGTTTACATTTGTTTACTAAACTGAAACATGCTAGTGTGACAAAGAAAACCAACAATCTGAACGGGAGATTAAGACTAATCTGGTTCTGAAATGTTAATTTTTCAATGTTAGACATTAAACTATCTTATGAGGTAAATCTTTCATGGGATAAGATGTGCAGATGTTTTTTTTTACCACCGACACGTTTCGATTTCTCTCCAACTCCTGTTGTGTATTAAAGCAACGTAATGATCTGAAAAGACGACCCTGAACATTGTGTGAAAGCTTCAAGGTCTTTAGTAAAGGAAGGAAGCGATAATATTGAGCGTTATGCTTCAAAAAAGGGAAGATATATTTGAATTGTAGAGATGTTTGCTTTAAATAAAACCTGTTTGTGTTGGACGATTTTTGGATGGGGCTTCTGTCAACCTGCTGATTTGATGGGTTGTATGTTTTACAATTTGCAAAAGGAGAAGTATTTTCTTCATTTGAATAAAAACACTTTGCACACATCTGATGAAAGCAGCCATCACAGCTCGTCACTGCCCCCTGCTGGGAAAGTCTACCTGTAACACACATTTATTACTTCAATTCTGTTTTCCTGATGATCCCTAACAAAGTTCTCCTCACCTTCATGATGCAAAATGTAAACAGTTATTTATGAATCTGGAAGAATTCTTCTTGAAATCATGCAAAAATGACAAAAACCACATTAAGAGTTATTGTTGTTTATGCATTCAGATGCAGATTAGTTAATCTCAGTAGAATCTATTTTTATTATTAATATTAACATTTTCATATATTAACTTCTTGCACCTCATGCTAAATGAAGTTCAAATACATTGCTGCCCATTAAAATTCATTTAATTGCGTTCATCTGTCCTCTTGGGCAGTGGTTCCACTTTTCAGCTTCAGACCCCCAAAATAGCGATTGTCAAGACATGTGACCCCAGAAATCTGTGATTTGACAACAAACACATGCTTAAAAAGCTAAATAATTCAGGACATTCAAAAATCACTTCGTCCTATTCACTTGTATCCATTTATGACAATTTAGTTAAGTTTTTGTAACAATTATGCTATAAATATAGCTTCAGCAAGACCAAGTTCACTCATTTTTTAACACATCTGCAGTGGTCTCTGGTATGAATGAATGACTTGTGAGTTGACCTCTGTGGTAAAACGCTCTGGTGCTCCTGTTTCAGGAACTAGAAGTGAGCTGGAGGGGAGAGGGGTATAAAACGGCAGGATTTGGAATGTTGGAGTCATTATTATTCATGATATTCTGACATCTCTGCTCTGATTGGCTAACAGCAACATGACTCTACCACTGACTATGTTTGCTCTGCAACGTTGATGTTTTATCTCCACAAATAACACAAGCCTGAAGGAGTTCTGCTAATGCTAACAGTTAGCTTTTACTAGTCGAGACGTGCTCTGCTGTTTCCTGGACGCTAAATCAACAACAGCCTTCCCCGTTGTGAGCCAAGATGGGTGAGTCCATGAATTTTAATTTGACAATATGACGTGCAAATGTCACTTGATTTTCTAATTCGATGTCTATTTTCTATTGGTGGCTAATGCGGGAACTAGGGGTAGAAGGCTATTTTCATGTTCAGTCTGAATGTTAAAGCCACGCATGCTCTCTGTCGCCCTCTCAAGGCTTGCTGCGTAACGTCACTGTCGTAAAATCAAATTTTAAAATCAAACATTCCTAAAGTCAGGCAAAACAACGAAAACAAACGTTTCCACCTCCACACATTGAATAAATAATTTTATCAGGACTGAATAACAACTTTATGCCCAACCAAACACAATAACCCCGGTGAAATAATTTATTACTTACCTATTCATTAGCAGCACGGCTAGGTCAGAGTCCGTAGTTCATGCTGTTCTTTCTAAAAGATCTCTCCAGTGAGGAAAAGACGGCCCAATAATAATCTCTTTTTCTTTTCCTAGATTCCTCTGATAAAGGATTTCTAGCTTTCTTTGGTGAATCTGCCATTGCTCAAGTCTCTAAACCGCGGGTCTACGTAATACTACTATGGCAAGTCAAAAGGATCAAAAAAGTGCCCGTTCTAAACGCACGTTATGTCATATGACATAATGTGCATTGTTACAACGCGCATTTTTTTGCCCCCTTTGGCATCAAAACGTGTGTTCAAGACGTGCGTTTTGGCAGACATAACGCACACTTTTTTGATCACTTTGGCTTGCCATATGTGCCACAAAGTAACATGCAGTCAGTATTTCCTGCAGTGGACTGCAGGTCAAAAACCGTATAGTGCGGTAAACAGACATGGGACCCCGTAACACCATCACAGCTCTGAAAATGAACATCGTAGATGAGAGTATGCTGCCAAAACGTTACAAAAAACATTATTTTAAGGTGTAAAAGTTGCGGAGTGTGTCTTTAAACTCAGAGTGACCAATTATATTTTAAAAAAATAACAAGTTAATACGGTTTTTCTGTGAACATGGTCTTTAACTTTATTTCTGGAAATCATCCCAAGGCCACCTGTGTAGTTCTTGGTGACCCACAGAGGGGTCCCTACCCCAAATTTGGAATCCACTCATCTAAACCAAATTGATGTAATGTCTAGAGTATTCCACTAGATGGCAGCAAAGTGGTAAACAATTCATTACAGATATGAACTACTGAGCTGATATCAGTCAGAGCTGCACAGCAGGGGTGTTTGTTGGTGTTTTGGTCTTACAGCAAAAGAGCAGCATCGGTTCTGTGTAATTTGTACATATTTGCATGTAAATGCGAGGGTTTATTTGGGCTACATGGAGTTGTTTTTTTTGCACAATCCTTAAATATTTTTGCATTTTTAGGTTTCTGAATTGACCTCACATCTGCAAGTATTTTATTCCCACTGGCTTCAGAGCCATTATCAGGTAAAGATGTTTTGGAGAGCAGGAAGTGAAAAGCAATAACTAAACACTCTCAGGAGAACCTATAGAGATAATGGCTAATGATTTTCACAGTTTACAAGTGGGGAGATAAGACATTTGAAAAGAGTGCATCTAAGGTCTTACTGGAAACTATCTGAGTGTATGTAATGACTTTACAACTTAATTAGCCCACTGTTAAACAGGCTCTTTAACTTCGGCCTACATTTATTGTAGATTAGGAATAAGCAGCAGATGACCGATGGCACAAAGTTGGCCGTCCTTGTCTAGTTTCTCCTCACACACACATGCGCACACGCACACACACACACATACACACACACGCGCACACACATGCACGCACGCACGCACACACACGTGTCCACTTCAGATAGTGGAATGCACTTGTCACAGTTTCCATTCTAAACATAAATAATCCCCCCTTGAGCCCTCCTGGGACCGTACACAGTCAGCTGTTTGATTTCCATTATAACACCCAACTGCTGCTTGTTTGCATGCCGTACATGATGTCATATTTTTGTGATCATCACATTGTCGGTAGAATAACCAGACACGCCTACAAATCAATGTATCAGGTGACCACGACCGATTTTACCTCCGTGTCCACGTCATGTCCTGAAACGGACAAACACCCAAGAGTCAAAATGACCTTTTGTAGCCTCAGTAAAACCTCCAGTTAAATCATTACACAGTCACACCACGCCGATCGCCCACGTGTCACAAAGCACATGATCAGCTCTCAAATAGACGCTCTCGCTTATTGTGTTTACTGCAAAATTTAAATTTTCCTGCTCACTTCAGTTTAGTTGCATGTGTGTGTGTGTGTGGCTAGATATCATATCTGAGTTCTGCAGCGCTATCTGGTCCCCTGTATGCATGCACACGCTCTGCTTAAAACAGAGGTCAAACCTGAGTTGAAACAGGAAACCACATGACAGAATACACATTTAGTCTCTTGATAAGTTAAATGAGAGAAATGTCTGCAGCTTTTGCCCAGTTCTGTCCAAAGGTAGCTCCGACTGTTTCCTGTTAAACCTGCAAACAAGCCTAAATGATTTCATGGATGGGCATAAAATTCTGGTATCTTAAGAGTCACCCAGTTATTTATTTAATGAGCAACAGGATAAGATTTTACACAAAGCTAAGCTAGCTAGCTCTGATTATGCCTGAGTTTTTGTCTTCTAATTTATCTTCAAACAGCACACACATAAGACCTGTCAGCCTAAATGAGTTTTTGGGTCATTTTGAAATATATTTTGCATAAAACTTAAAAAATAAATGCAATTTTACCTATTTGGACAGCTTCCTGAGCAGTCTCAGTTTAGCATTGGGTGAGCTAATGGGGCGTTCCAGTTGTCCTCGGAACTCGTTTTTCCGAGATAAGTTAACCGGAAATGACGCAATAAACTCGGAATTCCGAGCTGCGAGCTCGTTTGTTTCGGAGGACCCCGAGTTCACCATTTTAAAGATGGCCGCGCCCAGTGTTGTTGTAGTCTTTATTGTTTTCATCATTTATATGTTCTGCTTTCTTTCATTTTGCTATTTAACAGCACCGAGTTGTTGTTTATACTTGTTATCAATGGTTACGTTGCTGAAAACGTCAGCATCGCCGCTGAAATTGACCGGTGTTTGTGGTTTTTTAACTGTTCCTGGTGTTTACATTTTGACGTTTGATTTTTAATAAATTTGATATATATTTGCTGAAACTGTTATAAAAGTTTGAATTTTTTTTTTTTTTTTTGCTGTTTTAGGACTTTAGATACAAAAGACCCTGACGAAAAACCACAATCCAATCTTCAAATGAACATGAATTAATTTCATAGCCACCTCCAAACCTGTTGAATTTTAAAAAATGCCTTCAATAGAACCCGTCTGATGACAAGAAATAGGCTAAAAGATCTCAACACATCATGTCCTGTTCAGAAGAAATTCAAGAGCAAAATAAAAAACAACATCTAAACCTCTGTAGGTCTGATTTAGTTCAGATTAAGGTCAAAAGTCAGGATTCATCGACAAAAAAGAGATGCGGGAGCAAAAATGTCCTCTGTGGGAGCTTTTGAAGACCAAAACCTCAGATGATTAAACAAAACACCAACGCTGGTTTTACTTTTGTCAGAAATAAACTGGAAAAATATTCTTTAGAAAGTCTGACCTTTGACCTCAGACAAAAGGAACATTTTAAAGTTTACAAAACAGTTTAGTCTGCACACATATGGGACCTGCTCTTCCACCCGTTTCATCACAGTAAACCATTTCTATCGGGTGAAACACAGCAAATGCATCTTTGTGTTTGCATGCGAGTCGCTCGTTTTTGCATGCCAACAAAGCCTCTTTTTGTTTTCTCACAAATCTCATATTCTCATCTCTTCCCTTCAGCGTGGTTTGAAATTCCCAGATGGTTCTCCGATATCTGCAGGATTTTTCCAGGATCCTGGGTGCAGATCCACAATCCTGCTGGGACCAAAAACATGGCATGTTTTCTGTTTTTATAAATCTCCACGTGCCGCTTTTATAACCACTCTAGTCTTTGAAAACATCTAGTTTTTTTCTCTTTCTGAAGAAACGTGAAAAACCTCCCAGTAAATGCCTGCAGCAACCATGCAATGGTTTAATAAATGAACCTTCTGTGTTGGATCTGAGCTAATCCCTGTCTTTATTCAGTCTGTGAAAGGATGAAAATGAAACATTTTGTGCCTTGTCAGTTTTTAACACCCTTTCTTTAATTATCTCCTAAAATGTTTTAGGAAGCTCAAATATCAGTGTTCTATGGAATCAGATCAGGGTGTGGGCAAAAGTATGCAGCACAGCTTAACACACAGCACAGCTCTCTTTCAGACACCGCTCAGGGTAGAACAAGTAGCTACACGGCCAACGTAAACACAGTGATGTCACCAAACTGGGTTAGATGTCACGATGCCACGATATCATACCACCCTGATAACAGCCAGGTTCAACGTTCAGTTGCTCTGAGCCACATTACCAAAAACACAGACTTTGGTCCGGTCACCTCAGCAGCCATTACACCATGTCCATTAGTTTGGGCAGGTTGTTGTGTCTGCAGCAGAAGAGGTCACAATGAGGACAGTCACTGCTAGCAGGATGTTTGGACCCTATATAGGAGTTTGCCCTCAAATATTGTTTTTACACACAGAGGAAGGTGCATCACTATTCCTTCCTCTATGTGGGTTTTAGGAGCAAAATTGTAAAAAAAGAATAGTTTTTAATTAGAGGTGGGGGACTCAATTAAAAAACATAATCTAATTAATTAGAGGCTTTGTGATTAATTAATCTTGATTAATCGCATTTTAATCGTTCAAGAAAATTTGCCCCGAAAGCAATTTTTTTAAATTAAAAATAATGAGACAGAGAATCAAATAGTCATTGATATTATTATTGTAAACACAAGCTCTTTTAATTTCTAAAAAATGCTTTTAAATTGTATTTCAATTCAAAACAATATATATATATATATATATATATATATATATATATATATATATATATATATATATATATATATATATATCACTCGCAAAAATAGGACAGACCTAAAAGTACAATACTATTTTAAGTACATTTTGATAATGGTATTGTCTTTAAAATAATAATAATAATAATAATAATAATAATAATAATAATAATAATAATAATAATAATAATAATAATGGGTTGATAGAATGTTTGTGCAATTTGATTTGATTTAGCATCATTAGAGACAGAAATGAAGGCAAAAACACATGAAGAGGGATTTCTGATCACTCGTTTGATTGTAGTTCTAGTTGTGTTTGGAGCACATAAAAAAGGTTTACATGGTCTTGTAGCCAAGGTTCTGAGCTTTCTGTAGAGGTGCAGCTTGACTATATTGATATTTAGGGCATGTATTTTGCTGCTAAACTTCAACATCACCCAATTGGGGGACCCTCGGGCTTAAAGGGTTAAATGCGTTAATTTTTTTAACGCGTTATTTTTTCTAATTAATTAATCATAATTAACACGTTAAATTCCCACCCCTATTTTAATGTAAGAAAATATATAACCTTTGTGAATTGAGATCAAATACATACAAAATGTGACACATAACTAAATATACCAAAATTCACGTGATTATTGGTAAAAGTTGTGTTTTTAAACTTTTAAACACCTTCTGCAGAGCCTTCAGATCAGCTGCAGAGCTGCTGCTGTTCTGCACCAAGAGGCCTTTGGTGAAGATGGAGCAATGATTAAACACAACAGCAGACGTTGTCGCAGGTTGATCTTTCTGAGACAGACAGCTGCACAACTGGGGGTGGTGGTTGGTATTTTTGCCTTGCAGCAAGATCATTTAAGCCTGGGCGTTTCTATAGAGTTTGCATGTTTTTACAAGTGAATCATTATCATAATCAAGAATGCGTGGGTTTACTCCAGCTTCTGTTTCCTGTAAAATCCTAAAACATTTGTGTAACACTGGGTGTGAGTGTGTGTGGTTGCTGTCTCGTGTGTGTATGTGTTGGCCTTGTGATAGACTTGTGATCTTTCCAGGGTGTACCGATCCACATAGCCCACTTCTCACCTCCTGATTGATGGAAACAGGCATCAAAACTTTCCAACAAGGGATTTTGAACTTAGAATAAGTGTAAGAGGCAATTTGATCCAGATGCCTGAATCTGCCTTGCATTCACAATGTGAACTAGTCTATAATCTAGACTAACCGTAGTAGCAAGATTCTGCTCTGCAGGTTGGTCTAGACACGCTCCATTGTAGCATCAGCAGGTATATCGTTGGACCAAACAATTTGTGGGTCAGGCCAATCAAAGCGCTCTATGTTTGTAGAGAAACGTTGTTGGAAGTTCTGCAATGGAGAAAAACTACAAAGATGGTGTCGGCTCAGGAACGGCGCTCATTAAAAAAGGCTTTGGCACGAACTTCGGATGATTTAGACTTGGGTTTTTCTTTTAGACTTTAGTCCTTTATTTAAAAAAAAAGGATGTATTTGCTTCTTCTTATTATTATTATTATTTTTCTTTTACTTTTTCAACGGTGGACGGAACGGTTGATTTATTTCTGTAGTGATGAATACGTCACGTTGTTTGTTGTTCTGATTGGTTTTGATGGTGGCAGCCATCTTGAATTGGGTTGACTCCAAAAGTGAATCCGTTGTTGACGTATCCATCCGATGGCCACTTCAGGAGATGCTCTGAAAACAGACGATGAATGATAATAAAAATGTGTCACTTGTAAGTAACTGTACAGAATATTTTCATGACTGGACACTTTTATTATACTTGTTGCACCACCACTGAGACGCTTTCAGACCGAACATGAAAACGGAAAGTTTTCTCAAGCTTGGTTCATATTAAATTTCATCTAGCTAACCTTTGGGACTTGTATTGCTGTATTTTTTGGCTTCATAATGTTCCAGATGATCCAAGTAAATATTTTCTTCTTAGCAGGCAGCGAAATCAGTCCCTGTCCTCTTTCACCTGGATGATGCAACAGAATTTCAAATGCTGATTAAAGATCAGCTCTCCACTTCATTTCAGTCCAAGTCCAGAGACGATGATAGCATTATTGGACCGTGTTTAGAGACTTTAGACGTTTACTGGTTGTCAGTCTTTATGACCCCATGATTCCCTCCTTAGATAAACTGATCTGAACGCTCTTCAGCTTTGCTGCTGATTTTCTACACTTTTAAAAATCCCAGATTCTTTGCAGTTTTAAAATTTGACTGAGACATCATTCCAAAGTAATTGAACAGTGTAAAGCAGGGGTATTCAATTCTGGTCCTGGAGGGCCAGAATCCAGCATGTTTTAGTTTTAACTGTCATGGAATGGAGGTTGTTGTAGGACCCAAATGCAGGTAATCCAGGACATAACAAGAAGACACCAAAATGAACTGCTAGAATGAATAAACAATATAGGAGAATGATAATAAATGAACGAACTAAACTAATAAACAAAACTGACTGAAGACTAAACAGAGGAACAGGATAACTAAGGGGACAATGAAAAGATAACTAATGTGGGAGGAAACAGCTAAGAGGAACACAGAGGTCAAAGGTAACTGATACAAAAGGCTACTAAACTTAAATACACACGAAGGGGAAAGGAAAACTAAAGAGAAAGACAACACTAATGGGCTGGGGAATGGACATGGCAGAACTTAAGGAATGAGAAATAAAGTAAAAGCCTGAATGATAATTGAAGGGACCGTTGACAAGGGAGATGGGATATGGAAGGGCCAGGGAGGACATTGACAGGACATGACATTGATTTCAATCAGCAGGTAATTAACAGGCTTCTGCAGAGCCTGGTGAGCTGCTGCACATGTGGTTTAACCACTGAATCAAGTGTTGGAGCAGAGAAACCACTAAAATGTGCTAGACGGGCCCTCCAGATTAGAATACCCCTGCTGTAAAGGTTCAAGGAGGGCTGGAGCCAATAACTGCACCAGACAGGTGAATTTTAAAAGATTTATTATGCATTTTGAAGCCATGTACACACATAGCAAAGCTTTTGTAAAACTGAACCAGTGTTAGTTTTGACAAGAAATTTGAATTTAATTTTAGTCACAATTTAGTCGTCCAGTTCGTTTTCATTTTAGTCTTACTTTAGTCGACTAAAATAAATGTACTTTTCTTCTGATGCAATCATTTTCAACTTCTGTAAAGGAAATGTTAACTACACACCTACGTGAAACTGTAAAGAAATATGAAAAATTCACATTTCACACTTTGGATCAATAAAACTCTACATTTATAATTGTTTTAATAGCAATATTTAACAGAAAATACCAAAATACACACGGACAGTTTGAAATTGTGTCTCTCAGTATTAATAAAGTAAACAAATCTGTATAATGTGCAGTAATATTTGTAAACATGACGGGAAGTGTTACTCTAATAATGCGAGGAGGTAAACTAAAGGTAAGAATTGTTGTCAGGTGTATTTATTAGAGTTTTCCCTGCACTAATTTACCAAGGTGGACCGCCTGAATGTTGTTTCCTCACAAAAACACCACTAGAACACCGAACGCTGATCATATCGGCTGTAGCAGCGCCACAAAATAATTAAACAACCAGATGCGCCGCTCTGTGAGTTTGGTTTGGCTCAGCCCATCTACTCGCCGTGGCACCACCTGTCCCCACATGCTGCTACCACGTCACACTTTTAAATCCAGGGGAATCCCTAGATGTGTGCTCAGCAAGCAAATACTTTTCAGATTGTTACATTTAATGCTTTTCCTGCCAGCCGTGGACATTTTCTCCTTTTAGACATTTTCTCCTTTTAGACATAAATTGTTCAACTGTTACCGGCATAGTCATCAATATATGATGTCTGTTTGGATTTTTACCAGTGGCCTAGTGGTAGAGTGTCCGCCCCAGGACTGGGAGATCAGGGGTTCGAATCCCAGTTGGGTCATACCAAAGACTTTAAAAAAATGGGACCCAATGCCTCCTCGCTTGACACTCAGCATTAAGGGGTTGGATTGGGGGGTTAAACCATCAAATAGTTCCCGAGCGCGGCCACAGCTGCAGCTCACCGCTCCCCACCACGGGGATGGGTCAAATGCAGAGATGTAATTTCACCAGTGTGTGATGATGACTTGGGACTTTAACTGTGGCTTCTGGTAACTTGTTCAAACAACAGCCGGCTCTGGACTCCGATTGGTTATTTTCCCATTTAGTCCCACCTGTGCCATTTGCTGATTGGTCCTTTTTTTCCGTTCTCCCATCTTTTCCGTTTTCTGATTGGATTTTCGTTACTGTCAATTTTCATTGCCGTCTTTTATTCGTCGACAAAAATGTCGATCAATATTCGTCATAATTTAGTTTTTATAGAAATACAAATTTAAGTATGCGTTTAATTTTCGTTCGCAAAAATTCATTCATCGTGAGAAAAAAAAAGAAAATATTTCATCAACGAAATTAACACTGAGCCGAACATCCTCCCCCTACTATCTACACGCCACCTCGTTTTTAGAAGAAAAAAAATCCATTTACATCTAGCAGCATAGCTAATAGCCAAACCAGTAGGCAGTAGTAGTTCCTCAAATCCAAATAACTGTCTTTAAAGAGCAAGTTACCCTGTCCCCGAGTCTTACTCCACCCACACTTCCTGTTTAAAATAAATGCACTGAATGGAGGAACTGTCTGGTGGACTGAGAAGGCATTGACTGATAGCACCCCTCGTACACCCCGCCACTTGTGTGTACTCTACATGCTCAATGCACAAAAACACATCATTAAATCTTTCAAAGTCAACTAAAAATATCAGATTTTATTATTATTATATATTTTTTGCTATCTCCTAAAGAAAATAAAAGGGGGGGATGGTCATTTGTTAAACACCAAGTTCAAATGTATCAGTTTTAATCTTCTAAATGTACAGTAAGAGTAAGGAATGTCAACACAACCGTCACACGCAAGAATAAAAAGGGATTGATGCAAGTCCAAACAAAGTGAGCACATAATTACAGGAACGCCTTGCCCTTTTGATGGTGAGATTTCATGTTTAACCAGTTGGATTAATTATGATAACAAAGTAAAGAGTTACAGTAGTTTATACCTCAGGGACATAAGAGACGACCAGAGTCAACATTAAGAGAACAAACTCTTCCTCCTTTAGCTTTCTAACATCCAGCTTCATGGGAAAATGCTGAACTCCAGGACACAAATCACATGACAGCTCAGCTCCTCTTACACAATCTGATGCTTTTATGTCCCTCCTGAGTTTCCATCCCACCTGTAGTTATGTACACTCTGCTGCAGCTCCAGGGCACAGGGTGTTCAATCCACAGGAGAACATTTGCGTGCGCTGCATAGAACTGTGCTCTCGGGCCTTCACACTCCGTCATGAAGATCTATACACACACACACACACAGCAGCGATCATAACACACTCTCGGGATGTTTTTTAAATGTCGTTTCTCTAGCGCCAGGACAGGTTCAGCAAGCATAAATTAAACTTCACATCAAGCAGAAACTTGCTTTTAAAGAGCTTTGCAGACTTAGATGAAACATTCCTACTGCAGCTGTCTTGTTTGTTTGTCAGAATAAAAATAAAATAACCCGGTAACACTTTACAATAAGGGTTCCTTTATTAACGTTACTTAATACATTATTAAGCATTAATAAACAAAGGATCCCTTTATTAACGTTTGCAATATTGTTAACTATTAAGTGACCTTAAGGTTAGGACAACTGGCGAGGGTGTGTCTGCTTCCTAATGCATTACTTAATACTAAGCAGTTGTTAATACTTTATTTAATATTTTATTAATGCTTAATAATGCACTAAGTAACGTTAATAAAGAGACTTACTGTGTGAAGTGGTACCAATAACCCAAAACAAGTCCAAGGCTTCATTGCAAGTCTTCTCAGATTGAACCTCAGGAGTCATGAGCTCCTTCAGGGATTAAGTCTGGGCCCTTTGTGCCCTCTTTCAGCGGCCATGCTAAAAGAACTGGGACAGGTAAGGTGATCCATGGGAAAGTACAGTGTTTAACTTGGATTAGATCTCCCAGAACAAGAGGAGAAGAGTAAAGTCTTTGTATCACGGCCATAAAAGACAAGAGAGGTTGGGAGGTCCAACCACTTAAAGGCAAGTTCCACTTTAGTTAGATCACTAGCACAGGTTGCGTTTTGGGCCTTAGAGTAACGTCCAAATAGAAAAGAAATAAAAGATCCGTTAGCTGACACTAATAATGCATGATTAATACATGGTTAATTCTGCAGAAATATTCATATATTCCTGCAGGATCCATCAGAAGTTCCACCTTTGTAGAGAACTATGGATAACATTGCTTTTGTTCTTTTTTAACACAGCGTAGTAAAAAAAAAGATAGTTATTTACCTTTTTTAAGCTGACATGTTTCGACTAGTAACTCTAGTCGTCATCAGAGCTGCCGGTGTAGGTGCCCTCACTTCCTTTTACTATGCTGTGTTAAAAAAGTACAAAAGCAATGAATTATGAAGATACGCGCAGCATGGACGTACAAAAGAGAACTGTGGATAACAGTGTAAACGTGATGAGAAATTGAGGGCAGGTTTTAAAAACTAACATCGCCCTAATTGATAGAATCTAGAGCAAGTTCACTGAGGAACTGTCTTTATTTGTTAGTTTTGAAATATGATCGGTAACTCTAACTTTCACATGCAGACTGAACCTGAAAATAGTCTTCTACCCCTATTTCCTGCATTAGCCACCGATAGAAAATAGACGGGGAAACGTCACACTGAAAATTATCATTCATGGACTCACCCGTTTTGACTCGTGACGGGGAAGGCTGTTGTTGGTTTAGCGTCCAGGAAACAGCAGAGAACGTCTCGACTAGTAGAAGCTAACTGTTAGCATTAGCAACTCCACAGCACAGCAGAACTCCTTCAGGCTTGTGTTATTTGTAGAGATAAAACATCGTTACAGAGCAAACAGAGTCAGTGGTAGAGTCGTGTTGCTGTTAGCCAATCAGAGGTGAGATGTCCAAATATCATGAATACTAATGAATCTAGGATTACAAATACTGCCATTTTCTGCCCCTCTCATCCAAATAACTTCTACTTCCTGAAACAGGAGCGCCAGGGCTGATCCCCCCACAGAGAATGACTGACAAGGCATTCATTTATACTAGAGATCACTGCTAATGTGTTGAAAAAACGTTAAGAGACTGGATCTGTCTTAAAGCCACATTCCGCAACTTTTACACCTTAAAATAATGTTTTTTGTAAAGTTTTGGTGGCATACTATCATCTATTACGTTCATTTTTGGAGCTGTGATGGTGTCAGGGTCCCACGTCTGTTCACCACACTATACAGTTTTTCACCCGCGACCCGACACTGGAAGTACTGACTGCGTGTTGCTTTACTGCATATATGGCAAGCCAAAGGGGTGAAAAAAGTGTGCATTCTAAACGCGTGTTATGTCCAATGCACATTTAGAATGCGTGATTTTAGAATGCGTGTTTTTTGCTACCTTTGGCGTCAAAACGCACATTGAAGATGCGCGTTTTGGTGGACATAACGCGTGTTTACAATGCACGCTTTTTTCACTCCTTTGGCTTGCCATAGTAGTATAACATAGACCTGCGGTTTAGAGACTTGAGCAATGGCAGATCCACCAAAGAAAGCTAGAAATCCTTTATCAGTGGAATCTAGGGAGAAAAAGAGAATGCGATAGAGCAAGAGCAAAGATCAGCGTTAATATTGGGCTGTCTTTTCCTCGCTGGAGAGCTCTTTTAGAAAGAACGGCATGTACTACGGACTCTGACCTAGCCATGCTGCTAATGGATAGGTAAGTAATAAATGATTTCACCAGGGTTATTGTGTTTGGTCGGGCATAAAGTTGTTATACAGTCCTGATAAAACTATTTATTCAATGTGTGGAGGTGGAAAAGTTTGTTTTTGTTGTTTTCCTGACATTAGTAATGTAAACATGCCTCTTATGCCCGAGAGAAAGAGATTTGATTTAACGACAGTGACGTTACGCAGCAAGCCTTGAGAGGGCGACAGAGAGCATATATCCGTAAAGTTCAGGAATGTGGCTTTAAGAACAATCACACTTCGGCTCTGTGTGAATTACAGCAGTTGTTAGCTTATTAACACTGTCAGATCTAAACTCTATTTCTCCAAACAGAGGCTGTTCGAGACGCTATCTACAATGGATAAGATAAAAATTTAATTTTTACAAAATGTCCCTTTGCATATAAAATACACTAATAGTTGGTTTTTTTTTCTGAATTGAACAAATTGTTCAACTCTGTTCATCCTTAAAGGGCTAGACCTGCTTTATTTACTTTATTTTTACATGAATTATGTCGTTAGCCAGAGTTTGTGTTGCTACACGTACCCGACCATTTGCAATATACCAGTCTGTTGTTGCAACAGATTTGGTTTCTTTTCTGAAATGAGCTCAAAGGGGAACAGTCGGCCGGCAGAACTGGAGACTGCTGAGTGTTTTTATATAATGAGTAGAAAATGATTCCTTATACAGATAGTAGAATTTGTTGTTTGATACCAGAATAATCAGACACATAAACAGGCTGTACAAAACTTCAGCTGGTAAACTATTAGCCACCATCTCAGCCACTGATGAGAATTTCAACACAAAACATCACAAATCTGCAAACTCCCATAATCAGCTGTACATAGATGAAATTCAAAGTGTTAGAAAATACAATGAAAATTTGAATTAATCTGGGTAAATTTAGCAAGTCAATGCAGGTTTCTAATTTCTGTCTAAACAACATTCAGAAAAACACCTGGATACAACGTATAATATTGACTAAATATTTGCATTCTGATTAAAGAAAAGCTCAAAAGCTGCCGAAACATTGACCTTTAACACCCATTTTTGCATTTTATTGGGTTATTTTTGTTTTTATTTCATCTACATCGTGCACGCCTTGGGCTCAATTTACAGACAACTTTATCAGTGTATCTAATCTGCAATGTGTTTACTCACATTGATCTGTCTGTGCAATTGATCTGAACTTGATTGTACAGTTGGCGAGGTCGGAGTTCAACGAGCATGGGTTTTATAGTACCTTTTTTATGTGTGCATGTAAATAAATACAGCTCAGAGATAATGTTGCTTTGAGGTTTGTGCTCTGTGTGATGCTGTAAGCAAACATCACACATCTATATGTCTCCTGGGACCTGGAAGTTCCTCCTTCACACACAGACGGGTATTCAACCCAGGGGAGGTGTGTGTACACCGTATATACAGCTTTCCTGGAATGTGTGCTCAGCTAAACTGGGAAATGAACATACACACACACACACACCTGACTGCTAAATGAGTGCACATACACGATTCGTCATATGGAATGCATGTCTGAGAATTAACCGCTGACTAATTTTTGACTTGGATCTTTGTTAGTAAACTGTGTGTGTGTGTGTGTGTGTGTGTGTGTGTGTGTGTGTGTGTGTGTGTGTGTGTGTGTGTGTGTGCGTGCATGTGTGTGTGTGTGTGTGTGTGTGTGTGAACATGCAAAGTAAGGTGGTCACTTTGAGATGACACCTGTATGCAGGAAGGTCGTCATGGAGCATGATCAACCAAAGATAGGATTGTGACTAAAGTAAACACACACACACACGCACGCACACGCGAGCGCACACACACACACACACATACAAATCCCTCAAACATGCTTTAGACAGCTATGGTGTATTTGTTTTGTTTACATAGTCCACTGTTATTATTTTTACTGGAGAAGAAAACAGTGATAAAGCGCGACTTTCAGGAGACGGGTGGGCGGGGCTTAAACATGGGGTGAATGGCACGCGCTGAAAAGGGGCGGGAATGATAAGGGAGGAGGCTCTAAAATTACTACAAGCAGCTCGCATCCTCTCAGTTTTCAAACAGCACCCAGGACGATAATATCCCGGCTGTTTGCTCTAACCTTATTGGGAAGATTCGTTTCGATTTATTTATTTTTTGTGTGATTTTTTTTGTTTTGTAAACCAAAACCCAACAAGGCACTTGGTAATCTGCGATGGCAAAAGGAGAAGGAGCTGAACAATACTCCAACGCTAGCTTGTTTAATAAAACAGACAGCTCGGATAGTTTCGACGTCCCCAAAAAGGTAAGCTCGTTTATAAATACATATTTCTATGTATTTTGGCCTCGGAGGTCTTTAATCGGTTAAACTAATAAGCTATTCAGCTCAGAAAGCAGACACATGCAGCTCCACATGGGAGTGTACCCTGCTGCACGTTTGAATGAATGGAGCCACACCGGTGGGCTGACATCGGGCACAGACATGAACGTTAGCTGGGCGCGAGACGGTCTTTTTGATATCAGCTGGAAACATGGCTCCAATTTAGGCTGAAAACAATAATAAACGACTCAAACAGGCATTATTTTAATTCAATAAATCGATTTCCCGCGAGTCTTTTCTCCCCAGCGTTTAACATGAAGCGACGCTCCTCAAAACCATTTAAATGTCCATTTCTCGAAGCAGTAAAATCCGACTCTTTCATGTTTTTTTTAATTATTTTTTGGATTTTGAGTTCTGCAGCTTTTATGTCACGAGGAGTTCAATTTGAACAAGCTCGCCTCATTTTTAATTAATTAAAAAAATATGAGAATCACGTTGATTAGCGAAGCTCAGAACACTTTTTTATTCAAATCAAAACAATATGTATTCGGTTTCGTTTTTACATGAAAATATGAATGTGTAAAATCGTTATAATTTGGAACGTCACTCAATTTCTCACGCCTGATGATGCGTTTGAAGGCGGCTTAAAGAACGAATTATTAGCCTCATGGTAGCCAAAATGAACAAATGCTTTAGGGGTTCCACCGCAAAAGGGTGTGATGGGACGGTACGCAGATTTTCCCATGTGGTCTTTATTTACCAAATTTCCTTATTAGATTTCTAAAGAAATTTCCACAATTCCGACAGCAGTGAACGCAACAGGAAGCAGGTGACGTGTCAGATAGGGATGGATGGAGGATCATCCTGCACTCATCTAAAATAAAACCCCAAGACTTCCTTCTCTGATCCAAATGAGTTAGAAAAAGTGGAACCTAAAACTAACCCAAATAAAGCCAAGCTGGACTATTTAAGCCACTCCTCCTTATCTATTTATTTACAGTAGTAACAGATAGCACTGATATATGGACTCAGACCTGATAGCAACGTCAGTGTTTGTTTGTAATGTAAATAATCGTTTTTAGTCATCAATGTTCCAACTATGATAACAGACTTCTGTCAGGGTGAGCGGAAGTGCACTATTTTCACCCAACACTGGCAGACGTGTGCACACCTGTAGAACAGGTGTAAAACATTCAGCCAAGGTTAAAAAAGAGGGTTTGGCCACGTTTGCTACAAAAGCAGTTATTGTAGCATTCCTTCTATTGTCATAGGGACATCACGTCCTCTTATTGAACAGTTTGTCACCTAAACACACCTGAGTTGGTTGTATCAACACACTGTTTGGTTTATTCAGTTACACTCAGGTGTGCTTTCAGTGCAGGTGAGGCTGCAAGTCTGTGGTTGAAGCTCGTTTCCATAAACTGATACATCTTTTTAGAGGCAGCGAGGACGACAGCGTTGTGATTGGTCAGACAGAGGGTGTAGCTTTCACCTTTTCTGCGGTCAAAGCACAGCTCAAAGGGTGTATTGGGTCAGTCCAGGCTGCCGCCAAGGTGCTGTCACCCTGTGAGTGATGACATGGTGTTGTCATGCCCCTGGCACTGATCATCACAGGTTGTGTGTTGCCATCAGATCAGCTGTTCAGTCTGACTGCTGAGGTAATAATTACGGTGGCAGTGGAGAAAATAGCAAAGAATTAAGAGCTTGTTTGAGAACCAAGGCTTGCTTGTTTCCTAGGGACTGGCCCTGACTTTAGCCAACTATGCTACACGGCGAGCGCTGTTTTTGCCAGCTGGAATTCTTAGATTTTCTCCAACTCCGAGGCGATTAGGAATTGAGGCCAAATTTTTTTAATCTGTTACAAATTTGATGAGACTGAGGACTGATTCATTACTCATTGCTGCATTTCAGTCACCCCTGTTCCTATAACTTAGAGTTCTCATTAAACGTCTGTTAAAGTCTCTGGTTGTTCTAACAGGTCTGCTTCTCCTTTTTTCCTCTTCCAGCATGAAAACAGAAACAGGTTGTCGGTCTGCAACAAGATCTGCTATGCGATTGGCGGCGCTCCCTACCAGATCACAGGATGTGCCTTGGGCTTCTTCCTACAGCTCTATCTGCTTGATGTAGCTCAGGTGAGTCATTTAAAACTCTTAATACGTCACAAACACACCTAATCAGTCGTTGAGCATCGCCTTCATGGCAGGATTAAAAATGATCTTGGCCCAGTCTTAAAACCACCAGCGCACTGGGAACATTGTGCACATGTAGAAGTGTCCCTCCTGTCCTGAGCACATTAAATGCTCAGTGAGATTTGCAATCCAGAGGATAAGATGCTGTTCCCTATCCTTCCTGTTCTCTTAAAGCATCTCAATCAAAAAGGCACCAACATATCTGTATCTACTGTATCAAAAGGGGCTCCAGCTAAAAATATTAGTGAGGGGAACAATGGCAGTGCAATGAGGAGGGTCTCGATTTAATAGGCTCCGACAGTAATCTGATGGTTTGGACCACAATACCCTGCAGGTCAGAGGGGTCTGGCTTTGTTGGGCTTCCAGCGCCGTTCATTATGAGCCTGTTGGTTGGCGCAGCATGGTGCAGATTGTACAGTCAGGAATGGAGCATTCATGGTGCCTGGCGTTCAGTCAGGCGGGCCTCTGCTGAGCAGATTAACATCAGACGGGCTGCCAAGTGGCACCTTCTCCGTTTGGCTTCAGAGCTGCCTTTTGCCTGGTGACCTTTTTATAGAAAGTTTAAAGTTGTATTTTATAGCTGCTCCGCTACTGTTTAACTCCCTGTAAGCTAGTAGGATTTACAGCGTAAAACTTTATCCACCTGCTTGTAACCTCTAAAGGTTAGAGTTAGGGCTCTTCCTTTTCTTTAACTGTGCTGATGGATGTTCTGTGTTGTTCTCCCCAGCTGGATCCTTTCTATGCCTCCATCATCTTGTTTGTTGGTCGAGCTTGGGACGCTGTCACAGACCCTACAGTGGGCTTCCTGGTCTCCCGAAGCCCATGGACGCGGTTTGGACGCATGCTACCATGGTACATGTCACTCCTGAGATTCTGTTTGATTGGTGCTCAAAGTGTTTTAATAGATAAGGACATCTTTTAGTACCTCAGGGTACTTACTACGGCCCCACACCTTTTCTTGGTAAAACCCAGTTGTGTAATCTCTTGTTCTGACATATTTTCCACTTGAAGTTTCCCAGCTGTACATGTGTCAGTGTTTAGGGGCGGGGCCTAAAACCTTCTGAGTCACACCACTCATGATTTAAGAAGAAACGCTGATGAAATTTGTCTATTAGCACTTCCTCGTTTTTACCCACATGCCAACGGTCCAGGCTGGACTCCTGAATTATTTTGCATAAACAAATCAGAACTCCTAAAAAGGCAGAAAAACATACAAAGTACTTTTCAGAAGATATTCCTGCTCTCATATCCTAAAATAACGCTCCATTTAGAGCTGACTATTGGTAAACCCTTAAACTTCTGTGAGATTTTCAGTATAAAGTCAGGTTTTTTCTTATTGATCCTCTGAGCTGTAGAGGCCCGAGCCTCCTGCAGCCCATGTCCCACATCCCAGAGGACATATTTAACACCCTAATGGGAGAAACTCAGTGTTGGGTGTCAGTTGAGTTTCTGGTTATAGACGAGCCATCGGTCTTCTGTCATCACTGCCTCCTCAGCATCTCTGAGCGGCTAAGATAGAAACAGCCCAGTGGAGTAAAGGGTAGAAGGTGGTGGAGTGCAGGACGAGGTAAATGCTTCAGCATCTTTATAATGAGATCTGATGGGAACGCGGGTGCAGCTGTGAGATGACGGTCCTCTGTGGTTTCTTGTGTTTAATTCTCCCTCTGGGTCCAAAACACAAGAGCATGCATGTAGAATTAATTCAGAATCACGTGTTTTTTTTTTTTTTTCATGGATGCTTTGGATATGCAAAGGTTTTATTTTAAAATCCCTTTTTCACAACTGTGCTGCATAACATTTACATTCAGTTTCCAGATGTTAGAACTGGGGCGTGCAGGATGCTGCTTGTGCTCACCGAGACGCGGTCCCTCGGTCTTGTCGTCAGAGGCGGGGTGTGGGGGTGTCGTGGGAGGAATGGTTGGTATGTTCGCTCACATTACCGTCAGCTCTGTTGTACTGATGAGAGCAGCACATGCGAGCTGGGAGGAAGCAGGCGAGCCCTCCATTGTCAAAGCGGTGGGGGGGAGGGTGACTACCATTTCAGCGGGCTGCTGATTGGTTCATGTAGCAACACACCACCTGCCTCAGCCAATGGCGCTGCAGCTCTGAGCTATGAAGAGCTCTGCAGGACTTTTAAATAGTGTCTGAGGCATCCAGGAGGTTACTACAGGTCAGATCTCCCTGGTGGAGCTGGACGTCAGCGCTACGACTGACAAGCTGTAGGTTTCCTGGTATTTCTTAAATAAATAAATAAATCCCAGGCATTTATCTATAGAATGTCTGTCTTATAAATTAAATATCATGTAATACTTCCTTTTTCTCCTTTTTTATCACAGCCATTAAGAAGTCAGTTAATAAGAGTGTTTTCGTCTTATTCCAGCTGCTAACATAAAAAAAAGAGGAAACCTCTTTTTCTTGAGTCACAGAACCGGTTTTGACTCTACGAATATGTTGGGTGGTGGCTTCCTGGAAGAAGAGATGTACATCTCTAGTCAGCGGAGCTATAAATGGTGTTGTGGGGTCAGTACTTGTGTAGGTACAGTGCTGAAGGGACGCTCTGAGTGTCGGCTAAGCTGCAAACACTGACGGATCGGATTGTAACTCTAATTGTTTGAATGAAAACAGACAAATCCTCCTGGGTGTTTGTTTTGGTGTGCTTTCACCTGATGCGACACAGACATTTACATAAGAGGTAATCTTTTGATGAAACATCTGTTGGAACTTGCCTACCACTCCCACCACAGTGTACAGTTAATGACATCACACGGGTGAGAGAGCGGGGCGAGCGGGGCCCCTCCTACTGTTCAGACATCTTCTGATTGTTAACGTTGGATTAGACGGCGAGTCTGAGCACCACGGGGGGGAAATATCTCACTATTGTTCAATAGTTTCACCCGCACATCTGGAACGTTGCCTTCATGACTTCAGATCCGTCTGATGAAGTCACAGTTAAGCAAGCAGGATGAGTTTGCTTCCGGCATGAGTCATGCTGATTTGGTTTTCCACGGATTTCGGGTGTGTCCATCATCTTCACATGAAACGAAAGGGAAAAGAAAGCAAATTGTGATGAGACAATACATCTCGTGAAAATGAAAACATTCTGGCCATACTTGAAACTCAACTCATTACCAAAGCACCCAACAAAGAACATAGCGTCCCTGTTGCTGGAAATCATTAAGTCGTTAACTGAAGGTGAAAAGCTCACGAGGTGAAAGTTGTCGCAGCTTTGACTGTTGAACAGTGGCGTTCCTAGAAAATCTTCATAAGGGGGAAAGTGAAAGGTTTGGGGTGGCACCAAACTGGTTTAGCCTGTAGCTCCTTCATTCTTTTGAATTTAAAAAACAAACAAAAAGCCTATTCATCCAATACAGTTAGCAAAAATTTGAGAAATAAAAACATTCCAGAAAAAAACCATTTCAAACGATTATTGTTTTGGAATTTATTGTTTTGGAATTTTAAAATGGTTTAATTTGCCCGTAGCCATTTCAACCAAAATATCCACAAAAATATTGTGATTTATAGATTTTTGAAAATGTGGAGCCACAGTGGCATAGGTGTATATTTAAATCTGGGTTTGTTAAATAAATGTATTAAAGTTTTATTAAAATAAGTTGATTGTTTGGCTTTAACTTTAGTCTTTCACTATTGTTAAAACCAAAAGGGAAAAATCATTTCATGCTTGAAGAGGATTCTTTTTCCATAATTTTTTTTTGGTATTAATTTCCTCTTGGTTTATCTGCAGGATCCTGATCTCGACCCCTCTGGCGGTGCTCTCTTATTTCCTCATCTGGTACGTTCCTCCCTTTGAAACTGGGAAAGTCATCTGGTACATTTTTTTCTACTGCCTCTTCCAGTCGCTTCAGACGGTGAGTTACACGCACAGAAACAGACAAACCTTTGTTTATGTCATTCAATATGAAAAAAAACACTGCATTTCCTTATTAGTTCATCATAAACAACTAGTGAAAAGATACCAGGAAGTAAACAAAAGTCACATCCTAACCCCTAATAAAATAATTTTCCCCATCAGTGTTTCCATGTGCCGTACTCGGCCCTCACCATGTTCCTGAGCTCGGAGCAGGCAGAGAGAGACTCGGCCACCGCTTACAGTAAGTCCAGCTCTGAAGGACCTGACCCACACCTCCACCTCCTCCTCTAAACATCTGATCTCTCACCAGGGATGACGGTGGAGGTTCTAGGCACCGTGCTCGGTACGGCCATCCAGGGGCAGATAGTGGGCATGGCTAACGCTCCCTGCCTCCCAGGACCTGGTGAAATTGTGGCAGACCCGACCAACGTCTCACACTTGGGGTTCCACAACGACTCTGGTCCTGTCATTTCCCTGGAGCACACGGTAAAGCCGTCATGTGTTTCCTCAGCATGTTTAGGAAGCAGAAAAGGTTCAACACTAAATGTTTTGTTGCTCCCTCACAGAAAGCAGCGTACATGATTGCATCTGGAGTCATCTGTTTGATCTACATCCTGTGTGCTGTGGTTTTGTTCTGTGGAGTGAAAGAACAGAAAGGTGAGCCTGTTTATTGGATTCAAAGTGGCAACTGATGAACTTGGCCATTTTTAACACATAATTATTTTTAAGCTGTCATTTTTAAGAAGGAAAAAAAAACAAGCCCCCCCATTTATATTATCATACATTTATTAATGATTTTTTTTCCAACAATGTGTTTTTAGTGCATTCGATTTTTCCTGGTTTTCACCACATTGTTGTACAACTACTCATAACTTAAAAAACAGGTGAACCCAAACCCTTTATCCTGCACTTCATCTTCAAAAATAACAAATTTGTACTTTAACTTGTCAGAAAAGCTGTTATTTGTCCAAATTTAAGGTGCGTGTCATCTAAATGTAGATTGATGACCTGTTTGCAGGATGAATACAACATATAACAGACTAGCTTTTAGCTCAGACTAGCTTTTTCCTCAGATTAGCTTTTTGCTCAGACTAGCTGTTAGCTCAGATTTGGCAAAAGATGGCCACCACAGCTAAGTGACATCAGCAAACACAAAAAAGGCTCCAACTCTGTTGGTTTTACACACATTCATCTGTAATCTGATATTCTTGTAGGTCAGTCATCCAAATCTAATTACACCGGCTCTTGTGATTTTGCATGATTCATTATTTTGTAAATCTGATTTCAAGTTTCATTTCTCAGCATAAATGATCTTAGTTCTTGTAAAGAATGTTGGGCTTTTAATTGAACTCTTTTCCCCCAAATAATGTGAAAACCCTTGCTGTGTCTCATAAACCTGTTAGCCAAGTGTGGCTACTGGTTTGACCGCAGAAGAAATGTGTGTGCGTGCATGTGTGACGTTTTTGTCGGGGACCAATAAGGCGACGGTTGAAGCTGAGCGATGCGGGCCGTGTGATCGAAGTAAAGCTGTGGTCAAATCTGAAGCCAATAAGGAAAATCCTGAATGTCAGCTGACTAGGGGAAAGATGTAGGGAGGAATCAAAGCCAGGATCTTAACGGGATTCTAGCGACGTGTAAGAGTCTGTCCGGTGGTTTTCTTATTGTTTCTGGTTTATTTTCTGTTTTCAGAGCATTGCCAGGTCAGGTCCCAGCCCATGCCCTTCTTTCAGGGAATCAGGCTTGTGATGGGACACGGACCGTACGCCAAACTGGTCGTAGTCTTCCTCTTTACCTCACTGGGTTTCATGGTGAGTGTGGAATAAATCCTCACAGATCAAAGATCAGTTTTGTGTGTGTGTGTGTGTGTACACACATGCATGCATGTGTTTAAAATCTGACTGAGCAAGCCTCTGTTTCCCCCTGCAGCTCCTGGAAGGAAACTTCGCTCTGTTCTGCAGCTCCACACTGGGATTCAGAAATGACTTCCAGAATATTCTACTGGTCATCATGGTGAGCACACACACGTACATGTGGCCTTTTCACAACTGGAGCAGGTCCCATTCTCCCAGCAGGGGCAGATGAAACTCTGGGTGACGTGTTAATGTGGAAGTTAAACCATTAGCTTAGAGGATTCAGACAAGAAGAACACATAAATGTCTTCCGTACAAGGCCCGCTCTGTCCTCGGTGATAAAGCAAGGCTCCTGCATGGCTACGGCAACAATGTGTGCCCACTCAGACCTGAATGCCGTGCCATTCCCACAGACTGGAACCTCTCTAGTTCTGTGCCCTCTTTGGAGAAAAGCACAACTGTAGGAAGAAAAAAAAATCCTGGCAGGTATTTAAGTCAATTAATCCTCAGATGTGTCCCGTTCATAAGCAGACCCAAAGAGTGCAGGTTAGAGAGGGTAAAGAGATTAGGGTGAGCCTTTACTTTATGTGCAGGATTACAGCCAACATGGCTACCTTACTGTAAGTACATTAGATTAGGTGAGATGATTTTTCCTCCTTTCATTAAGTTTCACATCATTAGAACAAAGGGCGATTTTAATCCTCTTCTGTCATTCTGATAAAGATGGAAACTAATCTGAAGTCAAACTAAAGCACCTTTAATCCAGGAGGATCAGAGCCAACACACGGCTAAATCATCTTATTTCCACCAAGTGGACCGTGATTTTATTATATGTTGTGAAAACAAAACTGTAAAAGTTTGTTTATGTGATAATGACTGATAATGCTGTTGGATCCTGAGGTAAAGGCTGATAAGGCTGAAGGTTCAGGGCTGATTTACACACTAACTGCAAAGATAAAAACACAGAGCAACGATCTGCCCAAATCCCAATGTTTAGGTTGTTTGGTCACCCTCATGAGCTCATAACACCAACATGGATGTTTTCTTTCTCCCTCTTTCCAGCTCTCTGCTACTCTTGCCATCCCATTCTGGCAGTGGTTCCTGACTCGCTTTGGGAAGAAGTCTGCGGTTTACGTCGGCTCCTTGGTAAGGCCTTAACCCGCTCCAGCTGTTGTTCTAGGAGTCCGTACAAGGGTCGGTGTAATTCTTGTTTTTCTCATCTCCAGTCGGTTGTCCCATTCTTGATCATGGTGGTGTGCATCAAGAGTAACCTCTACGTTACCTACGTGGTCTCATTTGTGGCTGGGATCGGAGTGGCGTCAGCTTTCCTGCTGCCATGGTAAATCCTCCTGACTCTTCGTTGTGGTGGGATTCACAGAGCTGTGAAAACAGTTCAAGGTTTTCAGCTCGGTACACCAAAGATACAACCTGATTAAAGAGAAAAAACGGGTTTTAGATGAGGAATTCTGATTAAAGAAACACCCAGCAGAAATCTTTAAGGGGGAAAAACTGTTTAAATGTTTTCCTGTTGTTGGTGCATGTAGAACAAACTTTTCTTTACTCTTTTTTTAGGTCCATGCTCCCTGATGTCCTCGATGATTTCAAAGTGCAAAACCCTGAATCCACCGGCCACGAAGCTCTCTTCTATTCCTTCTACGTGTTCTTCACAAAGTTTGCTTCTGGAGTCTCTCTGGGCGTCTCCACTCTGAGTTTAGAGTAAGAGCTCACCAACCTCCACAACATTTAGAACAGATTTATGAGTCTTTAATCCGAGGTCCAAGTTTGACTGAGTCAAAGCTCCGAACACCCAAATCCCACATCAAAGCTGCAAATTCCTTTTTCACAAAGTACAGAACAGCAGTGTGTGCATGAGCTGGCTCTTGGATCAAGGAACGCTCCAAAAGATTTTCTGCACATGAAGATGCAGCTGATGCTAACTGCACTTAAAGGGATACTTTGCAACTTTTTCATATTTTTAAATCATTTTCTTGAGCCAGTATGTGCTAAAATGACCCTTTACAGGGTTAATGAAAGGCCACCCAGCCTCTATCGCCCCCTGTGGCCACAATATTCCACTTGTAGCTTCAGGGTTGCTGGTCCGGTCTGTTGGGACTTAGAAAAAATTGAGCTGACATACCTGGAGCTGCAGTCTGGTTCCAGCATGTTTTAGATCATGAACACAGCTGATTTGTTTGATTTAGTGATGAACCGCTCCTGTAGACACTAATGAAGGCTGAGGAGACAAACAAGCCAAAACTGCCTAGTCTCCATTTAAAGTCTGTTTTCTCTCTCCAGCTTTGCAGGATACATCAGCAGAGGTTGCTCCCAGCCCAAAGAAGTGGACCTGACGTTGAAGCTACTGGTCTCAGCTGCCCCTATAGCCTTCATGCTCATCGGTTTGGCCATCTTGTACTCGTATCCCATCGATGAGAAGAGGCGACAGTACAACAACAAAATGCTACAAGAGATGAGGTAAACCTGCGCTCTGACGCTCTTCACTCCGCCGTGGAGCTCAACTCCAGCTGACGGCTCTGGTTCTCTCTCTCCACAGGGACGGCGAGGCCGATTCAGAGTCGGAAACGACAGAAATATCCAACATGATCTAAGCACATTTCTGGACCAGTCGGTTCACGGATTGGCACTTTGCACCAGACGGGACCAACGGAGCCGAGCCAGTTGGGTCAGACGGACGCCGCCTCGTCCAGCCACGCTGCTGCTGCTGCTGCTGCTAACATGATCCACTCTGAAGAGTTTACTGTGTGAGTCACGCGGAGGCCTTCCTGAAGACGTCTCACCCACTGTGTTTGATGTTTCCTGGCATGACTCTCAGACATCACACCAGGCCTTACCTTTTGTATTACCTACTACTGTTGAATCCTGCCAAAAGGGCCAGTCCCAGACGAAGCTGCACAAGCTGATGAGCAGATTTCTCTGGAGCTGTGCAGAACGCCACACTGAATAACGATGACGCTGCGTTAGAGAGAAAAACACAACTCTGACATGTAAATGTGAGAAAAATGAAACTGCCTTCATTTCTGTCCCATTTTTGGGTTTAAAATTCAAACTGGCACAAGTGTCGGTGACTGTGTTGTGAACAGGTTTCTTGTAATTTTGCATGTTGTTGTTGTTTACAGAATCTAGTTGGCCATTCTGTAGCTTTCTCCCATTCACACTGGTGCTTGTTAATTTATTTCTGACATTAGAGGCCAAACATGAACAGCTTTACTCTGAAGGGCTCCAGGTTTAACTACCGCAGCAGCGAGGACACCAAACCTTGTTTTATTTATACAACAGCTACTGGAGATGGAATTAATCTCTTTAATCTGGAGCAAAATGGTTTACTTCAGCTGGTACAAGTTAGAAAATATATTATTTAAATAGTTATTAGTTTAATTTGTACAAATGTTTGCTGAAAAGTCATTTTGCAGTATTTAAATTTATTTTAAGGCCTTTAAAGTTGTTGTAACTGAACTCGGATGATTCAAAGTGACAAAGTTAAACTTCATCTTTTAATGTTTGAGGCCATCACAACCATCCCTATGTCTGTATGCATGAAAAAAGGGAACCACATCATTGAGTTTAAGCTTTTATTTTGTTAAAGAAACAACCAGGATCCTATGTGATCACCTCAGTCCTTTCTGAGGTTTTTCATATCTGTTGATATGGAAGTGTACATGCAGTGTCATATGTTATACATACTGTTACATCTTTGATATGACAACTGAGTTGCCCAATGTGAAAATGTTTATTGAATTTGTTGTATCCGTTATTTTCCTCCTCATGTCCCTGCTTATACGATACTGTACGTGCCAACATCGTTGTTTTCTCTTACCAACCCTGTAAATATTGTACATCCTGTAAAAAAACAAGTCCAGTTTTATTTTGTCAGCATGGTTTATGGAATGTTGGTGAACTCTCCCTCATGACTGAGGCTGTAGCCAAATGTGTGACTTTTAATCCCACTGGGATGCACAAAAGCCTCGTGTACAGGCCTCCTGTGCATATGTAAATATTGTAGAAAACCCTGTAAATAGTCTTGATATTTGTGGCTGCAGATGGATGAATCTGTTCACTGTAATGTACTTATTTAAGTAAAAAGTACTGCAATGGAAGACGGTTAATAAATGCTAATGAAGTGTTCTGTGAGCAAGTTGTAAATCTTTCTTCTGTTATTTCAACATGGCGGATCTAGGATTTTTCTGATTATGGGGCCACAACATTTATAGAGGGGCCCAGTATTAGTCCAATCCCCAACTTTGGTAGTCACACCATATTGAAACACTAAATTCAATCCAGTTTATTTATAAAGCGCCAAACGTCACGACACGAGTCGCCTCAAGGCACTTCACAACGTAAAACATTCCAATACAGTTTTGTTCATTGAGCCAATCAGTAAAAAATACAAAATTTGAGAAATGTCAGCATTGTATTAATTTTTTAAAGCCACAAATAGTATCAGTGTAAAGTATGGGTGAAAAAAATACATGCCCAAACTCCTATTTGGCTCATTAGCGCCACCGGTGTTTGGACTTGGAATGCCATCATTCTGATAATCGTGAAAAAGGACAGATGAGTGGCGGGACAGTTGCACTTCATGGGAGCCAATCAGAATTCAGCAGGGACCAATGCCCCTGTGGCCCCACACCTAGAACCACACCTGGGCAGCAGTAGCTCAGGAGGTAGAGCAGGTTGTCCAGTAATCAGAAGGTTGCAGGTTTGATCCCGGTTCCTGCTAGAGAATGCTGCTGTTGTGTCCTTGGGCAAGACATTTAACCCACCTTGCCTGCTGGTGGTGGTTGGAGGGACCGGTGGCACCATTGTACGGCAGGCCTTGCCTCTGTCAGTGCGCCCCAGGGCAGCTGTGGCTACATCGTAGCTCATTCCCAAATACCATTCATTTTCAGCAGGACAAAAAAATAAAGGCTTTAAAATTACTTTAAAATAAAAAAATTGCAAGTAAAATAGAACAAAGTTCAAGTTCAATGCATTAAATTTTAGGTAAGCATTAGCCCATACTGCCACCTAGTGTTGGGTTTTATAAAACAGCCTTTCTAATGCAATAAGTTAGAAAGTATGATTAAATGTTAGAATAAATTGCCAAATTTAAAAATAACACATTTGTTTGCACTGCGTGGACGGGGAATTTCAAAATATAGCTTTTTAAAAATCAGTAACAAATTTAGATTTGTAACACGTCAAAGTCCCTAATGTGTAATTACCTTCTTAGAACATATAAAGCATGCAACGATTCTTAGTTTTATATATTAACCCTTTATAGGGCCAGTGTCTATATTTAGACCAGGGGTAGGCAAACCTGGTCCTCCAGTGCTGCCATCCAGCATGTTTTCATTGTAACACTCCTGATTCAGGTTAAATACCCTGTTCAGCAGCAGCTCATCAGGCTCTCACCTGCTGATTAAAATCAGGTGTGTTGGAACTGGGAAACAGCTAAAACATGCAGGATAGTGGCGTTTGAGGATCAGGATTGCCTATCCCTGATTTAGACACTTTCACGCACATCATAAATAATGTTGGTGTGCTTTTTCACAGACTCTTAGAATTTGGGGATTTCACCCAACCAATCATCAGAGATCCAGCTAGTCACAGTTCGTGCCATGATGCCATTCCACCAATCAGCGCAGGGCTATGATGTGTCAGTGTGTCTGCAGAACCAGAAAACAGCTAACATTAAATATATTTTGCAGTTTTAAACTAAGAATTCATAGGAAAATGGAGAAAGATTGTTATTGTGCCAGCCAATCTCACCATCAGTGATGATGAAGAGGAGGAAGATGACATTTAGGCAGATCCGTAAATATATAATATTCTAAAATATTCCAATAATCTATATTTGATCAGAAATGGTATCTAATGTTCAATAACATTCAAAATTATTATGCAGTAATCAGTTTTTGTAAAAAATATACTATTGTTTAATAATTGTGATTTATTCTATATAATTAAACAGTGATAGCATGTTCTAAAATTAGCTAGATTATTATAAGTGTCTTATAATTATCTGTTATTCATAAATACTGTTAATTTAGTTTGTTCATGTTTTTTATTTTGGGATTTCTCTTATCAGAACAGGGCCAGCTTTCATATTTGATTATTTTGTTTTCTCTTATTTTCTGCATGAAAATAAATATTTTTGAAAATTGTAACAACAGAGGAATACTTTTTTATATAACACAATAACACCCCGGGGTTAATTTTTTTTAATTACTTCAATGAGTGCCTATAAAGGGTTAAACAACAATTTAATCCACAACATAAAATAATTCGTGACAGGAAATGTTGCTTTTATTTTGAAAACTCGCTCCGGAACCGGAAGTGTTTCCTTTATCTCGCAACAACAACAGAGAGCAAAAAACGGTGAGAAATCTTCGTGTATTCAGTCGGAGCGTCCCAGGGTTTGTACCTAAAGTAACAGCCTCGTACTTGGGTCTTAAAAACACCTAAAAGAGGAGTTTCTTTACTTCACGGAGCTGTAATGGCTGCCAACCCACCAGGCTTCCCGAACAAGGCCCGCGTGGCGATCTTGGCGGAGCTGGACAAGGAGAAGAGGCGGTTGCTGCAGAGCCAGTCCATGAGCCCAGGAGCTAACATCCCGCTGTCGTCCCGGAGCAGCCTGAAGGAGGTGAGGGACAGCGCGGAGCAGCAGCACATCGCCGCCCAGCAGAAGGCCGCCCTGCAGCACGCTCACGTCCACTCCTCCGGCTTCTTCATCACTCAGGACTCCTCGTTTGGGAACCTCATCCTCCCGGTTCTGCCCCGACTGGAGCCTGACTTTTGACCCCCGGCTGTCAGAGGCTGACCCTGGAGGCCGTGTGCGTCTCTCACAACGCTGGATTCGGATCAGTTTCCCACTGAGAATATTTAGGAACTTCCACTTTATATATATATAAAGGATGGAAATAAAACCAGCTGGTTCTACATGTGGAGACCTTGTGTTTGAGACACTGAACTACATCAATGTCAGTTTCTCTACCCCTGAACTGTGATTTCTAATGAAATCGCTGAACTGTAACAACATCAAATGTCTAAAGACACGTTTTGTTACACTGCTGTTTGACGAAAAAAGGAATAACCAGTGTAACACCAATAGAAACTATATATTTTTACGTTTATTTAGCGTATTGTGTTATTTTGGCCTGTTACTTCTGGAATAAAGTTTGAAAGTATTCATAGGGTCATTTCAAACTTCTCTACACAGTTCAGTGCCAATATGTGCTAAATATTTTGCAATGTCATATTCAAACCCTTAAAAGAACAAAACTATCCTTTTGTCTGTCAAGGATGTTTTTAATTTTTGCATAACTGCTGTTTGAGTCGAGTTAAAGATTTTATTTTCATCATTTAAATTTAAAATCAGAAGAACCGAGCTTAATTCCAAAACTGACATGATTAAAAACGCCTTAAAATGTGATAAAATCGCAAACACTTTATTTATTACAGAATGTGTCACATTTTTGAAGTGCACATTCATATTAATTACTGAGTCAAACGAGATCAGTGAATTTTAAGATTATCTTAAAATATTAAAGGTTCATTAATATTGGAACATTTTAATAAAAAGCTATGTTTAAAAAAAATTAATACATCCACTGGACATTTAGAAGTGTGCAGAATGAATGTACAGTTTTTCCTTTAAAAGCTATATTTAAAAAGAACAATCTACATTTTATTTTGACGGGCACAACACTGGGTTAATGCTTATATTTACCAGCCACTACGGGGCACCGGTGCGCTAAAAAGTCCGCTCGGCAAGGCGAGGCTAAAATGACGGACTTGACAAGTCAAGCAACTTCTGAGCCCAGAAGATGTTCTAACGGTAAATACTGTTGTAAAATAAACGTATTAGTAGATATTAGTACTTACCCTGTATGATTTGTCACTAGACATGTTGCTGGCTGGTCACTTAATGTGTCAGCAGTGATAAAAAAATGCAGACGGCTGGAAAATTAGTTCTGTTGTTGCAGTACCACCTCTGAGCACCAGAGTTCGCCAGAGTGTCCGTGTTCCACATTCCACCTTTAAGTAATTTGTGGAGAAGTTCTGGGTTTCCCATATAGACATGATCATATGGTGCATTCGATTTACCTCGGAAGTCAGAACTCAAAACTAGGAATGACGTCACACCCAAGTTAACAGCATTCTGGTTACCGTAGTCTGAGAAGTCGGAATTCCAAAATTGCGGCGCCCTAGAAAACTGCTGTTTGCAGACGACTAATAAACAACACCTTTAGTTAGTTCAGCTTAGAGATGCAAGCGCTATGTGTAACATTGGTTTTAAATGCACTCTTATATGTGTGTGTTGTAAAATAAACACATTTCAACCAAAACTGACTTGTTGATACGGAGAGCTGCCATCTTGGAAATCGAGGTCGGAGTTCCGAAAAACCTCAGAGTTTCCGACTGGGAAGTCTGACTTTGCGGGACGTTTTATTTGAATTTTCCTACTCGGAAGTCGGGTTTTCCGAGTTCCAAGGACAAATCGAACGCACAAATAGACATGAATACGTAGACGCCCCATTGGGCGCTGGAGAGCATAACAGCGTTGTCGCCATGTTGGATGGGTCCCTCACACTCCAAACCCAACTGGAGTCAACGCAGAGTGAGCAACTATGCCCGTTTTTGTGCAGCCTACGGTTTCAACAACCGGCGTACTATTGAAAACCTACCTGTTGGGATTTTATATTTAAATTTATTTTGTCTATTTTATTTAATTATATTTATAGTTTAACTATCATGCCATACCACGTGTCTGATTTTGTGAAGAAGCATAAAATGTGTTTTTTAGTTGGGTAAACATAGCCTGGCAAGCCATCCTATATATGTGAATATATAAAAACTCTGCAAAGCAAGAATTGGTCTAGTTCACTAGGCTAGGGTAAACACATTCCTCAGTAGAAATAAGACAAGACAGCTTTATTTATATAGCACATTTTCTACACAAAGGCAACTCAATTTGCTTTACAACAATAAATACAGACAAAACAAACACACAATGTACAATGGAAAACATTGAAGACTAAAACTAGAAAACTAACATAATATCAATTAAACATTGTGCATAAATGCACTGGAGGCGAATTGAGACCCATCCAAGATGGCGACCGGCCACTACGGAAGCTCCAATGGTTCCAATAAGCAACGCCAGTCCAGTGGTTGGCAACACTGGGCTCGATTGCTCTTCCCTGTAGTAAATCGATAGTAGAGCTGAGTCTGTCGCTGATGCAACTTGCTGACTGGTCCTCTCAGCCGGTTTCTCTTTTCCACGTCTCATTCTGACAACACAGAGTTTGAGGTTGGTCTCTGGTGTTGTTCGATTATAATTCGAGTAATACGGATGTGAAATAGGTGTAGTTAGTGAGACGAAAGAGCTGGACAGCAGATTTGAACACTGGCTATAGCTAGTAGCTGCACATGGTTTGGTCGCTAACTGATCTTGGTTTAGTCATTCATTCGTGGTTTGATCGAATATCATTTGGTTTTCCTGGTCAGCATTCTTAGTTAAAATGAGTAAAAGATAACATTTATGATTTTGAAAAGATCCAGAAGTTTAAAAAATCCGTTCATCTATGCGTGATGAACTTGAATTAAACATGTATAGGAAGTACATTTCTAGCTGATGACATTTTCTGAACGTAGCATTGTTTAAAACGAAAGTGATGTGGTGTGAAGTCATGCATAACTGAAGAATCAAAAGTGAAACCTTTGACTTGTTGTGATCAGAGGATCCTGACGCATGATGGAGCATCTCAGTCCAGAAGCCAAGTTCGACCTCATCACCAGGAACCTTCAGGTGAGACCTGTCCTCAGCGACTCACACCAGAAAAACAGCCCAGTCCTGATGCTCTGGTTACTCTTCAGGAGGTTCTTGGGGAGGAGAAGGTGAAGCAGATTCTTCAGGAGAGGGAGCTGAAGGTTTATTGGGGCACAGCGACCACCGGAAAGCCCCACGTGGCTTATTTTGTCCCCATGTCCAAGATAGCAGACTTCCTCAGGGCCGGCTGTGAGGTGAGATCACTAAATCTTTTCCTGTTTAACCCTAACACTCTCATCAAATGTTCACACATGTGTCTTATTTTTCTTCAGGTGACTATTCTGTTTGCAGACCTGCACGCCTACCTGGACAACATGAAGGCTCCCTGGGAGCTGCTGGAGCTCCGGGTGAAGTACTACGAGCAGGTGATCAAGGCCATGCTGGAGAGCATTGGTGTTCCTCTGGAGAAACTACGCTTCATCAAAGGAACCGATTTTCAGCTCAGTCGGTTAGTTTTGCTCACGACTGAAATTTTTACTGTTTTCTCTCAAAGCAAACGTCAACTGTAGGTGTGTGATTTCATGTTTGACAGAGAGTACACTTTGGATGTGTACCGTCTGTCGTCCATGGTGACCGAGCATGATGCTAAGAAGGCTGGAGCGGAGGTGGTGAAGCAGGTGGAGCATCCTCTGCTGAGTGGTCTGCTGTATCCTGGACTACAGGTAATCATCAGTAGTTATTTACAGCTGAATAGACGTGTCATTTAAAACAGATCGCAGTAAAATAAACTTGTCTTCAGGCTTTGGATGAGGAGCATCTGAAGGTGGACGCCCAGTTTGGAGGAGTTGACCAGAGGAAGATTTTTACTTTGGCTGAAAAGGTAGATCATGTTGTGTTGACACGTTATAATGAAGATAACATTTGAAGAATTTTAAGAAGATTGTCTTAAGACCCCTAACTTGATGTTTCATGATCCACAGCGGGGCCCCAACCCTGAATTTAAAGGGTACAAATTATGCAAAACTCACCTTTTGCATCATTTTGTGCTGCCATGTGGGTGTCTACTGTCTCTACACTCAAAACGTGAAAAAAATCCACTCATTTGTTCTCTGTCAGTGACCGGTTTTAGGATGTTTTGGCCTAAAATACAAGTCGTTTAAAAAAGTCCCCGTTTGTGATGTCACAAATGGGGACTTTTTGAAATTAGAATAGAACCTCGCATGCAAGTTAGAGGTGCTGCTGGAGCAGCATCTCTGAGCCAGTCCCGGTTTTCAGAGCTCAGCCAATAGCAGCCTGAGCAGGGGATGGGTGGGCGTGGCCAGCTCCAGCTTGTTTTCTTAAAGTGACAGAGTCCTGAAATGGCTCATTCTGGAAGGTACTGAACCCGTCAAGAATGAAACTGCTGAGATAACTTCATGTGAGAGGGACTTTGGTGCAAAAACGTCATAAACATGTTTTTTTACAGATCATAGAAAAAAGTCATAATATGTCCGCTTTAACAGGCAAGTTCAGCTTTTATTCTGCGGTAAATAGTAATTCCCCAAATTGACATTTAGAAATTAAACAATTAAAGTAGTTGATTTTGATTTTTGAGGAAAAACTTATTTAGCTAAAACAAAAATTTAGGAATAAGGACTCAAAATTATGGTCAGCCATGTAGTGCCTATCTTAAGAGTGCGTTTTAGGTAGGGATGTAAGACAATATTGATGCACTGAAATATCACAATATTGCGTGTTATGATGCTGAATCAATATTTAAAAGTATATATATCTATTTTTAATAGACATAATTTACTGTATTTCTTTTGTGTGGTGCAATTCAAACTCCAACTGCTAGGTGGCAGCAGGAAGTTTACCGCCTTCATTCTGAGGGATCCCGCGATAACACTGGAAGTGTCCGACCTGAGTTTTCCAACTAAATTCAATCGTAAAAAGGATATCATCTGGCTTTTAGTATCGTGCTATATTGTATTGCTAGTCGTGTCAATACACACCCCAAGTTTTAAGGTGGTTTTATTCTTGCAAAACCACCTTAATTCACAAAGTTGAGCTGTTGATAGTCAGCCAGATGCAAACGAGCTCTCAGCGAGGGATTAAAGTCTCACACCCAATCATTCATCTTTAATGTCTTCAGATTGTCACTAAATGATCCGTGATCCTTCGTTTTGGTTAACGAGACCGACTGACTGAATGCATGTTTGCATCTTGTAAAGTGATTTGAATATTGTGACCGTAGATTCTGTTCTCCTGCAGTACCTGCCTTCTCTTGGTTATGCAAAGCGCGCTCATCTGATGAACCCGATGGTGCCAGGACTGACGGGAACCAAAATGAGCTCTTCAGAAGAGGTACGGCTGCAGGAAAATGTTTGAAAGAGAAAAAAAAGTGAAGTATTTAGTAGTTCCAGACCTGAGATGATTTCTTACATTGATGCAGGAGTCAAAGATCGATCTGCTGGACTCCAAAGAGGACGTGAAGAAGAAGCTGAAGAAGGCCTTCTGTGAGCCGGGCAACATCCAGAACAACGGAGTTCTTTCTTTCGTCAAACACGTCCTCTTCCCTCTACGAGGAGGTGCAGAGCTGTTTATGATGTTACTGTTCCTTTTGTTTGTTCTCCACCTTTTGAAAGAACGTGCATTCATTTGTTTCAGAGTTCCGCATCAAAAGGGATCCCAAATGGGGAGGAGATAAAGTTTACTCTGGCTTTGAAGAAGTTGAGCAGGACTTTGCTGCAGAGGTGAGCTGCAGCCCAAGATAGATAAAAAAAAACATATTTAATCACCAGAAAAGTCACGACTCTTCCTTTATGTTAGTCGATCCATCCTGGAGATCTGAAGGCTTCTGTGGAAGTTGCTTTAAATGAGCTGCTGGATCCAATCAGGAAGAAGTTTGCGTCTCCTGAGCTCCGCAAACTGACCAACTCTGCATATCCCAGCTCCTCAAAGACAAGTGTGTGTTCAACCATTTGACTCAAAACAGGAAGAGGCTTTGTGGTTAAACTGGTTTTTTGTTTTGCAGCAGGTGGAGGGAAGGGTGCTAAAGCAGGAGGAGAAGGTGGAGATGATGGTGAGCTGGCTCCCTCCAGGCTGGACATCAGGGTGGGGAAGATCATCAGTGTGGAGAAGGTGAGTTCTAGAGATGAAGCTGTCATAATGCTGCTGTTTCCATGTTCATCTTCTGTTTTTCTCCTTTAGCATCCAGACGCGGACTCCCTGTACCTGGAGAAGATCGACGTGGGAGAACCGGAGCCCAGAGTGGTGGTCAGCGGGCTGGTGGCCTACGTCTCTCAGGAAGCGCTGCAGGACAGGATGGTGTTGCTCCTGTGTAATCTCAAACCACAGAAGATGCGAGGGATAGAATCTCAGGCCATGCTGCTGTGCGCCTCAATGTGAGTGGCACCTTGACTCGACTCAAGTAAAACCACGTTCTTTGGTTCAATGGCTTGTTTTGGATCTCCAGAGACGGGGAGCCAAGGAGGGTGGAGCCTCTCGATCCACCTGAGGGTTCATCGCCGGGGGAGCGGGTGTTTGTGGAAGGATACGAGTCGGAGAAGCCAGACGACAGACTGAACCCCAAGAAGAAGGTGTGGGAGAAACTGCAGGTGAGTTCCAGCTGATGTTTCTTGTTTTTAATCACCAGGAAAACATAAATAAATCCATGTTTACGTGTTTCAATCACAGGTGGACCTGAAGGTCTCAGACGAGTTTGTGGCTCAGTGGAAAGACAAAAAGCTGATGACCAAACTGGGACAGATCAGGTGTAAGACGCTGAGCGGAGGCTCCATCAGCTAAAGGCAGAGCAGCTCCTGATTTCCACTCATCCACCTGAAACTCCACCTGGAGCCTTCTTAGGGATTAAACACGCCCCAAAACTGTTACTTTGAGTGTGTAATTCCTAAATCTAAGAGTCATTTACAACTGTAACTGTTTATGGTGTTGCTTATGCTTTCAAATGTCTGCAAACTACATATATTTAGCCAACGAGCAGCTGGAAGATTGCTCCAAAATACCCCAGGGTTAGGTATGGGCACTTCATGTTTTCCAGGTATTTATGATGGGAGAAGCTGCAGCTGGTGAATGGGAATGCATTCAAAGGCTCCGGATCATTAGGAGATAAGAGACGGTTGTATTTTAGGTAAATCAGACATCAATATCTAAACATTGTCTTAAAATAAACGTGGATTAAATCTGCTATACATGCGTCTTGTCTTTAAATGAAGAGACATTTTGATTAAAAGAGTTTATTTATAGAAGTAATAACTGTACATTACTCTTTATGATCCCCAAAAGTGTAAATCTGACTCAAGGTGGATTTCATGTGCTGATCGTTCCTCCGGGGGAAGTGTTTTTGTGCAAAACGTTTAATTTCTCCACCCTGAACGCTCGGGTTATTTTAGAAACAGGAAATTTAATAAATACACGCCAAGCCCGCTCCAGTGTATACATGTTCCAGGGCCAGTCGCCACATTCTTAGCCCTAAAAGTAGTTTGGTATGAAACCAAAGTTATAAATATGTAATAATCTGCAGGAAAAGGTGACCGACAGTGCTACTAGTGGAAACAACCACACATAAATAAATAGAACACTGGGATTACGCTGTGAAGGAACTGTTCACGTGACATTTTAGCAGGTTTAGGATACTCCAGCATGAATTTATCATGGGTGGCTTTACAAAATTTGATTTTCCCTGACAAATTTCTGTTGTATCCCTTTTTCTCAAATACTTTTACACACAGTGGAAAAGCAGTCTAAGCTCTGATGAGATGCATTATTTACAACATGGGTGGAGTCAGTATACAGCCATCCTCCCTGAAGCTGACACTAACACTACCAAAATCAACCTGCAGGAGGTGCTCTCACACAAGCAACATAAATGCTCACCACTTCACCCTGAGGGGATTTTCCAGGAGATAAACTATACTTTAGAAAAATACTCCAGAATAAAGCTTTCATAATAAAATGAGAGGGACACATTTTTGCATAAATATGTAGGAGGGCCGTTAAAGGCTAAGGCTTTTGGAGAAGGATGAGTGTGACGTCCGTGTGAGTGAGTTGTCCTGGATTTGCTCCTCCTGGTTCTCTGGGCAGGGATGTCCTTCAGAACAACGTCTCTATCGTGTCCGCTGTCACTCGTGTTGCTGAAGGGAGAAGACAGGAGGAGTTTAGACACTTAAACATAAAACACCTTCACTGCTGTGTAATAAAGGCAGAAAGGATGGAAACATGTTGATATTATTTTTTGTAATATTTAAGCATTTTAAAAGATGTTTGTAATGATGGGATGTCCTGCTCTTTTCAGAGATTCAGCTCTTTTGGCTTTTCTTGAAGGAGACACATTCTGCAAATCTCACTTTTTGCATCTTTTCGTCCTGCCATGTGGGTCTCCACTGCCCCCGTAAACACTCCAGATGTCAATACAATTCCATTTTCTATCAGAGTTTGGTTTCAGGAATCATAGGCTTCTGCGAGCTATTTCTGACTGGACCTTTCCACCGGATGCGTAAGCGTTGTGTAACGTCCGCGAAGCGTAGTACACAGCAATTAGCCGCTGTTATAGTCAATGGGTACATTTCCACTGTCTGTGAAGCGTTGCGGTTTGTACATGTCCTAGAAGCGGCTGACTAAAATTAATTTTCAGTTGCTTAACTAAAAAAAAAGTAAATCAATACTGGTGAAACGTCCGTAGCTGAGGTAAACAGAATAGAAAATGAGCCACAGACGTTTTTGGATACACGCTGCCATCGTTCCCCTTGCTTATCATGTGAAGTGCCGATATCACGCGTGGTCTTTCAATTTTCCGGTCATTTTGTGACCTCGTGGGACCAGCTGCATGGGTACATCAGGGTCCATAACCCGGTTAGGGGCTGCAGAGCTGAGCAGGAGCAGCTGTTGGCTTTTGACATTTGCTGCAAAGAGCTGACCCTTATGAACTCGACACACGCCTCTCCTCCATTCATTTTCACTGAGACATGCACGACAAAGCAATAATCGCGGGTCTCCCTGCTGCTAAGCGAAATGTGAAATTTTGCGCTCATGCATGTGTCGTGCACACGCGAGCCAGCGACGCGATCTCAGAAAGTTGAAAAATTTAAACTTTTCACCGCTGTCGCTCAAACAAGAACCAATAAGCGGAGGTTTCATTGACTGACCAATGAGCGGACAGGATGCCTCTCAGTACATGTCCGGGCAAACGTGGAGGAAAAGTTAATACTTGCTGTGTCGGATGTCCCAGATACTTCACTTAACTCTAGCAAAACCTTGTGAGACTTCATATCAACCACTTTTTCAACTCTGAACTGCTTTAATAACCCAAAATTCTCTCCAATCTGACGGCCAATCAAAACAACGGAAGACTCGCTATTCACCCTGGAACAGAGGCATCACTGGCTTTTGCCACTGGCCGCTGCCGCATGTCGCCTCCCATGTGTCAGGTTATCAAAACCATACCGATGAGTTTCGCTTATCACTGTCGTTTGTCGCCTTCCATGTGTCGAGCCCATTAGGCTCATTCATGAAGGACACGTCACTGGTACTGTGCAGTTGATCGTTAAGATAAGAAAGATGGTCTGACTCATTAAACCAAATGGTTTCACATTTGAGCAGTTCTATTGTGTAAATGTGCACTCAATCTCATCGGCTTCAAAATCACAGAGTTTATCTAGTAAGCCATGGATCAAGCAGATTAAAAACACCTAAAGTCAAGGACTACGGCAGGCTAAAATGTCAGTGGATACAGATGAAGTCTTCAGTATTGCTTTGAGAAGTAATTGTGTGTCTTTTGTGGCCATGATGATAACCTCCCCTAGCTGAATTTAACTGCTTTGTTTCTTAAATTCATAGTGAAACTATGCTTTTGCAAGACGAGGTGTGTTCAAATTTAACAAAGAAGCAAAATACTTACTTGTTTCGGTTGGTGCAACTCCGCTCATGTGTTGGACTCCTCCAAGAGCTCTGTTTCCTTCAACACTAAGCTCCGGATTTACTGAAGCGCTGTGAGAATTTTGAGAGGGATTCAAGCTGCTTGGTTTCTTAGCTACTGGTGGAGGAACTTTGTCACACCTCACCCCACCGTTTGAGAAAGTCCCGGGCTTTGATTGGTCAGAGACCTGCTTGAGCTCGGCTGCCAGGCTTTGCTTCAGACATGCCTGAGCTTCTGAGGAAGAGGCAGCCACGGTCTCCATGACTACCTTTTTTGTGCTCCTGGAGAAGATAAAGCTAGCAGTAGAGGCTGGCGATTTGTTCATGTCATAGCCTTCAGGTAACTTCAGAGGCTGGGGTCCCGGTTCACCCATGTAGCTATAAATGGGTAATCTCACACCCTTTCTGGGGGGAAGACCATCTCTTGAAGACATGGCTGCAGTTTTCATACGTATGGCCTCCTGTAGGCGTGTTGAAGGAGGGGTCATTGTCACAGTAGGTGTCTTTACAGTCGGAGGGGAAGATTTCAGTGACAAAGACTTGCGGATGGGCTTTTGAGGAATATTTTGGAGCTCGTTAGTTGAGTCAGTATAGTTCTCTTGAGCTGGAGCTCCCACATTTGTGGACTTGTCTTCAGAAGTAGCATTCACCTGATCTTCAGTCATGCTGACTGATCTGAGGTGAACCATCTGAAGCAACGAGGGAGTGACAAGTGGTATGTTGGCATCCTCTTTAGGAATAGGTGGACTTTTGTGGCGGGAAAGAAGCTCCTTGCTCCGGGTGTCTCTATGAGCTCCACTGGGTCGCCTTCTGAAGGTAACCCCATGGGTTGAGTTCTCGGTTGGTGGAGAGGGAGCTGTCGACACGGAGTTTGGAGCTGAAATTTGGGCACTTACTTGCGCAAAGGGAGGTTGATCTTCGGTTTTTAGAGAGTTTAGCGTTGGGAAACTGCTGGGGGGTACCACAGCTGTGACGGACAAGGGACTCTCAGCTCTGGTAACAGGTGATTCGGGAGACACGTCCACTTGTGGAGGTGAAACACCGTCAGCAATGCATAAAACACTCTGCACCAGTTGGGAAGAATCATCAAGAGCAGTGTCAAGTTTGTTGTCAATCACAGCTGATTGGGACACAGTTGGGTTTGGGTCTGTCACATCCATTAAACCGTCTGTTAATGAGGGCGGGGGAGGTGGAGGAAAATCGACCTCTACACCACCATCAAAGACGGAATCACCTTCCAATGGCGGAGGAGGAGGAGGCCAGCAGGGGTCCTCTACGTTGGCCGAATCCTGTTCCCTGTGGGATTCCTTTGGTGGTTGTAATTTTGAAGAAGAAGGCGTCTTCCTCATCATGGGGGGTGTAGGGTGGTAGGTTGGTGGGGGCGTAGGTGGTGGTGAGATCTTACTAATTTTGGGGGTCTCTATTGAAAGTGTGTGCATGGATTGGACATCACTCTTCTCCATCTCATTCTCACTCTTCTCAACTATAATCACAGCATCCTGTGAAGTGGTTTCATGGTTCTCCTCAGACAAATGAACCTCTATTACACACCTGCTACTTGTTTCCCGTTTTTGCGTCTCTATTAGGTGCTCCATTTCCTCGCTAAATACTACCCATGTGGGTTTTTTCATGATAGGAGGAGGATCTTTCTTTGGAGTGGTCTCTTGAATTTCTGGGTCTATCACTGTCACTTCTCTATGAGATTCAGCCTTTTCTTCTTCTTGAACTTGCTTCGTACCTGAACATTCTATAAGTATCTGCTCCATGTCACCGTCGCCGTCAGGATCAATCTCCAGCCACTTTGTGTTATTTACCGACATTTCCTGGACACATCTGGTTGTCTGGGTTTCACCTTTAACTTGCATCTCTCTCTTGGGTTCCTTCAGGACCTCCGTCTGTTCATCCCTGCTGTCCTGAATCTGTGCTGGTTTCTGGGGGATGTTGTTTATGATTGAGCATGGTCCACACAGGAGCTCAACAGTGCGTTTGTTGTGAGCCCATGTCTCTGGAGGTGGTGGACATGGTGCCTTGACTTTAGGGGGTGGAGGGATATTAAAGAGCTCTTGGAACTCAACTCTAATATTTGAGGGTGGTGAAGATCCCCGTGGAGGCAGAGTTGTGCTACATGAGGAAGGATCTGCATTAGCAAGCTCAGATGTACCAGATGATAAGGAGGTGAGTGAAGAAGAAGGGGATGCTGCTGAGGATGAAGCCCGAGATGCTGATCGTTCTGGTTTGACGGGTTTCTTCTGCTTTTCTGGGGAGGTCGAAGAGATACCTTTAGGGGAAAGCGTTGGAGTGCCACTCTGACTAGAGTAGCCACTGGACGGGGACATTGTCCGTTCAAATTTTTCCCCTTCTGGGGCATTTTTCTGTGAGGGGGAGGTACTGACCTCTATTGCTTCTCCATTGAGGTTAGAAGAGATCTCTGTGGGGGTCAAAGGTGAGGAAGAAGAGCCTGCAGAGCTGGACCCAATCAAGTTTGACACCGGTGTTGGTACTGTGCTGATATTTGTAACGGTCAGCTTTGTATTGTCTCCTCCTAAAGCATGTTCTGAGGAACATTTATCTTCTGAAGCAGAGCTTCTGATATCTACGATAGTCTTTGAGGTGCTTCTGATCTTATTACCATGCAGAGAGTTGGTTCTTCTCGGAGGTGCTGGGGGTTGCTTGGTCTTCATGACTGACAGACTATGAGTGAAGTTATGTTTGTTCTTTGCTTGTTCCCTAACAGCCACTGACTCTGTTGCACCACTTTCAGATCTTGATTCTGTAGAGTTTTCACCTGTGTTGTTGGAGCTTTGGAGACTAGCAGGATCTTGGTACTTGGACTGCTCCGTTGGGCTTTCTTCCACAACTTTATCTGAGGATACAGCCAAGGAGTCTGACATGATCGTCTTTGAGGACTGGGAATCACTCCAGTTTGACCCTGAGGCAGATTTGGATAATAGGGTGGTTTCATAGTTGGTGCTGTCCGTCTGGGAACTGTCGCCATCTGATCTTCTGGACAGTAAAGGACTGACTGCCGAGTCCCTGGATGTAAGGCTGCTTTTGCTAACAGTACGAGCGCTGCTACCATGATTGACACTACCGTCTCGCGTCCAACTGATGCTGCGGTCAATCTCAATGACTTCAACCGAGGCTGGCAAAACAGCATTTGGGATTATCGTAGACAAGTAAGTAGCCTGAGGAGAGATGGACATCACCGGGCCCTAGGGTGAAACAGAATCAGGTGTTTTACGTTGAGTTTCACATTTTAGAAATCTATTTTTGCAGCAGTGTCCTTCATGGCATCCTTACCTGAGGCTCCTGGAGGAAATTCAAAGTTGAGGGAGACAAAGAAAAGGAAGTGGTCATGCCAGGCACTGCAAGGGACTTGGGTCTCAGGGTGGATGTGGGACAGAGATGCTCACTCGCGAGTGCTTCGCCTCTGAACGTCTGCTCACGAGAAAATTAAAAGTAGTAAAAGTTTGAAAACAGATAATAAAGCTGATTTGCTTCAGAACCATTTACCTCCAGTTCTGAAAGATGCACCCTTGCTCCCTCTTTGTTGGCTACTGGAGTTCCTCCATCAACTGTTGGGATGACAACAACACTTGACTGGCTCTCACTGCCAGACTTGTCCTGATCGGGAAGTTGATTTGAGACAAGCGGCTGAAAGGTGGAGCTCCTGTGTAGAGCTGTGAAGAAGGTGGCTGACTGTTAATTACACACTGCCTTTTCTCATCATCAAGAAACAAGATTATGAACGTACCGAGTTCTTTCTGGACCTGGTTGGGAATACCCATGATGGTGGTCCTTCTGTTCCTCTTCCTGCTTCTTTCTGTCTTTTTCACCGGATTCAGAGGCTTGAAAGTAGAGCCTAACAGCGATTTTAAATTAAAAGCAGAGAATTAGTGTTGAAAGGCTGAATTTAAGTTAATAGGGTTAGGGCTTCTGTAACTATGTGAATATTAATTTGTCTTGTGGAATGCAAGTATATATTGGCGTCACATTCTCACTGAGAGATCATCATTAATACGTATTATAACCAACCTGTTTTGACAGTATTAAAAGCACTAAAACTACAAATCCCAGAATGCACCGGAACAGGCAGCAGATCTGCTTTTGGTCAATCCTGAGAACTCCCAAAACACAGTCTGATCCCAGAAAACGATGTATGACCTAAAACAAAATGTCTGGTGGCTCTTTCTTTTGTTGGAGCTACAAGGAGTTTCCTTGATAATTTTAGTGGTTTAATAATTTTAAGACCAAGTTAACTCATTTTTTCAACACATTTGCAGTCTTCGCTAGTATAAATGAATGCCTTATGAGTTGATCTCTGGGAAATAAGCTCTGGCGCTCTTGTTTCAGGGACAAGAATTGTGCAGTGAGCAGAAAATGGCAGGTTTTGGAGTCTTAGGGTCAAAATATACATGCTTTTTAACCTCACATTGGTGCAGGCAGCAGACTGCGTCTTTGTTCACATACTTGCTGCTGTACGGCACTTCTACTGTAGTACTGGAGTGTTCCACTAGGGGGCACAATAGAGTACTCATACCAGATAAAGAGCCAGGTTTGTGGGTACAACCAAAACAAAAATGGCGTAAATAGAAGAGATCAGTAACTAGTTAATTTTGAGATCACAGCAGACAGCAGCAGTATCGTAGATAGTATGAAAGACTTCTAAACCAGAGACGCTTGTTTTGTTAACTCCGCCTACTGGTTACTCGTATATTGCAGCGTTCAGATGCGTCGCGTTAATTTCGGGGGACACAAATTACGCTTCAAATCAGCGCAAGTTATGCGAGGCAGCCATTTTAAAACGCGCACGCGTCGGTAAACAGCAAGTATATTCTGGCATAGATATGTATATAAACACTAGATGGCTCACCCGCGCTGTTCGCCAATGGAGTGCGACGTAGCAACGTGGTGGTGGCCATCTTACTTCAGACAGCTAACCCCTTTCGTAACATTGGTGTCAATGGTGCATGGACTATTTAAATAACTCTAACTTGCTTAATTTTCAACCAATTTTCAAACGGTTTGATTTGTTATAAACGCCAGAGATGTGGCTGTGAAATATGACGGACATGGCTCGTTAATTTAAAAATGTGCAAATATGTTGTATCAAGCCTATGTGTTATAAGGATTGTAGTTAGGCAACCCACTTGTAAATCCATTAATATTTAATCGAGTTAAGAGTGTTTTTGTTTAAGCTGTTCACTCACCTTCCAGCTGCTACCATTGAGAACGGATGGTCTGCTGTCTGAAGTAAGATGGCCGCCGTTTAACTACGCCCTCGACTCCCGCTTTCGCCATCTAGTGTTTATATACATATCTATGTATTTCGGCCCTTATTTCCTGATATTTGGACATCTCTCCATCTGATTGGCTAACGGAAACACGACTCTACCACTGACTCTGTTTGCTCTGCAACGTTGATGTTTTATCTCCACAAATAACACAAGCCTGGAGGAGTTTTGCCATGTGGTGGAGTTGCTAATGCTAACGGTTAGCTTCTACTACCCGAGAGGCGCTCTGCTCTCTCCATGACGCAGCCTTCCCCGTCATGAGCTATAATGGGTGAGTCCATGAAAGCTAATTTTCAATGTGACTTGCAATTGGCTGGCTTTTCTAATCCGAGTGTTTCCCCATATATTTTCTATCGGCAGCTAATGCAGGAAATAGGGGTAGAAGGCTATTTTCACATTTAGCCTGCATGTTAAACTCAGAGTGACTTATCATATTTATAAAATAACGAGTAAAAAAATGGTTTCTCAGTGAACTTGGCCTTTAATATAAAAATGTTTGCAAATTTGCGACAAACGACTGTTAAAAGAAGGTTTAAATTAACCAAATCTTTGACACGAGGAAGCTGTTTGGGTCAAAGTGTTGGATCCAACCAAACAGCCAACCAGCTGATCCAAACGCCCACATTAAAGCTGACCTAGATAAAAATTTGACACAGAGGAGGGACTCAGTCAAATAATATTAGGGAACTGAATTTCTTGAATATTTTCTTAAAGGGTGTTTGGAATATGATCGGAATACCAATTACTCACTTCATGAGCACACACAACCTTTATTTCTCACACTCACACAGAGTGGCATGCTTTGCCTCCCAGCTGTGATGTGCAGAGGCAGCCACAGAGCTGTCTAAGATGCTTAGAAGTTACAACATTAAAAAATAAAACCCACAGCTGTGTGTATAAGTGTGAATATGTTTATGCCAAGTTTCTTTCCCTTTGATTTCACACCACAAGTGCAGAGGCACCAAGCAGCTCAAGTGTGCACCTTTCAGCGCCCCCCTTTTCTCTATGCTGTTGACTAATGGATGGTTATTTTTCTTACACACACACACACACACACACACACACACACACACACACACACACACACACACACACACACACACACACACACACACACACACACACACACACAAACAAGCAGAGCTGACACATACCTTGGCGGGTTAGCGCAGGCTGAGTTAACTCAGCAGAATTTACTGTGGTATCAGTATTCCCGATGGTGGATCTCGACTCCGGAGAGCTGCCTCTGTCCTTGGAGCTGATTTCCTGCTCCGGACAGAGAGTATCTGTAGACTACAGGGAACACACACACACACATTCATGCACAAAAAATTAGATGCTATTCATGAAATGAGCAGGAAGTGGGAGGAAAAATGAGCTACAAAGCTTTTAGGGCACTTACGTCGATGCTTTCATGGTCAGCAAAGTTCTCTCCATTCTTGTTTTCTGTGCAGAACAAATCCAACGTGAGTCACACAAATTTAACATAGCGTCGATGATGTTATGAGCGTGTGTGTAGCTCATCTGATCGGTTCTTACCTTCCTGCTGAAGTATCTTGAGTCCCTCCTGAGCTTCGGTGTGGAGGTCTTCCAGGTACTGAGACCTGCTGCCTTCGATGAACACGTTCTCCTGGTAGTGCTGTGAGGCGCTGTAGTGAACCGTCAACCTCTTCTGGTCCTCACTCCCCTTTGGGCCAGCTGTTATGGTTTGAAACAAATACTTTAATATGTTTTCATGAAATTAAAGTTATTGCAACTGTTTTCTGACATTAACGAGCTTCTCTGCTGTTTATTTCATGTTTGTTAGGACCAAATATCCTCCTGTACATGTTTTCTGTGCACCTTTGACGCAGCAACACACCCAACAAATCCCCTTAGTCAAGTTTGGTGGACAGATGTCCTCGTGTTGTCAAGGTTTTAGTAGAAAACCTAACCGGGTATATCTCCTGAAGAACCTTAATGCTTCCAGGCTAGTCCATGTGGGACAGGATAATCTGGATCGTCCGCCTGTAAAGGAGCCACGGGACCAACTGCTGCGGGGCCTGATTTAGAGGACCGACCTATCTTCCTGGATGGGCAAATATAAGATGAAACTAACACAATGTGCAAAAATAGATCATGGTGCATGCAAGGATCTGGACCAACTGGTTAGTGGACTGTTTGACTCCAAGTCATAAGGGTCTTTGATATAGACGGATTTAGGCTTTGCAGAAATTCAACAATTAAAAAAAAATCTAATTTGGCTTTTTGTATTGATTCTTATAGAGGAAGTGCCATCATATAAGAGCTTTCTCTGATGTCGGATTTGCCTTTGATGTGTCAACCATGTGGCCTAGACATCTAGACAAACGTAGCAACAGATTTTACTCTGCAGGTCGGTCTAGCCACGCTCCATTATAGCCTCAGCAGGTCTACTATTGGCCTGATCAGTTTGCCAATCACAGCTCTCTAGTTTGTTGAGTGGGCTTTGCACCAGAGCTGCAATGGCAAAAGACTACAAAAATGGCGTTGGCTCAAGCCTGATTTATACTTCTCCGTCTGCGTATGTACTTAGAAACGCTAACGCCATTGTGCTTCGGTGCAAGGGCTCTCTGACGGGCTCGCAGAGGCTGACGGAGGCACGCCCAACTTTTTAACAATCCATCGAAAGTGAAGGGAGACCGCAAGCTTGTGATTGGTCAGGACGCCACTTCCTTTAAATTTGTCGACAGCACCGCCATTGCCCCCTCAAAAAATAGAGCGATATTTAGCGACAGACACAGAACCAATTGAGGAACGCCTCGACGGTGTACGTCTACCCCACTGACTGATTTCGATGAATACGTGACGTTGTTTGTTGCTCTGATTGGTTCTAGCTCTGTCCAACTGCTCGCCGAGGCTGTTTGAAACACAATAGATTCCGCCGCATGACCGAGCTCTGTCTATTGGTCGTGGCCAGACTATATATGGACATAGGAGTGAATAGAGACATGAGTTTTAGGTGCAAACTAATTCCACCTCCAAAAAATCAGTTTGTTTTCTTGTTTCTGTACTTTTCATTCATACGTGTAGGTATTCACCCGTTTTCAGCAAATGAGTTGACTTGTGCATAATCAGGAGTCCATTTAAGCTTAAAGGGTTTCGTGTTTAGAGAATTACTGGAAAAATCAGTCATGCCAAGTGGCTAAAAGCTCGGCTAAACAAGGCTTAATGTGAGGTGTCTGCTTTCCCTCCTTTGTTAGTTTCAACACTGGCTCTCCGTCTTACCTGATTAGGTAACAAGTGCACACATACACAATGTCCTCCCCTGTGTGTGTCTGTGGGAAGGCAGCCTTGTCTGATACACATCAAGACACTGGAGGCGAGTACGAACCATCACAGATGTTCCTCATGCATGAGGCGTTGTAGTTGTGTTTCAGACCCTCTGAGACTCAGTCAGACCCCAGCAGAAGGATTTTAGTTGATTAAGATGATCGTTTAAAAAGCCCCCAAAGCTCCTTTATCTCATTAAAGCCGACCTTTACACTAATTCCTGCACGCGGGTGTGTCTGTGTGTTTGCAAGATGAAAAGACAGTTCATGAAAGCAAGTCTCTAATTATCTTCACATCTTCTAAGCTAATGCAAAACACGCCGCCGTGGTGGAAGCGGTGTGAGCTGAGACCATCTCAGACAAGCTCCAGGAAGTTTGTCTCAAACGAACAACTTTATTTATGTGACTCCGCGTGAGCCGGCACTCACCCTTCTTCTTGAAGACAGACAGCAGAGAGTGGATGCTCTTCCTCAAGTAGACAACCATGCCTACACCGGTGCCATTGCTGATGCAAAACCCAAATAAGGAACTAAATCAGAGCCGTCCTAACAGGCTGTAAATGTTCTTGCATTCAGAGAAGATCCAGATGCTCTGACCTCTGAGGACAGTAGAAAGTAACCAAATGCCCTGCGGTGGTCTGACTGTGTTTACCGACCGTAGATGCTGAGTGTCTGAGTGACTTCAGAGACAAGTGCACAATGAGATCAGCTCCCAGACCAAGCTGCCCGTCCCAGCTGCCTTATCCCTCGCTCTGCTGCCCTCCTCCCCCTCTCTGCTCTCCTCTGGACTGTTTTGCTCACGTTAGCCTTCTCCATTGTTAAATGACGACACCCCCCCCTTCGTCCTTATAGCAAAGCGCCTGTCAAAGTTTGGTTTCAGTCGGCAACAACCCCCCACTTTCTACAATAGACGGACACGCGTGGGGCTGGATGCACACCACCCAGACAGTCCTGGGTTACGCCATCATCCTAATGAGGTGGAGCCCTCAGAGGAACAAAACTCCATCCCATAATAACAAATAACAGATCCAACTATGGAGGTAAACCACTTCATCACGTTTCCTCTTCTCTTTTCTTTCTGTCCTCCCGTCGCCCCGTCGCCATCAAAGGTCTGGTTGGACTTATAAATAGCTGCAGTTTATCATCAGTAATAGAGCTGTCTGGGGTGAGTTTCTGTCTGCCTGCTAATGTTTCCTGACAATCCGCACAGAATAGGAAATACAAGACAGAGGTAGCTGATGATTTTGTGCAAATAAACAAGGTAGTTGAGTTTAGGATACTTGTGGAGGAGCGGTCCTATCCCATCACCTTCTGAATGGATGTTTACTCCAATTGAAACGGTGCAGCAGGGGGCTCCAGCTGGCCTCCACCAGCTGCAGTAACTCCTTACAGAAGCCTCCTGGCACTGGGACCTAGCTGGGCTGCAAGACTTTTGTTGAGGAAGTTTCCACTCCAGGATTCCTGGCCAGACTGGCAGACCTGAAGTGACGGTGTTGGTTCAGTCACCCGATGGAGCAGCGGGAAGCTCAGGCGCTCGGGACAGCGGCTTTAGACCCAGGAGCGGTGCCAACCAGTGGATTAACTCAGCCCCGAGCTTAACCTGTCCATCTCTTCACACCTGACACCTGTTTTCCTCTCACCTCAGCGTCTTTGGTTTCAACTATTGACGTGCCAACTTCCTGTCTAATCCATATTCATTTCTGAAACTGTTTACTATGAGGCATGCTGGGGCTTATGAGCATGAGATTAGAGCTTTGTTTCACTGTGACATCGCTCTTTCAGTTCCAAACACCCCCTTTCTTCAAATAAAACCCCCGTAAATACCACGTCCCCAGACCTTTACTTCTTGTGCCAGTGTTGGTGGAGGTGGGGGTTCTGGCCTTACCACAGCATCCTAGTATCAATATTCATAAGAGGAGCTGATGAGACACCATCTGGTCCTGGAGGAGAGGGCAGAGGGGACCGGGGGGGTCACAAGCCTTTCATTCAGCACAATTCCTCTGCGTGAGCCGAATCGAACTCCATCACAAAGGAGGAATTTGAGTTTAGATGCCGAGTTGTGGATTAACTAAGTCTCACAACATCTCCCAGCATATTTTGAACTGCAGTTATTTTCCAGCCTTGTTGGTGTGACAGTTTTAAATCATCTGCAGCAGGCTGCTGGAGTTGTTAGCAGGTCAAACAGCACGTGGAAGAACAATCAGACGTCCTAAAAACACTCAACTAAAGGCCAAATGTCAAAAAGTCAAGACGCATTCACAATGACGTGCATTTCTCTTCTGCTGATTTATATCTGTCCAGGTCTCCAGTCTGATAAGAAGCTAAATTTTACTTTTCGTTTACTTTAAAACAAACATATAACATCATTTCTCAATTCAAAATGATGTATTAAAAAGTAAATTCACATAATCTGATGGTGGCAGAAAATGGTACAACACCTGCTTGTGACACACACACACACACACACGCACACACACACACACTGAGCTGCTTGTCCTCATCTGGTTTAAGAGCCAGGTGGAAAAAATAATGCCTTCTTGCTAAATTCTCTGTTTATCAGCCCCAAACCAAACACCACTGCACGAGTGTTTCAACATACGTCTCTAAAACAGCTGATAGCATCATGAAGGTGGTTTAATTTGAACTGAGACCAGAGGTTTTAACAGTTTTTAGTCAGCAGAGATCAGGAGAGTCTTAATGATCCCTGCAAAAATAAAAACTGTTTTTATGACACATGATAAAAGAAAATTGTTCCCTCTGAGTGGGATACTTAAGCAGCTTTCAGCTTCAGTCCATCACACACTGAAAAATATATCTGCAAAGGTTTTTTTTAATTGGCAAAACTGAAAATATTTACTAAATAACACATCAAGGCTAATTTAGGAGGAACAAATACCGCAGTGGCATCAGAGCAGAAGCGCTAACGCAAACTAAGCTTCATGCTCCACTAGAGAGTTCTTAATCAGCTCCGACTCTGCTTCCACTGCAGGTATGAAGCTGCAAAACCAGCAGGTCATTTGATGAGTCTACACTCTGAAGATCCATTGTTTGTGTTGATGCTGAGCAGAAAGCAGAAACATGTAAAATACTCTTTTGTAATGTAAATTTTTCTTTACAGAATTGTTTTAAATCAGCATCATTGGAGGAGTTAAAGGTCAACTTTACTCATGTTTGAATCCATTTGCAGTTGTCTCTAGTAGGAATGAATGCCTTGTAAGCTGTTCTCTGGGGATAAAAGCTCCGATGCACCTGTTTGAGGACGGAGATGCCAGCCGAAGGAGAAAGTTGGAGTCTTATTTCCTGATATTTGGACATCTCTGATTGGCTAACAGGAACACGACTCTACCACTGACTCTGTTTGCTCTGCAACGTTGATGTTTTATCTCCACAAATAACACAAGCCTGGAGGAGTTCTGCTGTTGGGTGGAATTGCTAATGCTAATGGTTAGCTTCGACTAGTTGAGACGTTCTCTGTTGTTTCCTGGGCACTAAACCAACAACAGCCTTCCCCGTTGTGAGTCAAGATGGGTGAGTCCATGAATGTTAAGTGACAGTGTGACGTAGATCTGTCAGGATTTTCTGAACCGAGCATTTTTTTTTTGTTTATTTTCTATCAGAAGTAAATGCAGGAAATAGGGGTAGAAGACTGTTTTCACATTCAGCCTGCATGAAAAACTGATCATTTTCAAAAATAATAAAATGGTTTCTCAGTGAACCTGCTCTTTAAGGTCAAAGGTCAGACATGCTGCATAAGGATTTCATGGCTTAATTACAGCAAGTGGTTCAGCTTCAAAACGTTCCATTTTATCTCGCCAGTTCACAGAATATTTTCCCCTGATATTCTGGGGATTGTCCAAATGGGAGACAGGCCTTTGAGTTGTTGTTGCTCAGTGGAGATTCTGACCTTGAAACTGACCCATGGACCCTCCTGTAACTCTCCTTATTAAGCTCACTCATGACCTCTGACCCGACCTTGTTTCCACAATGTGGTTCCACTTTCCTTTGTTCTTCAATGTCTTTACAATGAGGCATGATGTGTTGCTTTTTGAGATCTTCCAGCCTTCTCGACACAGTCAGATTGATTCTATTGAAGGGGTTTGTTACTTCTACAGGTCTGGTGGTAATCAGGTCTGTGTGACTAGTGGAATTAACCTCTGCTTTCCGTATAATGTTGTTAACCACAATTAATTCATGAATTAACGAAAAGAGCATTTACTTTGTCCACATATTGCCTGTTAGGATAGTTTTTTCCATCTTATTAAATAAAGTAAGACTTGAAAAGCTGCATTTTCTATTTTCTCAGGTTGTCTTTGTCTTCTATTGAAATTTGTTTGCTGATCTCAAAAATTTAAAGCAACATTAAAGAGTAAGCTATTGCTTTCAAACTGGTTTCAGTGGTTCTTGAGCCATAAACTTGAGCAACTTCACATTGGACAGCACTCTGTCACCCTCTGCTGACCAGAAACTGCAGTTTTGATTTGCGGCAATAGCCGTTTACTGTGCCGTTGGCTCATATAAAGGCTAGCAGTTAGCTTTTTCAGTTCAATAAAAAGCACAAGAAGAAGAAGAATTTAGCTTTATGTTGTTTGTGGTGGAGCCTGTAAGTAAAAGTAAGAGAGTAATGTCTTTGGAGGTGGAGCAAAGATCTAAAACCAGAGTGAACATCAACGCGGCATACACTTCTTTGTGGGAGCTGAAGGAGGCTACGAAATCACGAACTGATGGTGACCTGGCTTTGTTGCTACTGGACTTGTAATTATATTTTTTGTCCAACAGTGTGGATCTTTTTACTTCGCGGCTTATTTAGCATCAACTGGCTTGTGTTAGTGTTAGCTTGTCGTTAGTGCTAGCTACAGCAGGTTGCAGCAGGGTTGTTTACGATAGTTGTAATTCCACTTTCAACCAGTAGGAGGCAGAAGCAGGAAAAACTATTAAGAGTTGCTTTAAATGTGACAAAAACAAACAAAAAAAAGAAAACAAATCTTTATGGGAGTTATTAATTTTTCACAGAATTGAGATGCGCTGATTTTTTTTAACAAAGGAGATCTGAAATGAGGATCCGCCTGGGTAATGATGAGTCTATGCTACCTCAGTCTCATCCAGTTAGCTATCATGACCAGAATCTACCTGAGTGAAGCAGGAGGGGGTTAAAATGTAACCAGCAGCACACACACACACACACACACACACACACACACACACACACACACACACACACACACACACACACACACACACACACACACACACACACACACACACACACACACACACACACAGCTATCACTATTCAGTTCATCTCAGCTCCCTGATTTGTATTCAGTAGCTGTTGTGGAGTTGAGTTATGAGCTTTGTGACACGTTAGTAACCCAAGAGAAGGAACTCTCCTTTATGTAAATATCTAGAATTAATCATGGATGTCTCTGTGATATTATGGTGCTCTCTACACTAAGTCCTGATCAGACTGAAATATAAATGAGTGGACCAGAGATTGAGCCAATTCATCACTGAGCTAACAATCATGCAGGGACCATAAGAGCACAAGCTGTTATAACAGGAGCCTGGAGAGGTTGAGGAGATGAAAGAGAGGAGATGAAGTGGATGAGAAGAAGGAGAGGAAGGGCAAAGGGGAGCAGGAGGAGGATGACATAAAGCATCGCCCACACCACCTGCCACACCTGAATGTGGGATTTCTTTAGAGATGGAGAGGGAGTGAGAAAGAAAGACAAAAGGTTAAACAGAAACTTAAAAGATTGAAGGAAGCTCCACCAAGCAGGACAAATATAACCCAGGATCTTTTTGTAGTTTTAGGTTACATTTCTTCTTTAGAAACTGCTTAAACCAGATGCAGAAAAAGAAAAAAATGTCCTTATATTGGGTTTGAAGCTTGTTGTCTGAGAACACGTTTGCTCCACATGAGGTGAGCGACTGGTGGAGCCAAAGTGTTGACAACGGAGGAGGAAAATTTAAAAACAAAAGAAAATCAAAAGAAATCAAAACTGATCATGAAAATTCAGTTTCAATTAAATTCAGGTCATTTATTTGACACCAATCAAGGCACTTTAACCCTAACCCAGCAGATTTCATCGAGTCAGGCTTGTTGTGCCAGAGACTTTACAACAATCCCCATACTAAACAAGCATGTAGCGACAGTGGAGAGGAAAACTCCCCTTTAACAGGAAGAACCCTCCCCCAGAACCTGGTTCAGTATGATTGGTGTTGGTAACAGCTGGATCTAAGGCTGGGAAACTGGGGAATATAAACACTGGTGATTACTGGTTGCAGAGAAATGCATGAAAATAGTTTAAAAGTAAAAAATATTACTTCTGCTTCTTCTCAGAACAATTTTACAGTTGAAAAGTAAATTCTGGTGCTACAAAGCTAACTCTTACAGCTTGAAGAGCTGATATTTAGAGCATCAGTCCCCTTTAGCATAAACAGATCAACACAGAGCTCTGGTCCCTGGTGGATCAAGCAGAGGTGTGTCTTGTTCACCTCATCCTTCCTCTCCAGAGATGAAAGAGAAAAAGTTTGCATCTCATTTTTCATTCCAACCTAAAGCCAGCACGGGGGTGACTGATTGAACCCCAGGACCCCCGATTAGGTCTCTAAACTTAGCTCCTGCAGCTCTCGTCAGGAATAAAAATAGTTCCTGCCACTCTTTTCCTAATTATTCCTCCCTGGTTCTCTCCTGGAAGAGGGATCACGGGAATATGAAGTGTATTTATCGTTTGTCGTTCCAACTTTAAAGCTTTTTGTCAGTCAAACTGAAAGCTCAGTAAACTCTGACATGGATGAGTCACGGTTCACTCACTGCTCAATGCATTCATTTAGAGCCTCAAGACACGATAATAAAGCACCAGTTTGTTGCTGATCGGTGTGTGGGAGTGAGAGCAGGAGTCCCCGGCATGACCCTGGAAAACGATTATTGATGACGACATCTTTCCTTGGTAGAAACACACATGCAGGATGGGCCTTGTATTCCAAAGTCATATCCAGCTCCATGAAGACTCTCCTAGCAGGATGGGACAAGCCAACGCCTGATTCCTCTTTTGGAGCTGAAATCCATTCTCAGCAAGGTCCGACAGCTCAAGTGGCTGTTTTAGAAATAAAGTAAACACGGGACATTCTTGGCAGGGAATTAGCTCTCTTTAAAGAGTCCTGCAGTCTTGTGCTTGTGCTGGCCAGGAGCTGAAGGTTTTTAGGGTTATAGAAATGTGACTACCTGTCTTCAAGGACGATATTAAAGATGAAAACTACCTACAGGACTATAGGGACAAGCTTCTTAACGCCTCTGAATCTACAAAACAAGCTAGCTTTTAAACTCAAACACAGAACGCTCACCCCTCTATCATCTATCATCCCTGGGTCACGTCCGCCTGATACCGGAACGTGCATTGTTACGGTAAACGAGAAAGCGCTACACATCAGTCGCTGTTTTCTATGTCCAGAGATCTTTTGTTGTTCGTGACTTCAAATAGTGTTTTTGTTTTTGGGACTCTGGTAGTTTGTCCTAAAGTTGAAGTGGTAGCATTCATTCACTCCTCCCTGAGTGTTTTTGTTTAAGTTGTTCTCTCACCTTCCATCTGCTACCATTGAGAACGGAACGTAAGCTGTCCTAGGTAAGATGGCCGTCGTGTGGACGTAATTTGGCAGCGTGGAGCTGTGCGGACCTCACTGATGCGTCAAGCATAAACCAAGCTTAACTCACACAGTGAGGCCCAGTTATTGAAGATTGGAAACAGAATCATGACAAGAAACACCCTAAAAAATGAAGTTTGTAACAAGTTTACACCTCCAAGGCCAAAATGAACGACTGTGGGATCTTTGGATGAGATCACAAATCCAGAAAGTCTTCATGTGGCCAAAGACAGGTCTGAAAAAGTCTTCAACGTTCAGCGATAAAACCCAAACATTTGTTTTGGATTGGAAGTAGACTCTAGTTTGCTTTTGTAAATGACAAACCACATTAGAGTGGATCCACTAGAGTTTCCTCATTTTAACTTTGAATGTTATATAATACAGGAAAATAAAAGGACTGCTCTGTTCAAACTCCCAGCCTTCGTAACCTTTCCTCGATTACAGTAATGACACAAAGTCCAAGTGTCGCCGTCTGGTTTGTCTCATTAGTGAATGCAAATATGTGTCAGCATTAGCTGTAACTAAACAGTAACATAAATCATTGACAGCACTCAATTCGCCTCTGGGAATTAGACACTGTACTTTTTTTTTTCCCAGACACAGGAACACAGTAGTTCCTTTATCTGTTGGCAGACTGAAACCACTACAATCCAAGGAAATGAACATAAAAACCATTTAAAAGTGGAAAACATCAGGATATTTGTGTCTGAAATCACCCTTAAAGTAACAGTTTCCTGCTTCTCCGCCCTACTGGTTGAAAGTGGAATTACAACTACCGTAAACAACCCTGCAGCAGCTGCTGTAGCTAGCGCTAACAGCGAGCTAATGCTAACATGAGCCAAGTCTTACTAAATAGGCAAATCAAAAAGATCCACCCTGTTGGACAAACAATATTATTACTTACAAATCCAATAACAACAAAGCCAGGTCACCATCAGTTTGTGATTTCATTGCCTTTATCAGCTTCCTCATACTAGTGTAGGTCATGCTGTACTCTGGTTTTAGCTCTTTGCTTCACCTCCATTGAAATTACTCTCTTACTTTTACTTCCAGGCGTCGCCATGATGCTAACAGAAAAAGCAAACGTCTTTTTTCATTTTCTTGTGGTTTTTATTTACGATTGGCAAACTGAAAAAGCTAACTGCACAGAAAATAGCTAACAGTTGTAATGCAGGTATAAGAGCGCCCCCTAGGACACCTACCCGCTCCACAAAACTGTAAAGTGCAGTATCTGGCCAGCAGAGGGCAGCAGAGTGGTGTCAAATATGAGACTGGTCAAGTTTCTAACTCAACAATCACTGAAAGCAATGTTAAAGCTGTAGTTTAAAAAACTATTTAGTGTTACTTTAACTTCATTTATCTTTGACTTGTTCACTCTTAACTCTAAAGTTTTACAGATTAACGCCTGTCCAGACATTAGCTGTCAGGTTTTTTGGGTAAATAGATTTGATAGATTTTTGGTCACTCAACAGTTTTTTGGCTACATCTAATCATGTTTTTCTGCTGATAAGCGAGGAGCAAAGTTCCTACTCAAACATCTGCTGAGCTGGTCTGCATTGAGCTGAGGTGGAGCCGATCCGACTGACGCACTGTCTGAATCACGCCTCACACATTAGACCACAACAGAGTCAGTGTGTTTCCAATCTCTACACTCCGACACCTAAAACACACGTCCATACCCAGACAGTGAAAGCCTCCCACACAAGAGTAACAACATGCATGTGTTTGACAGAAATTGGCAAAGAATGAGTGTGTTAAGTTTGTGTTAACATCTGATTTCTCCCCAAAGACGACAGCAGCTCACTCAAGACAAAGCTTTCCTTTTATAAAGGAGTCTAAAGGATTTAAATGGACTCGCTCTGGAAACCTGTGTGAAAAGGTGATGTTTGAGTAAAACTGCTACCAAATGTTGGATTAAAGCACAAGCTGGTGCAGCTTCCTTAGATTTTTGCCTTGGTCCCCCCTGGCCACCCCTTGGGTGCATTACTGGCAAATGTAAAAAAAAAAAACACAGTAAATTACTTCATATACTCATTTTTCTGAATGTTTCTGTCTTAGAAATGTGAGATGAGCAGTAAAAAACGCTTTGATAGCAGATGAATTTTGTAATTGTGACGTTTTCTCTACAGGTCAGATGTAACAGAAATTGCAAGAAGTTATAAATTGCAAATAAATACGAGCCTTGCACAAATAACGGCCAGTGACTTGCAAGCACTTGATGTGTACACAGTGTCTGACAGTATGGTCTGATATTTTAATTGAATTAGCTGGTATTACAGGAAGCCAGCAGTCTGAACCCCATTACAGAGCGATCTACAGTCCCTCTGCAGGCTGAGATCCCTCTGACGGAGTCTGAGCAGTAACACAGTCAAGATGAGCATCAGCTGGAGGCGTCTTACTTCAAATAAATGTCACATAAATCCAGTGATGCAACATCAACAAAACAAACTGTAACTTGCTTTTCTTGATACTTGCATATTAAATATTACCAGCCTTTCATGTTGAAAGACAAACATTTGATGCTGTGCCTCTAACTTTGTATGAAGACTATTTGGTGCTAACCAAGTAACTCCACCTATTCTCACTTTAAGAGAGACATGCTTATCAGTGGAAACTCACTGGTTTATTACCAGAGACCCTTCAACTGTGTGAGCCGTTTGATGCATTATTTATGTGAAACTGTTCAGCTGCTGGTGTAATGAACATGTAACGCTGCTCTCAGCTACGACTGAAATAAAAGGATTCTTTGACCAGAAGCAAATCATCTCACACCCAGTCTCCTTTAAGGTTTTCTTTCTTCGTTTTTTCAGAAACAGTGAGAATATGAATCAGAACGATGGTGGGTTGTTTTTGAATCATTTTTTTTTATTACTAATGAATCCAATGGGTTCATTTTATGAACTTTATTCATCATTTTGCACCAAAGTGTAAAATTACTGGAAATGAATCAATGTCTAGAAAATTACTGAGATGTTTTCTATTATGTGTCATTCTATGGAAGTCCAAAATGTTTCCCAAATTCCTTTTTTCACTGAACTTCATGACCAGAATGGGAGATTTTTGGAATTATGCGACCATTCAAAATGGAATTTTCCATAAAATAATGCTTGGTTGGTGTGAACATGAACTCCTGAGGAAGGTCTTCTGACCGAAAGCTTGATTAAAACTCTAACTGCCGATATAAGTGTGCAGATTTTTTCCATTTTGATAGTTCTATACCTTATCCAGCACCTTCACACAGATGAGCGGCGTTTTCTCTTCTTTTTGCCATAAAATAATGCTAATAGGTTTTAGGTTCATTGTTTCCAGCATCTGCTTAATCAGCTGATTGACCTACACCTGTGGTGTGGGTGGAGCCTACAAAGGCAGCACCTGCAGGAGCTCAAACAGCACCACAAGTTTTGATGTTCGACCCAGCCGTAAAAAAATGTTTGGGGTCTCGTCCGGGATCCTGATTTTGATTGAATTTTAAAACTGAATCAGAGAAGCTTAGGTGCAACAGATGGATTTAACACACAGCTGCACCTGCTTCTACAAACGTTTATAAAACAAGATGGCACTGAGACACACAGGGAAAAATCGGTGGAACATTACTGGAGGATGATAGGACAAGGCGTAGGAGGAACAGATAGCAGTGATGAAGAGTCATCTTCTCTTTGTGTGCTGCTTAAGCTCCCCTGTGGGGAGTCCATGGCTTTGACAGTGACACACATTAAATAGAATCTTCAAAGGAGGACCAGGAAGGGAGCGAAGCGCATCTGAGCCCTGCTTATAAAAATCAAAAGGTTTTAGCAAGCTTTAGCTGCCAGGAAAATGGAATATGGTGAAATAAACGTGTGCAAACAGCAACTGGTGGAAAAGTGGAGTAAAAATCACCTGGTGATTTCTGCACCACTAATCCTTTCAACAGCTATCTCTTATTTTTTTTATTTTATGTTAAAGATGAGGAGTCACCGTAACTCTCACTGAGCTGACATGCAAAACTCTCACCTTTCAAAAGCTGGGAGATAAGCCAGCTAGCCAGAGACCCAAGGTCAGGAAGACAGGAGCACAAAGAGAGGAAAGCAGAGAGGAGTGGGAAGGGAGTGAAGAGAGAAGGTATTTCAAGGATATGCGCTGATATTTCAGGTTTGCAGGGATTCTGTTTTATCAGAGGAGCCGTTTGATGTTTTATCTCAGCAAAAACACTGTGAGACAGATGAGAGCATGCTGAGGTTTTCCCTGGATGGTTATGGAGGAGTAACGTGAAACATCTGCAGCTTTATCCACTGCATCATACAATAAAACGCCTGGAGGGGAAGTAAAACATATGTGTGGTGAGTTTTTTCTCTCCTGTAGCAGTTCATTGTATTCAGTATGTGATCTGTTTGGAGATATGAAAATAAAAAAAACATCAATATTATTTAATTAAACCATTCATCACCTGTAAGGAGCAGGTGCCTACTGCACAAGAGGTGGGGTAGTTTAAGAATAATGTTCACTAAAGAGCAGATTCAACACCCTATTGGGAGTAAAATGTACTCTACCACACCTCTGACATTTACCATGAACTAGCGAGGGGTGAGGCTGGTCACATGCATAACAAACACTATTAAAAGCATATTACAAGTATGGTTGTTATGCAGTCTTTTATATTGATGTCATATGTGACGTTTTTCAAAATAAAACACCCTTAAGATAAATGTAAGTTTGAAGAAGATTTTATTCTTTATGAGTGACCTAATGATCCTTAAACCAGTACCAATCACTTGTTGGTACTGGTTTGATGAGCAGAACCTCACCTCAACAAGCAGATTGAAGCAATTATGTGAGTATGAGCTGCATGAGCAAATCTGCAAAACAAGCTAGCATGGAACTTTCACCCCTCCCGTCGGCTATCATCCCTAGGCCACGTCCGCCTGATACCAAAACCCTCACTGCCAGAGGAAACAAGACAGCGCTAAACACCAATCGCCTTTTTCTGGGTTCAAACGTCTTTTGTTGTTGTCCGTCACTTCAAATGGTGTTTTTTTTTCAGAGACTTTTTAACACGGATAAATTTGTCCTCCACCTCTTCGTCCAGTCACCACCTCTAAACTCACATTTCTCGTAATTTCCTGTCACGAATAAAACATTTTTTGTCTTCCTTCAGTCACAGTTGTATTAACATTTATATTGTCAGACGTTCTTCAATCAGCTTCATGTCCGTCACTAGATATGTTCAGCTCTCGTTTTATTTCTTTAAGGGGGAATGGTGGTGCTGTTGACAAAGGTAAAGGAAGCAGCGTTTACGATGTTGGAGAGCCCTTACGATGACGCATAATGGCGTTGCGTATCTCCGTACTGACGCAGATGTTTTAAGCTAGCTTGTTTTGCAGATTTACCATTGCAGCTTTTTACATTAAAACATTATAATTACCCTAATTTATGTTACAACCCTTTTTCCTCCTGATGTCGTCAAACCAACTGCACAACACCAAGAACCATACACTTTGTTGAAAGGGTCAATAAGAAAATACAATTCTTTTTCAGACATAAACAAATTTTAATTTGTTGCAAATAAGGTTTCTGGGTAGGATCTGATCTAGAACAACACAGAACAAACATGTCACCAGTGAGCTCACTGTTCACACTTTAGACCTTCTGCCTTCAACTTACTGATAGAGAGGAATCTGACAGCAGTGTGTGTGTGTGTGTGTGTGTGTGTGTGTGTGTGTGTGTGTGTGTGTGTGCACATTAAATAGAGCAGCTCCGGTTCTTTCAGTTAAATCGGGCCGAGCTTCATTTTATCCTGCTGTGTGGTGTTTTGGAAAAAGTCTGTGTTTGTGTGCCGGGCGGGAGCTCATGCGTAAGGAAATCAGCTGGAATGCAGGAAGGCATTCACACCCCACGTTTCTGGATAAACCGTCAATGAAAGAGGTGGTGAGCAACAATCACACACATCCACAGAGAGACAGAGACCACCCCGGGAGGAATACTGGTGTTCTGGACTCCTAAACACAGAAACACGATGGGTTCTGCCATGCTGGTTGGATGGTTTGTATTTGCTGGATGTTAAACCTTTACCAGTCACATTAAATCAAAAATAATTTTAACCGAATCAACAAGTGAAACTCTGAGCTTTTGGTGATTTCAATGAATAAATAATAAAAAACTAAAACTCAATATCTTGTTGCACAACTTTCTGCAGTAAACACTGCAATCAAATTATTCTGTAACTAACTGAGATTTCCCATCTGTCCACAGGTGTTTGGTCCACTCCTCATGAGCAAAGCGTGCCAGCTGTCTCAGGTCTGAAGGGTTTATTTACCAAACGGCACATTTCAGCTCCTTACATGGATCCTACAGGATCTAAATCAGGGCTCATAGACGGCCACTTCAGATTAGTAAACTCTTATGACCAGCAAAGACCTGAGACTGGTCCCAAGTTTACTGACACTGATGAACCTAACCCTAACCACATCTAAGGAGGTTGTCTACACGTCTGTGGACCTTAAACTTCTGAATGTCTCCAGCTATAGTCCGACGATGATCTTCTAGCCTTTATCTTTAACCTGTTAGTCGATAATAATCTTTCTAATCTTCAGAGACAATTCTGTCCTCAACTTTCTGTTGTCCCTGTTCAGTGTGATGCAAAACAGCACTGTGACTACCTTTCCGTCTTTAAACAGGCAGTCAGACTGATTATCTGACTGAAGACTCGTGATGCTGATTGCAGAACACACCTTAGGCCTGATATGAGGAAGCCCACATGTGGCCATCCAAAAATAATTTCTACAGTGTGTGGCCACACAGCAAAGACAACACACAAACTGGTTTCACTCCCCCAAGTAAGACAGGCAATCCTACAAAATCTCTCAAAGATCAAATGTGACTTGAGAGTAAAACAAACACGGAAAATGATGAAGAGGATTTGGAGTCCCCTTGCTCTGTGCAATGTGCTTCCATCATCTCGCTTTCTGATTGGTTACATGTCACTTCCAGCAGGTAGCATGCTCATTTGTCCTCGGGGCACATCACAAAAATATCAGCCAAGACAATCCAACTTGTTGAATATCCCAGATTTGTGAATGCAGCGGTCCTGATGTTTTTCCGAGCAGACCAGAGCACTCATAACACACCACACATGGCAGGACTATCTCAAAAGACTATTTTTGGGCAATCGGGTGTGACCTTAGATCATTGGAAGAGGAGAGTTAGGTCAAATATTGACATAATTATCTTGTCATGTGAACTGGGCCTTAGTAAACGCGTCTTTTTGGTAATTTCCTATGGTCAGGAAAACATTTGTTAAGCTTTGCATGATTTCTCTAAACACACTAAAACAAAATCTCTTAAAGGAATATTCCACCCCTGAATGAAAATTAGTCTGTTGCCATGTTCCTCAGAGTTAGATATGTGGGGAAAAGCATCTATAACCAGCCCAGTCCTTCTCCTAATGCGGCAGAATTCTGTTAGCTTTAGCATAGCATAAACAATGTAAGTGAATGGTAACAGCTAGCATTTCAATCATTCAAATTCAAAATGACACCTACTTCTGTAAAAACAAATGTGGCTACTAGACTTATATCCAGTACAGATTTTAGAAGCAGTGTAGTAAGTAGGTGTCTTTGGGGCCGCTGCGTTGTGTTCTTGCGTCTTGCAGCCGTGGCTTAACGTGATGCTTCATCTTACTGTAGTCCAAATCTAAATCGGTTCCTGTAAATCTTCTGTTATTTATTATTTTAATTGGCTGTCGATATGATTATCGAGGTCACATAGAAAAATTATAATCATTATTGAGTTATTTTCATGACTTTTTTACACGAAATGCTAACTGTTACCATTAACTTACATTGTTTATGCTAAGCTAAAGCTAACAGAATACTGCCAGATCAGAAGAATGACTGGGCTGGTTACAAAATGCTTTATCCCACTTACCTAACTTTGAGGAACATGGCAGCAGACTAAATTCCACTTAAGAGTGGAATATCCCGATAAGATTCAGGGCAAATGAAGTCAACCTAAAACCTTTTTCACACGACAGACCCTAAATATGATCACTATATGATGCATGTGAAAATGAGAACATCACAACTCCTGAAACTCCACTGTTCTTAACTCAGGAACCGCGTGACGCCATGAAGCAATCACAGAAATAAAGAGAAGTATGACGCATTTCAGTCAACCTTGGATGGAAAAATCAGACACTGACTCCTGAGAAAGAAAGATTACGTCAGCAATCCGAGTAAAAAAAAACCTTTCACAATGACAGATTATTATCTGACAATCTCAGCGTGTGCTGAACCAGTTATTCAGGTGGTTTTTGTTTCTTTGGGGACAGATAACAGAGACAAGGATCAGCGTGGAATGGGCTCTGTTTTCCTCCAACAGCTCAGAGTCAGAAAAGAACTGAAACTCCTTCCAACAGCAGGAAACCAACACAGCTGTGCTTCACATCAGCTTTAAATGAAAATGCTGTTGTAATTATCTGTGAGCACCGTAACCAGAACAGGTAGCACATCCTTCTGCACACTCGTGCAATAATCAAGAAGGACTGAAGCTGACTAGGATGAAGTCAGCATGGGAATATTGTCCCTCTGCACCTTAAACACTTAGTGCAGGAACCTAAACATGTGACCACACACACACACACATGCACACACACACAGCAAACTATAAAACTTGTTTTAGGAACAAAGCTTCCTTCCTCCTACCTGTTCTCTGCTTGTCTGGACGTCCCAACAGCCACAAGCTGTTGGGTTTCTCCCGTTTCAGGTTCGGGCTCAAAGGAGGAGAAGACAAGATTTTGTCCGTCTTCTTCTTCTTCTTCTGGATGTTGTTTCCCATTTTAGGGCAGTCCTGGAGCCCCTAAAGTGGGTCTACCATCTCTGACATCTGTACTCCAGCACTCCTGGGTCCCAGAGCTCAGTTCATTCCTGCTGATTCTGCCCTTCTTCAAGCTCTATTGACCGTCTGTGCTAAAGACCCACTGACACCATTCCTTCAAGACAAACAGGCTCTGGTGTTGATCAGAAATGCAAATCCAGCAAGAAGGAGAGAAAAAAAGCTGCACACACTTAAATCAGTCCAGTGTCTCTGAGCTGAGACCCTCGTGTGCATCCAGCTAGTAAAGGAAGCAACATCCAACGCTGACAAGCTCAGGAGCGTGCACAGATGTGTGCATGTCCGTGCCCCTCCCACCTTCTGCCTCTGTGATTGCCGTGCTCCCAACAGCTGAGCTCCATCATATGGATCATCAAAATGATTCACACAGCTTTCCCTCTCGCCCAGCGGCACCTCCTCCTCCTCCTCCCTGTGCGAGTGATTAGCTTCCATATTGAAAACCATTATGAGTACAGCTGACAGATCCTGTCAACACAACCTGGAGGAGGAGAAAACACAATACTTCCGTCACTGTGTCATAGAAATCCACCGGGGGGAAACGGAGCAGAGGTGTCAGGGGTGTTGGATGAGAAACGAGGAAACGCAGGGTTAATTTTTATTCAGAAATTCCTAAAAACACAGGTTTGCATCTGGATGATAGCAGCAGCAGACAAATCAGAGCTTGTTTTTCAGATGAGAGTTTCCCAGCTCTGCCTGATGGAAGATGCTGATCCAGATGTGTGGGATGAAGATAAAAAGACACACGATGGGGAATTCTGGAGCAAGAAATACCCCAAATTTGAGTGTTTTTCTTATTTTAAGCAGAAAAATAAAATAAAAACATCTTTTTTTTTTAAATAAGAGAATCATTTGAGAGGTAATGATGATGATGTCATGCCCTTTGCCGTCACTCAGAGGCTGAGATACTAAACCTAGAGCGCCTGGATCGATAGAAGTCATCCAGAGGCAGACGTATGAAAGAGGAGATGTGATGCACGCTGCTCAGATCATGTGAACGGTAGAATCGTTGTAGGAAGATAATGGAAGAAGAGGAAGAGAGGGATGATGAGGAGCAAGAAACCACATTCCCATCCCAGTGGTCAGCCCAGTTCCCTCCCTGCCTTCCATCCCCTGTGATTTGCTGAGAAATGAGAGGAGGTACAAAACAGATTTACTGGTCGTAAGGTTGAAGCTGCAGGGAAAATGAATTTACAGTCCCCCGTTTTTCTGGAGCGAACATCGATCCGTATCTGAAGATCAGAAGGACTTAGTGGCAATGTCTAATTATGGAACATGACTGGCTACAGAAAGTGTGATGAGAGAAGAATAAAGAGAGGATGGGTCCATATTACTACTGCTGCAGTGTAAAATGATCTGCTCTAGTGTTCTCATAGACGTGCAGCTTCCTAATGCAGTCCAAAGGAACCACACCCAGTACATTTGTGATGGTGGAGTACTCTGAGCTCCCTATCTCATCTGTCATTGAGCTGGCAGAGTGCACTTAGAGTGTGCACACGTGTACACTGCCTGCCTTCACCTACGAGCTTCGTGTGCCAAACGTGTCCCAGATCCATTTAAATGTAAGAGTGATCAAAGTCTGAGTCACAGTCGTGGCAGGTTTCAGGGTTTGACTGGTGTGAGAGGCTTATACGTGTGTGTGTGTGTGTGTGTGTGTCCACTGTAAAGGATTCTGATGCAGAGAGATGTTGTTGTCAGGGAAGATGGTTGCCAAGGTTACCACTAGAAAGGTCTGCAGACATGAGCACCTGTCCAAACGTTTCTGCTACCTGTGTCCTTCTGTGACAACAAACGATGAGATTTGTTTAACATAAAGGTGGGAGGAAAAATAAGTAACTGTACTTATTGTGTCATCCTTTCACATAAATCCTCAGTCAGGAAGTCAACTCAGCACCCCCATCTTGTGGTAAAGTCTTGCTATTACCATTAAAAGATCCTAAAGTTCAAATCACTGATATGAGGCACCAAAAATACTCAGAGCACAAATGAAAAATGAGCCATCTACAGTTTCCATCCCCCCTGGCTACTTTTATACTTTTATGCAATTGTTTTTGTGTTTTTCTACCAATGTTTGAATCTTTTATAGTACATGGGACCATATTTGATCATTTTGCAGCATAGACTTGAACCTTTTTTTTTTTTAGTTTTAAAAAGTTGCAAAGTAAAAAAAAAATTCAACAGGAAAAAAGGAAAAAGAAAAGTTAAAGCAGTTTTCCCCCTTTCAGGAAACATGTATGACTTTTTTAGAAACCCGTGACAGTGATTGTCTTGGCAATATGCCATATTTTCTTTTGCTAAGCCTAGGTTTCAAATAACGGGGGAGCTAAGGGGAGCCTGGCTCCCCTGAAAAAGTGATGGGCTCCCCTGGAAGCCATCAACTTACACACCCAGAGGAAGCCCCAAAAAAGATCCAGTTTCAACCTATATTATGGCATTTTCACATCCGGCCTGGCCCAGTCTGGTCTTGGTAGTGTCGCCCCCCCCCCCCCCCCCCCCCCCCCCCCTGCAGCCAGGTTTTGTTCACACAGCCTTCTCTGGA
>SSNS01000083.1:62163-107163 GCA_006937985.1 Aphyosemion australe | reverse complement strand
CACACACGATACAGGGTAGCGCCTGATCACACGCCCTCACATAGAGAAATAACCACACACAACTGTAAACACACACTGATTACACGGCGAGGACCTGCACACCCACTCAGATGCAAAACCAACAAAAATATTCAAAGAAAAAATCTGAGAAAGAGGAATGTGCGTGTGCGTGCGTGTGTGTGTGTGTGTGTGTGCTGAGGAGTTGCTCTAATTAAAAAGCCACTGAGAGAGTTCCCTAACAGTCCTCTTTAGGCTGAATGGCCCTTTGTGAGTTATTGTAATCTCTCCTCTGCATCACATACCTCTGGACACAACCTGGCATCCGGGTTGTCACACATATATTTCAATGTAAACTAACAGGATCTTCACACACACACGCATGCATGCATGCACACATGCACACACACACACACACACACCAGCATTATCAAAGGCTTCCTAAAACCACTTTAACCCATATCCAGCCACCGTGTTTCATTTTTATGCAAACATTTATTAGAGAACAATGTCAAACTAATGGAAGCCTGCAGAAGACAGCCTGACAAAGATACTGCTTCACTTGTGTGCATCAATTCAACAATACCGCCCCAGATTCTGCACTCTAGCAGCAGGAAGACACCTAAATGATCCCAACCTGATATTAAAACCCAACACAGGAGTCTTATGTTGTTACATAACATGGGGATATCTTAAGTTTTGATCAAATCCAGCTTCTGACAAGTCATTTCTCTTAAAAACTCCCTCACTTTTTTAAACCACATTTCCTCGGTAGGGTCACAGGGACGCCCTGGACAGGTCTCCAGTCCATCACAAGGACTCCCAGAGACAAACAGCCCCACTCGCTCACACCAAGGGACAGTTTAAGGTCACCAATCGTCCTAACATGCATGGTTTTGGTCTGTGGGAGGAAGCCGGAGTACACAAAGAAAACCCAAGTAGCATGGGGAAAACATGCTAACTCTGCACAAAAAGGCTTCACTTGGGATTCAAACCAGCAATCTTCCCAATGTGAGGCAAAGGTGCTGTACCACCATGCAGCCCTCTCCTGAGAACGTTGATCTGAAAAACTTGTAAGTTGCATTTAACTTGAGTTTCACATTTGATAAGCTCCACAAAGCCCTGCTTATTCATTTTTGTAGTAAAAGCAGATTTATTCCTGTCAAAATGCAGACTTAAGAGGATAAAAACAGCAGGAGAGCCATAAACAGGACAAGTTCTGCACCTTTACAAAACAGATGCAAACTTGTCATTATGAGTGATGAGCTGTTGTGGAAACTAAAATCTTGTATGCTAATAAACATACACAAAAAAACCACTAAACCAGAGAGAACTGGAGCATTGCTGGTGTTTGCACAACTTTGGCTGAATCTATCAATAATTTTCAGTTAAAGCTGCTATAGCAAATTTGGAAAACAAATTAGCTTTAAACATTTTTTTCATGCATCTAAACAACCTTCTAACATAGTATAGCTATAAATATACTGTGGAGATTTAAGAACAAAATGAAAAAAATTAATAAAGCGGTTCTCTAAACCTCTGCCAATGATGCGGCTCGGACCGAAGGCAACCATTGGATCATCCAGTTGTCGGTTCCGCCAAACCGCTGCACTTCCCTAAGTCCTCCATTGATTTATGCATTTGCATATTTAGCAACAGAACACCAGAGCAACATTTGCATTACATTTATTCAAAAAAGTTATCAGAAACGAATAGAGCGCTGTGATTGGCCCACCAAACCAATAGAGCGCTGTGATTGGCCCACCAAACCAATGGAGTGCTGTGATTGGCCCACCAAACCAATGGAGCGCTGTGATTGGCCCACCAAACCAATGGAGCACTGTGATTGGCCCACCTAACCAATGGAGCACTGTGATTGGCCCACCTAACCAATGAACCACTGTGATTGGCCCACCAAACCAATGGAGTCTGTGATTGGCCCACCAAACCAATGGAGCTCTGTGATTGGCCCACCAAACCAATGGAGTCTGTGATTGGCCCACCAAACCAATGGAGTCTGTGATTGGCCCACCAAACCAATGGAGTGCTGTGATTGGCCCACCAAACCGGTGGAGCGCTGTGATTGGCCCACCAAACCGATGGAGCGCTGTGATTGGCCCACCAAAACAATAGAGCTATGTGATTGGCCCACTAAACCGATGGAGCACTGTGATTGGCCCACCAAACCGATGGAGCACTGTGATTGGCCCACCAAACCAATGGAGCGCTGTGATTGGCCCACCAAACCAATGGAGTGCTGTGATTGGCCCACCAAACTGATGGAGTGCTGTGATTGGCCCACCAAACCAATGGAGTGCTGTGATTGGCCCACCAAACTGATGGAGTGCTGTGATTGGCCCACCAAACTGATGGAGTGCTGTGATTGGCCCACCAAACCAATGGAGCGCTGTGATTGGCCCACCAAACTGATGGAGTGCTGTGATTGGCCCACCAAACCAATGGAGCGCTGTGATTGGCCCACCAAACTGATGGAGTGCTGTGATTGGCCCACCAAACCAATAGAGCGCTGTGATTGGCCCACCAAATCAATAGAGCGCTGTGATTGGCCCACCAAACCAATGGAGCGCTGTGATTGGCAATGCTCGAAACTGTTCTGGCCTGCTGAGACTCCTATAGACCGTGGCTAGGTTGACCTGTAGCGCAAAATCATTTTGCTTCTGCTACATTCTGTCTAGATTTCTAGGCTACGAAAGTCTCATTTGCATCTAAATTTGTTTTCATATTAGTCCCAATTTTGTCATGCTCAGAATACCAGACTAGCTCTTTTGTGTCTTGTGACACAGGTTCCAGATCTGCTCGGGGTCCTGCACCTGCCGATGACATCAAACTACATCAATACTACTCGGCCAAAATATATTGTATCTCTTTTCGATTTTCTGTTCTTTCACGTAGGTTTTGGATAGAGTTTAGCAGTTTTGTTATTAAATTCGTCTTTCTTACCATCTAAATGTTTCTTAACGTGGTAATGTAACTTCTGTAAGTCGTACTTCCAACCAATCATCTAGTGTGATGTCATCGGCAGGCGCAGGATCCTGAGCCGGCTCACGTAGAAGGAAACATGGTGGCGTCCCCCAGAGACTTAGACCCGTACCCTATGTATTTTAGATCATTAGATCATTTTCAACAACATTTCGATGGATATTTCCAGAGATTAATGGTAAAAACTACACATTGTTACTTTAAGATACTTTGTAACTAAATTGTTCCAAGTGGTTTGCAATCACCTCATGTGACCCCACTTGACCCAGTTGTAATTGTGACCAATTCATTGCAATTCCAACTGGAAATGTGCATCTAATTTCGTATTTCTGACTAATCACCGACAGTTGAAGCCCAGTCAGACGGTGGGTCACTGCACTAAAAAGTTATTTTCCCCTAATTTGTGTCTGTCAAGATTTAAACAAATTATGTTTTATTTAAGAAAACATAGTTTTTCTCATGGTTTTAGACTAGACGTACACCCGTCTGGTTAGTCTCAAGTTACAAAAGTCAAGTTCTTACAAATAAAAACAGTAACTTTCCATTATGGGAGCTTTAAATAGAATAAAGAGGTTTCCCAGCTGGAGGCTTTTAAATCTGTCACTTATCATGTTTTTACAGTGATCTTTTTCAGTCCTACTGAAGGAAAAAATACTAAACACGACATGCTGAGAAAAAAATATGATTCCCACACATTCTCAGAGTATCAGCCTTTGACCACATCCTCCGTTTGGAAACTGTTAGAACTATTAGCTAATCCGAAGCAGGAAAAAGAAACATGGATGTTCCCTTAATTTAGTCAAAAACAGTAGAAAGAGTGCTGAAAAACGTGTCTGATGCAACTTTTACTAACACACACACACGCACACACACACACACACACACACACACACACACACACACACACACACACACACACACAATGACATGGGTTTAGAGATGGAACAAAAACAGGAAGTAGGGACTGTGGGTAATCTCTGACCAAGCAAACGCATCAGTAAACGGAGAAGAGGATTAGAATTCTGAATCGGCTCAACGTGACTCACTTTCTACCAAAATATAGATGTTCAGACTGATGTCCTCATGAGGAATAATAATTCTCTCTAAACTTTCTTATCAAAGCATTCCTCAGATCAACATCAAAGAAACTGTGCATGGAGGAGATGCTGTGTAACCATAACAACCACATCAACACCATCTTGCTGGAGGTGCAAACACACCGGTCACACACCACAGCCCCTTAGCTGCCCCATTAGAATGATGGAGATGACATCAGCAGACGCTGACGTTTCATTGGCTTAGAAAGATTTATGCAGTCATCTTGATTCAATTTGTCTCAAAAACGTTGATGAGAGGCGATGCTAGTGTAATATGTTTAAATATGTCCAGTGAGATGAAGTAAAACTAAAAAGTAGCTGAAAATAAATAAAGTGTAAAATGTAACAATGTCATCTAAAATTGAGCTCCACTCCGCTGTGTTTCCATTGCACCTCTGACTATATGGGAAACATTCTAGCAATGCATTGTGGGTAACGCATGACATCAGTTTATCTTGGATTGCTAGTTATAAAAATGGATGCATCTTTTATGAGATTACTGAAAAGATCTGAAGGTGAACTGAAGCAAAAGTCTTAAAGGTTTGAGCTCAAAGATTCATTTTTATGTTTGCAGAAGCAGGAGCTGAAACACACCGACCTTTTGCAGCATCGTGGTTCTGAAGTCCCAGTTTATTCTCTGTCACACCAGCAGGATCCCGGTTCAGTCTTTTACCAACAGCCTTCTTCCTCCGACTCCCTCTCAACCAGCTGAAGGCCTGTCCCAGGGAGCTTCCCGGCTTCCTCTGCCCACGCTGAGCTCTCGCCTCCTTGGCTAAGATCTCAGAGATGTCCCTGGGCACCAGGTCTCCTGTAGACCTCCTCCGGGACATCCTGAGGTTGGTCCTGGAGGCTGGGGCTCGGGTCGATGTGTCGTCTGTGCCTGGATGCCTTTGTCCCTCTTTGGCCTCTGGTAGAGTCTCTGTTTTTACTGACTGTCACCACCTGGGATAACAGTAAAATCAGCAGGATGGGAGAGAGAGAGAGAGAGCACAGGGGAAAATAGGCTGCAAGTGAGAGAAAAGGGAGGAGGGAGTGAGAAGGGAATCCGAGAAAAAGGGGAGAGTTTTTAAATAATGAGGAAAAAGAACAAAATAAAGGCTGAGAGTTAATGTGAGGATCCTCCTAATGCTATTATCTCTGTTTTATTGTTTCTTACAAGTAAACAAGATAGTGTGTGTATGCATGTGTGTGTGTGTGTGTTTGATCCATGTGGTTCAAATCAGCAGAAAACAGATGAGTTAGAGCGCAAAAAGAGACTCACAGCAAGTAAAACTAATGACACACCAGACTTTTTACTTTAAACACACAGCTAGAGCTGACACACAGAAACCTCCAGTTATTGTTGCAAACAAAACAAAAATCTCCCCATAAGCAGTCAGCAAAGACATGAGCACATGCAACTTACTCAGCAAGCGTGCCGTCCTGTCCGCTGTTCCCCTCTTCTGTTTCAGCCTGAGAACAGCTTTCCAGTGTGTGTGTGTGTGTGTGTGTGTGTGTGTGTGTGTGTGTGTGTGTGTGTGTGTGTAGAGTGAATGAAGCTCCATGCTCTCTGAACAGCCCGTCCCTCCCTCTGCATGAGAGCCAGCCTCTCCTCCAGCCTCTCAGCTCCACTGCTGCTCGTTCTCTCCACATTCCTAACGACCAGCTTCTTTAGCTGCAGAGCTGATTCTTTTTCTCCAGTTGGATAGGGTCAGGGGAAGTTTCTTGCTCTGTTTATATTTTCTCCTTGTCTCCTTTCTTTTTAGAGGATCAGGTTAGATCTTCCTGAGTCTCCAGAGGAACTCCAGCTTGGCAGCTGGAAGGGAAAAAACAGTTTGAACAAGAGTTAGGAGATAGTTTTTAAGTTACTGCTGTGGATGTTTACTCACTCTGTGCAGCCAGGTGGAAACCCAACACCTCACACACACACACACACACATGCATGCACGCACTCATACAATTGAAATTGGAGTTAAGGAGGCCTTAATTAAAATGTAAAAGGGCACAAAAATGAATTATTTTGGACAATAATGTCTGTGTGTGTGCAGCAGTGTAAGTGTGCACATACATTCATTAGCAGGATGTCTTTAGAAATAACAGGATTGGTTTGGATGAAAGGACTCGTTGCAATTCAATCTACACCTGATTAACCTTTGAGTCAGTAGGAATAAAACACAACATCCTAGGAAGCCTGGAAAACTGGATATATTGTATAAATATTGAGCTACATTCTGGAGACATCCTTAAACACATAGGCTGTGTCCAAATTCAAGGGCTGCATCCTTCCAAGTGAAGTGACGAGGCTGTCAAATTTCAAAGGATACTCAAAATGTGTCCTCGACTTTCTGGGACAAATCTGGTGCACCCTTACTGGCTAACCCTTGCAGGAAAGGTTTCTTCTCAATGGACGGAGCTAGAGAGGATTGCAGTTTTAGTTTTTAGAATAATAATATCCGGCAGTAAAAACATTTCCACTTCTGATTAACGCTGTCACGGTTGCTAAGCGATAAAACATACCCTGAGGTAAGCGCAGGAATAAATGTAAAGGCTAGATTGTCCAAATTCACAGCTGCTCACTTAGCGGAAGAGGAAGGACCCGACCTACGTAGACCGGGTCCTAACAAGGATGCTCCTCCTGAACTTGGACACAGCCGTACCCTGAAAGCTGAAATGTTGAGTTAGAGTGTGTGTGTAATATTCTGAAAACCAGACAAGAACGGTTATAGAGTCATCATTTCTTGAAAGCTAATCACTAATAAAAGAAGAAATAAGGTTTAAAAATCCATGTTGCTTTGGTGGGAATTATCTAATGGTGGCCTGTGAGGGACAAAAACAACTAAAAGACAACAAACAGAAACAGTGCAACAATTATTACCATAGAAAAAAAACCTCTATAATGAATGAATTTTCTTTTTATTACTCTTCTTTTTGCTCTTAGCCAGATCGCTGGTGTTGCTGCACCAGTTGTTTATAATCTGCAAACACCTTCGTGAAGCTCCTTTGCTGGATTTGTGAGTTCTGGGTCCCTGTCTTCATTTAGCTCCTGCCTGAGATGAGGCGACCGCTTTACCTGCCCGTTAGGATTCTTGGTCTATTTCTGGCTCACGACCCGACCCGAGGACATCATTTCTAGTCAAGTCCAACTCCAGCAACACATGGTCCTCATTCAGGCCGCCGTCCCTGGAGCTGATCACTCCCAGCATGAGTCAGCAGAGATCCTGCAATTAGCAAACAATGGAAAACTGTGGGGACCCTCTGAGGCCCAGAGAGGATAGATCCATGTTTGTTAAGCGTGTCGTGTCCATTAGGTCTCGTCTTCATCAGAATTCTGCTGCTTTTGTTTAAACGGATTAAAGGTTAATTAACCTCCACGTGTGTTGGACCTTATTGGATTGAAATGATTATTTATATCTGTGTGTGTGTGTGTGTGTGTGTGTGTGTGTGTGTGTGTGTGTGTGTGTGTGTTATATGAGATACAAAATCATTAACCAGCAGAAGGTTATGAGGCGACTGGGGAATGTTTCACTAGTCCTCCCTTCTGGTTCCTTTAGCTACAGCCGCAGCTTTAACCAGTCTGTTTCCTGCTAAGGAGATACTGCAGGTTAACGTTTGTCAGTGGTGGAAAAACACAGTTATATGCTACATCTATAATATTGACGCTAAATGTATTTTAGAATTTCTTCATTTCTAACAAAAGAAAGATTTTGTTTTTCATTGACTACATGGTTTAGTATTTTATTTATCTGGGTAAAAAGCTATTAAAAAAAACTATTTCAATTCCAGAAGAGCCATAATTATGGACAACAATGATGCAACTACTAATATTAGTACAATTAATTATTGAGCATTCATTAAAAATTCGTTAAATGGGATTTATTTAGTAGAATAAAACAAATGTAATTCTCCTTTTGTTAAAAACTTGTATATTGCAGTCTTTTTCCTATCACGTGGGGATTTACATGAAATTGTGTTGTTGTTTACATCGAGTCAAGTCCAGCAGGAAGGTTTTCATGTTTAAGCCACAAATAAGACGCCTCCTATGACCTGTTGGGAAACTGAAAAGTGTATAAGTGTTTTTTAGACGACAGCAACCCATTTTGGAAAGTGGATCCATTTGAAATAGCTGGATTAATCCAACTCCAAATCATCTTAAAACTCCCCCAATGTCCTAAATGGTCACCATCACTTAAAAAAAATTCCAATTGAACCCCTGGATCCACAGGAAGCTGTATATTTTTTTACTTCTGTTGATATTTATTCTGGTAAACAACCACAACTGTGATGGTGTAAAAGCTAATTATGTAACTTTAGAAACATTGAGAGATTGGAGCTGCTTTAAGAACAGTCCTGGGAGTGCTAGGACTAGCTGTTAGCTCATCAATCCTTTGAGACACAAAACTTTATTTCTTTGAACAAAGGCTGTAGAGTTAACTTTATATGAATCCTACTGAGACCCAATATTTTATTTGGTGTGATTTTATTTATTTTTTGTTTGTTTGTTTATTTATTTGCTTAGTTAGTTATTTCAGGTTAATCGGACCTCATAAGGGAACAATTATTAGTTTAAATTTAAATAAAACAATGTTAACAAATAACCTTATTAAGAATAAAAGTTAGATCATTAAAAATCAAAACTAAGTGTCTGTACAAGAGAATAAAACTATTATAGTAAGAAGCCGGAGTCCTTGTATGACCCTGCAGGGTCTCAGGAAGTTTCTTCATGAGTTTAACACTCAAACCTGGCTTTAGTAGAGACGACAGACACACAGCAAGGCTATAAGGTTCTGATAACATAAACTGCTGCTGCAGCAGATAATCCAGAGTAATCGAAAATAAACTGGAAATCCAGCAAGAGGACAAATGCAAACTGGCCTGTAGGTTCCTATTGATCTGGTGCAGACAGGAGATCTGGAGCTGATCAGTAAAAACCAACACAGCCTGACAGGATGACGGGACTCAGGTGAGACGATAACGAGGTTATCTAGAGGCACGTTAGACTAATGAGGTCATCTAAGGGCAGGCATAACAGAAAATCTATACCCGACAGCAAAAAGTGACCATCAGGAGCTGAACACAGGCAGCATGCATGTCATAATGAATAATTCTGACAGATTATCACGTTTATTCTTCATTTCTGGATTAATTTGAAGAAGGAAATAAAACACATGATTGAAGATCTTTAGAGACTTTTGGAGACAGTTTGGGGCCGTGAACTTATGTGATCTGGTTGTTCAGCAAAGATAGCTATATAAAGTGTCAGAGTGTGTGTGTGCGTGTGTGTGTGTGTTTGATTCGACCGAACAGGAAATCCACGCCGTCCAGGAAAAAGCCAGCTCTATCATTCCCGACCTGCTTTTGTCTTTGCTGTTCTCTCTTTGCTCCAGAACGATGTCTCTGTTCCCGTTTCAGCAGAAACCTCAGAGCGCTGAAATCTAAATCACACGACTCAAATGCACTAATTAAAGGTTAGTCTGCAGCATGACCTCTAGAAAATGTATTTCTAAGAACCAGTTAAAGCAGAAGAATCTGACTCAGTCTGTTGTTTTTCACATCAACCCAGCTGAGAGGATGGGAGGGGTGGAAAGGAAGGTGAGAGGGATAAAGAAACCAGGGCAGAGACAGAGAGAGTATAATAATAGTTTGTTTAAAAGGTGAGGACACTGAGCTCTGGATCAAAAAGAGAACTCCTGAAACAGAGAAAACTGTCTCACAGCGCAGAAGTTACTGGTGGTAGAGAGATGTGGCTGAGAAACGGGTAAATAAATGAATATGCAGTTGCTTTATCATGGAGAGAAATGATGCAATCTGTCTGTATCTGGACCTGGAGGAAACGAGATGTTGATTCAACACATCAGCTCCTGATCTTCACACGCAAGGCTGTAGAATACGGTCATCATCATGGAGGAGAAAGGCAACAATAACAATTTAATCCATAATACAAATGATGAAGAGATCATTTTTGCACTCGTCAGAAAAGGGTCTCTTTAAAATCAGTCCAAAAGAATCTAAAAACTTTGCTTTCAGCTGAAAATCAACGTCTAGTCTAACATACGAGGCTCGGGTCTTTTCTAAATTAGCATTCTCTCTTTGTGCCAGTCATTAAAGACCATGCAGACAACCCAGAAACCTAATAAAGAAAAGCTTTCAGTGTAGCTTATTTTATTTCCTCCCATCGAGAGGGTGGTGGTAGTATTATGGTCTGGGTCTGTGAAGCTGCCATCACCAATGGAACGGTGCAGTCTTTAGAAAACCGTCTCCTTCGTCCATCTGTTGAAAGTTGCAAAAAAAAAATGCAAACATCTCTGAGCAAGAAAAAAAGAAATTTTTAAATGTTTTATGCAACTTTACTCATATTTTAATACATTTGCAGTGGTCTCTAGTAGGAATGAATGCCTTGTTAGTTGTACTCGAGGGTGGGTTGGTCCAATGCGCCTGCTTCAGGAAGTAGAAGTGAGCCAGATCAGAGTTGAGAAGAGCACGACAGGATTTGGAGTCTTATTTCCTGATATGTGGACATCTCTCCTCTGATTGGCTAACAGCAACACGACTCTACCACTGACTCTGCTATGCAACGTTGATGTTTTATCTCCACAAATAACTCAAGCCTGGAGGAGTTCTGCCATGTGGTGGAGTTGCTAATGCTAATGGTTAGCTTCTACTAGCCCAGACGTTCTCTGCTGTTTCCTGGACGCTAAACCAACAACAGTCTTCCCCGTCGTGAGTCAAGATGGGTGAGTCCATGAACGTTAAGTGCACAGCAAATTCAGCAAATTAACACCGTCAGAGTTGATTTCAACATGTTTAAAGTGTCTCTATGGCTCCACACCAGTAAGAGTTCATTTAACTCTTTTTGGAGAGTTGGTGCTTTAACTCTGATTTAGTGTCAAAAACCAACTCTTCTGGAGTTGACAATTCAACACAGGTGTTAGAGTTAATATAGAAACTCTTAACACTTTCAAAAATAACAGGTAAAAAGTGGTTTCTCTGTGAATCTACTCTTTTAGGTTTCTGAAGATGAAGCTGGATTGTGATAAAAGTTGGTCCTCGCTCATTTACTCTGATGAAGTCAACACGGGGGTTTTTAACAGAGCTATTTACTACTGCTAAGATAATAATTGACTGTAAACTTCCTAACAGAGCCCCACTTCAAAAGATATGAACTACTTTTTAACCCTGTTAAGAATTAAAACGTTAGAATCGGACTCCTCTGTGCCTCAAGGAAGCATTTTTGTCCAACAGCCAGGAAACAGAGGCAAGTCACCAGTTAAAGTGCTACTTTTAACCAATTGCCCTTCAACAAATACCCTTAAAATTAGTAACTCCTTCACTTATTTTTAAGTACAAGGGTGTAATTTAGTCTAATTTTCCTTACAGTGAGGCGAACTCGCAGCCCGCTTTCATCAGCTACGATATCCCAGAGGAACTGACTTTAGCTAAGACCAAAACTTAGGTGTGTGTGTTCCCATGAACATTTAACCCTGAGATACATCAGCGTCTTGACACGCAAGCCGTTTGTCAAATTTTATGGGCCCCGTCCGTGTTCGCCTCCGCCAGAACCAGTTGAGGTTCTTGCAGGACCAGCGGTCCACAGACTAAAGGTAAACAAACGGATGCATGAGTGTTATCGTCAGTGACGGGCTGCTGAGATGCATTGTTGCTAAAAGAAATGAAACTAAAATACTGATCAGACAGTGTGTGTTTGGCTTTCTGAGTCTAGTGTTTCCCAGAATCTGGGAGCAGTGGGAGCCAAAGCCCACTCGCTGAGTTCAGAGCCAGCAGTTCATACAGACTTTAGAGTGAAAGTTACTTAAATCAGTGCCAAACAGCCTGTTCAAAGTTCAGAGCTAAACACAACCTGTTTGGTGACGTTTCTTTGTGGCAACTCCTTAAAAAAACAACGAAAAACCTTGAAATAGGTTTACAACAGAAATTCCTGAGAGGGTGTGGTCACTGCCGGGTTGTTTGGTGCTGGACGAAAACAAGCTGTTGCTTCTCATCCCTCTCTTTCTCTTTCTTTATGTCTCCTTCTGTCCGTTTCACTCATCTGTTACAGCTCTGATGTGGGTCACCGACGTCCGAACCAGGAAACCTGAGGTGAACCCAGTCAGCCAGTCAGGGGGCCGGAACTCACGCAACATTCATTAGGAGAGCTGAAAACAGCACGAATCATTTCAAAAAAATGTAATTCAACAAGAATCTGAAGTAGGACATCATTTTAGATCCAGACACGAGGCCTTTGGCTGCAGAAAAGAATGTTTGCAACTTTTAAAAAAGTCACATTCTTTACCTCATTACAAAATTTTAGCCCAGACCTTTAAACTGAGTCATTAGCTGTCTTAAAACAGCAAAGGGCTGTTTCTATACAGGTTGGAAACTCACTAATGCGCTTTGAGAGCGAGACACGAGCTCGTATTTTACACCCACACAAGCTGATGAGTCACTGAGCTAACAGGACTGACTTGAAGTCTAAACCTTACATCTTTACATGTTTAGATTTGAGGCGAATTTCCAAAGAGCAGCGTGTACTCTGGGATTTTCTTAAACAGAGCTGTGCTAAAAGTGGCACCAGTGTGAGCTGGCCTCTGCAGCACACAGAAGATTAATGTGTAGCTTGGGAGAGCAAGAATAGCTTGGACTGAGGAGAACTCTGATCAGTTTGGAGGAAAACTGGCGAAGCGTATTCAAGGTTTGCCTCAAGGTCGAGGGCTTACTCAGTAAGAGAAAACCAGAATTTTAAAACAAAGTTAAACGTATGTTGAGGAATTATGAAGTTAAGTGGGTTATGTGCTGTAAATGACTCTCAGCTACTACCACATTAATTTAATATCTGTTAGAATGATTGAGTTGGTGCCATTGTCCATTTCAGTTCAAGGTGGTGATGTAGGCACTAGGTGTGCTTGGGGCCCTACGACTGCTGATGACATCATAGTACATGACTGGCTGGACCATCTGTTTTCACCAGCTAACCTGAGTCCAGGTCGTGGGGGTAGCAGCTCCAGTAGAGAGGTCCAAACATCCGTTTCCCATGCAACCTCCACAGCTGGTGGAAAAGACGTTTAGGCAAAAGGAAATGTGAAAAATATCCATTGATAAACAACCAGAGCAGGTCTGATTATTATGAAATGGGGCACAATTATTTTGAAGACCAAGGCCAGATCTGCAGTGGTCTCTAGTATAAATGAATGATCTCTGTAGGAAAAACGCTCTGGCGCTCCTATTTCAGGAAGTAGATTTGAGCCAAAGGAGAGTGGAGCAGAAAACGGCAGGATTTGGAGTTTCCGGATATTTGGACATCTTGCCTCTGATTGTCTAACAGCAACACGATTTTGCCAGTGACTCTGTTTTTGCAACGTATTCCACAAATAACACAAGCCTGAAGAATTTCTGCCATGTGGTGGAGTTGCTAATGCTAACGTTAGCTTCTACTAGTCAAGACGTTCTCTGCTGTTTCCTGGACGTTAAACCAATAACAGCCTTCCCCACGGCGAGTGAAGATGGGTGAGTCCATGAATGCTAACCTTCAGTGTGACGTAGATCTGTGTGGCTTATTCTGACCCGAGAGTTCCCCCGTCTATTTTCTATTGGCGGCTGATGTAGGAAATAAGAGTAGAAGGCTATTTTCACGTTCATGGATGTGAAACTCAGAGTGACAATCATATATATCAAAAATAACAAGTTTTTCAGTGAACTTTGCCTTTAAGGAACTTTAACAGAAGTATACAGTAGAATTATACTGAATATGATACTTACACAAACAGCCAGAGGTGTTCATTATATAAATACATGCACAAATTGAGATATGTGATTTGTTTTCAAAGCCTTTTTGTTTGTAGGGTCTTAAATTAATTTTATGAATATTTCCAAATCCTAAGAAACTATTGTGTTTTTTTTTTTTATCAAATTATAAATAAAAGATTTAGCTGGAGGAATTTTTTTAAGTATTACAAAAAAAATTTTCATCCATTTTAGGGTTTTCTAAAAGATAAAATCCTTCAAAATATGGAAAATATAACTAACCTGCTTCCAAGTAGTGCAGCACCAAAAAAAAGACGTATCAGTTTCTACAAAATGCTAAAACTACTTCCGTAATTTGCCCGGACCAACCAAATGTTCTACATCAACGCCCAGCCAATCGTATAGTGTGATGTCATCAGCAGGGGCAGGCTCCTGATCACATAGACATGAATACGTAGACGCCCCATTGGACGCTGGAGAGCGTAACAGCGTCGCCGCCATATTGGATAGGTCCCCTCACTCTTCAAAGTCAATGCAGAGTGAGCAATATGTCTGTTTTTGTGCAGCCTATGGTTGAAACAACCGACGTACTATTGAAAACAGATCACGTGGGATTACTATTGACTTCTCTAGCCTACCTGATGGGATTTTATATTTTAATTTTTTTCATTTAATTTGTTTAATGATATGTATATTTTAATTATCATGCCATACCATGTGTCCAACTTTCTGAAAATGTTTGATAAAATGTGTTTTTTAGTTGGGTAAGCACCTTCCTCAGTAGAAATTAATGCACTGGGGCGAATGGAGACCCATCCAAGATGGCGGCCGACCACTACGATAGCTCCAATAGGCAACGCCAGTCCACGGGGCGTCTACGTATTCATGTCTGTGCCTGAGCAGATGTGGTACTTCTTGAACTGGGCTGACTCACGAAGGTGATTTTCCAGTGAAGACTTCCGAGCTACGAAACTGACAAATAAATGCATGGAAGCAAATGCACACAGGCAAAAACATTATTGCCTTCTTTTTGCACAATGAAACAATCCAATATTGGTGAAACATCTTTATTTGATTATTTTATTTTTGTCTCAGATGAAGCAAACAAGTTTTTAACCACATAAAGAAAACTCATGACTGAACAGTCTTTTCTCACTACCGTTAAAAGTGATCTAATCTTTTCCAGATCATCTCTGTTATCAACCGTTTTCATCTGCAGTTTCTCTCCGTGGGAAATGTTTGTACTTGTAAAATGGTGAAACAGTGAACAACAACTTTGTTATAAAATCCAGGCTCTGTCCCAACGCTTCAATAAAAAAAGAGAGAGACAGCTGGAAAGGTTTCTTCCATTCTGATTTCATACACAAGCAGCCTTGTGGAACGGAGCTAAGATAAATAAGCCTTTTGGGAACAAGCTTGAGCTGCTCTGTGAGTTTTTTCTAAGACACAAAGATCACAACTGTTTAAAAAACGTATTTTATCTGGAACCCTGGAAAAACACACCGTAAGAGAGTCAGCTTTAATGTGAGATCCCTAAAGACCAGCATGTACAAACAATAGGTCCCTAACGACAGTAAGAAGACGGCAGCGGGTGGTTATGTAATAGAAAAAGTAAACACCTGATAAGCCCTCTGTCATTAAGTAACTCTTAAACGTCGGCTGATGCAGTGTCACAGCGTCGAGAGCAGCCAAACCACGATGGCAGAAAGGATGTTGGATTAAACAAAGTTAGCTGCTTTTTTATGGAAACTCTTTAAAACGCTGCCCTTCTGAGAAAAGGTGTTTAACGTTAGGCAGTGTACCTTTAAAGCAGATGTTCAGAGTTTTCCCCTTTCAGGAATCATGTATGATTTTTCAGAACTCCGTAAAAGTGATTGTCTTATCATGTAGTGTGATATAATATAAGCAATATGTCTACAGATAATCTTATCAGATGTTCTTGCCATGTGTGGTGTGTTAAGGGTGCTCAGGTGAGCCGAAATCAGGGATATTGAACATTTTAGATTGTCTTGGCCCAATATCACAGTGTGTGTGGTGTGTGCTGAGGACAAACAAGCATGCTGCCTGTTGAATGTGACATGTAGCAAATCAGAGAAAGAGGTAAAGGTCATCACGCTGCACAGAGCAAGGGGAATCCATCCTCTTCCTCCATGTTTGTTTACTCCTAAGTCACGTTTGATCTCAAAAGGTTTGGCAAAATTTAACCGGAAAATATCCATGGGTGAAATCGGTTTGTGTGTAATGTGAAATCTCTCATGTTTTGAAAATCATCCGACAATCTTAAAAGCTGACCTTGTGAACTGGGCCTTAGTTGGAAGAGGAAATACAGAATTGAAGGAACATTACTCTGAGTTTCACAATCAGGCTAAACCTGAAAATAGTCTTCTACCCCTATTTCCTGCATGAGCAACAATAGAAAATAGACGGAGAAAGACTTGGGTCAGATCTACGTCACACTGAAAATCAGCATTCATGGACTCACTCATCTGGTTCATGATGAGGAAGGCTGTTGTAGATTTGGCATCCAAGAGAGAGCAGAGCACATCTTGGCTAGTAGAAGCTAGCCTAATTTATACTTCTCCATCTGCGTCGGTATGGAGGCATGCAAAGCCATTGCCAGCCGGTGCAAGGGCTCTCCAACAGGCTCGAAGAGGCTGATGGAGACATGCCCCATGTTTTAACTGTCCGTCGAAAATGACGAAGACCGCAAGCTTGTGATTGGTCAGGAAGCAACTTCCTTTAAATACGTCAACAGCTCCGCCGTTACCCCCTAATAAAACAAAAAGATGTCTAGCGGCAGACACAGAGCAGATTGAAGAACTCCTCACGGAAAAAGTCAGAAAATATGAAAGTTTATTCATCCATGACTGAAGGAGCACAAAGATGTGGAGCAAGTGTTTTATTCGTGGGCGGAAATGACAGGAAATGTGGGTTTAGAGGTGCCGACCGCATGAAGAGGTGGAGGAGAATGAGAGACAAATTCGTCTGTGTTAAAAAGTCTCTAAAAGACATTAAAACAATGTAAACACAGTAGTAAATACAATATCGTGGACCGGATATGTGACTGTAATGGTGGCAGCATACCCCAGAAAAGCAATACGCCTTCTGTTGTCCTGGCGGGGAATTGCTTTGCAACCCTGCCCAGGTGACGGAGAAGTCTGAAGGGAAAACACCTCCGTCAATTCACCTGTGCGACTCCACTTGAGCTGACAGAGAAGTATAAATTAGGCTTTAGTAAACAAAAGCGGCCATGAGCGGTTTTGCTTTTGGAGACTCTGACATGAAGCACACTGCTTCCTGCTCCTCTCACTACATTTCTCCAAACTGGTTCTTCAAATACCAATCAAATCAAATAATCTATCTGGAATTTTCTCTTTAAAAATTTCTTATACAAAATTCATAACTCCACCTGTTTCCCTCTAAATTCTAGTTTAGATTGTTAAAACTGTACCGTGTAGTTTTGGTTTGGTTTTACTACAAATGCACAAATTAAATTTAAATAAAGTCATTTTCTGACATCTGTGGTTTAGGTTGTAATAATTAACATCAATAGAATTAAGTGAGATCAAAATCATTATAAAACAGTTTAATGGCCACTAAACGTGACGAGACCGCCAACAAGCCATAAAACAAGGAGTTCAAACAGAGATGGTAACGTTTTAAGATTTAACACCACGGTTCATTTTCCCCAGCTATTTTTGGAACTGCATTTGCAATTTGCTTTGATGAAATAGCGCTTGATGATATGAACTTAGCTGATCCCAGACCAGATTTTAGTAAATTAAAAGTCAATGTGACTCAAGATCCAGCTCTGAGTCGGCTCCAAACATCAGAACAGCTTTAAAATGTCGACATTTCTCAAAAATAAAACTGGTGTCAGAGGGAAACATGAGTTCAGAGAAGAGTAGGGCGGGGGAGAAGAGAAGAGAAGCAGAAGGTGGAGGAGGACACACTGACAGGATGTTCTGGTGAGTTTGGACAATGCTGCAGATTGGAGCAGACTCTATTAGTCCAGTCCAAAAAACCACCAGCATATGGCCTGTCTCAGCAGGACAGGAGGTCCTCAACCCCAACACCCCAACTTCCTGCTCAACTGCACACACCGAGGATTTCTACGTCCTCCACAGATGAAATAACATTTAAAAAGAGTCTGGAAAAGACTCAGAATGTGAGGGAGAGTCTCCAAATCCCAGTGGCTGAGTGGGTGTGCATCATTACAGGTGACAAGTCGGACATAACGTCATGTTCTGTAAATTATCGGCTCCTTCCCAAAGCCTGGACTTACTAAATCACACAGATGATTTGGTTAGGAGGGCTGAATCAACCTGACATGTTGTCTGGAGGTTTGATGAAAACACTGAAATGTAAAAGTTTTATATGGGTTTGACTACAAATAAAGATTCATAAGGTGGGATAAACAGAGGATTTATTCTGGTTAGTAAAATATAAGTGTAAGTAAGAGATTTCAGTCATCTGAGACAAATAAAAGCCACTAAATAAGATTAAAGTTGCAGTTTGCTGCCATCTATTGGTGACTGGAGTTTTTACACCTTCTTGCAACAATGGGGAGCTACTATGAGTAGACAGTATGACAAATAAAATGGAACTAAAAAGTTTTTAGAATTGAAAAATAAAATTAGAATTAAAACCAAACAAAACCTGAATGTTGTCTTTTCACATCATCGCCTCATCCTTCGTATCTGGTTTGTTTTTTTACATGTAAAGAGTCATTTCCTTGTTGTTCTTGTCTTCTGACTCTTGTTCTAAGACGCAGGACCATCTGTCTGCTGGTGTAAAGTTCAGGTCAGGAGTTCAGACGAAAGCAATCCTCTCATGGGAAGTATTGTAGCTACAAAAGCACGCTCAGCTATTAAAAGACGTCTCGATAATGACGAGGCACGGCTGGAATCCTGAAGGATGCTCTTCACCACGAACTGACTCCAAACACACGTACTTCCATCCACACCATGATGTAAAGCTCGTAATGATGGGATCATCCACATCTGGGCCAATTTACTGCAGGGTGGAAACAAAGTCAGAAGGAAAAAGACATGGTCTGGCATTCAGGATATGGGCTTGAATTTCTGAAAGTCAAATAAAAACAGATAAAATTAGATTTACAAACTTAAAATGGAAGTTAAGCTAAGTGGTCCTCAGATCTGATCATTCTGGCAGCTAATTTATAACGAGCATCAAACATTCTGAGGCAGAACGACTGTTTATGTGTAAACGAGTACATTTATGATGCAGATTCAAAACGCATGCAGAAATGGCAAATTTTCTCATGGATAGGTAAGCTGTTGCTGCAACTACAACCTCCACACACTAGATGTCGCTGTGGTGTTCGTGTTCCATATTCAACCTTTAAAGGTGCATAAAGTGAGAATTATGACACTGTTGAAATTTGGGTACTGCAGTCCAAGACGAGAAACGGTGCTGCAACTCCGGCAAAATAAAAAAAAAACAACTTTAATTTCCAAACAAAACAGACTAAAATAAATTAGAGGTATTTTGCAACATTAAAATGAAAAAAGAGTATGGTAGATGCCATAAAATTTATATTAATAAATAAAACTGACAAAACTTAATAATTAAGACAACTTCTCATTCTAAAGTCCATGAAACAAAACATCTGCAGCTACTGAAATGCATGCTTGGTAATAGGAAAAATATCATTTTTGACACTTTAAACTCCTAACTGTGAGACGTAATGTTTAGAACAATAACAACTAAAATGTGAACGTTATGGTTTTGAAAATCTGCAATATTAAAACCAGGCAGCTCATTCCAAGATGAGTCCACCACATGTTGCTGGTGCCACTCAAGCTCCCCATCAGTGTTTATTAATAACCCTAAACAGAGCCGGGGTAGTCATAGCAGCTCGGTGAGGAGGAGGAGGCTGGGTCAGCTGTCTCTACCCTCCTCTCCTCTCTCAGTTTATTCTCCCGCTCATTCTCCGTCCACCCGTTTAGTCGACACGTTCAGCTCACCTGCAGGATTGAACAAAGGGATTATGGATGCGTGCTAATGTGTAAGTATAACAAACTCTTGACTTGTTGATATGGATCAAGTCTGAATTATACCATAAATCATGTTTGTACCTATTGCTGCATGTTAAAACCATTGAAATTATTTGACTGATGGAACCTTTAAACTTTTGGATGTTGATGAAAAAAGCAAACTTCATGTTTGGAGAGTATTTAAACGTATGCCAGTGCTTCCTCGGGGTGTTGGGGTCCAAAGGAATGCCGCCTGGTGCCCACGTCTGTCCTGCACAAGACAGCTGCTCTGATCCTCCCCAGAACTTTGTTTAACCATCTTATCCTCACAGGGCTGCTTACGCTCAGCTTCTGTTTCCTAAAATAAGAGCCATCATGGCCCCTAAACCTCTGTCTGGAGACACAACCGGGTCAGTTTGATCGATTTGCTGCTGGGATGGCTGGCTGGGCTTGGTATTCACCCATTAGGATTAAATTACAGCCCCATTATTCTCTAGATTACACCATGAAGCAGCCATCCATCAGCAGACACAGTGGCATGTTATGATTAGCGCTTTCTTTCATGTACTTTGTGCAATGCCACTCGCTGTAGCTTCAGGCTAAATCCGTTTGCATGAGTTTATATTAGCGCCGGAGTGTTTATGTGATTGCATGGCTAGGCTTGTCTGAGGTGTGTCTAAACATTCCCGAGCTTTGAGTGCCTGGGCATTTGGGCCGGAGGGACAGCTGTCAGTAGCAGCAGGGTCATTGATAAACTGCTGAATGTGCCAGCGACACCACGTCTTAACAAAATATTAACCCAACACCTTCCACTGAGCTGAGGATTCCTTCTATGCAGATGATACAAACGTCTTCAGCTTAAAATGAGCATTTTCCTGTTCAGTGCCAGGATCTTTACCAAGTTAGATTTTGAGCACTGAATAGAATCATTTTGCAGAAAGTCTAATAAAAATGATCTTGAATGCTTTAAACTTGAGTAAAAGTCATAATAAAAAATAAAAATAAAAATAATGACCCAGAAATAACAGGCATAAAAGGAATAAATGGATTTTCTTAAAGTCATCGTTTAAAGACAGATTTATGAAATATCTCTATGTTTTTGTGACTAATGTCGATTATAACGATTATATAATGATCTTTTTTATTTTATTATGTAATTAAATATAAATAAAACAGTAATAAAGAACAGCAGGAAACATCAGGAGGAACCAGAATCTGATCCTAGAGAAGAAACTCTTTATAAAAGGAGGGGAAACCAGGTGTGGGGGATGACCGACCAATATAAAATAAAAATAAAATATTATAAATTGATAAATAATGACATAAAAATCATACAAGTGAAAGAAGACCTCTTTTTATTATGAAAAACATTTTTCTGCTTTTCCAAAGGGATCTTCCAGGTCTAGAAGGCATTTCTACACCTAGATAAGCTGCGAGAATTCAGCCGAGCTGATGGATAACAAGGAGGATGACGTTTCATCCTCTGGATTTCAGACACTCTTTATCAGAGAGAACTCAGATGGGATGAACGTGGAGCACAAAGAGAGCAAAGAAACCCCATCAGGACTCACAGAAATGCAGTTGGTGAAACCGTACCTGCAGGAGATGGATGACTTGCTAAGAAGCTGTGAGGAGCTTACAGGTGTTCCCTTTGGCTCGCGCCACTCAGCAGGTTACAGCGAAGACACCTGCACGGCTCCCCAAGCCTACCTGTCCACCAGCTACATAGACACAAACATGGAGGATGCAGAAGGAGAGACGGTCCAAAGCCAAAGCTCTAGTGACTCCATGGACGGGTGTGAGGGTCAACAGCAAACAGAGACGCCTCTCTCCTCAGCTGGCACCAAACTCAGCGCCACCATGGTGGCGTATGAGGGCCAGCTGTTGGGGATGTTGGCCATGCTTGAAAGCTGCATGGAAGAAGCTGGCATGGACTTTGAGCTTCAAGACCAGGCAGCGGATTCAGGCCAAGAGTACGTACACATCAGTAAGAACCCACGCCGTTACAGGGGTACGACACTGGTGCCAGTTAAGCAAGAGAGCCTGCCAGAGCTGGAGAGCCTGCAGGTTCAGTCAAAACTCTGCGTGGATGGAAGTAAAGCTCCAGAGAACGCAAGAGCTGGAGGTCTGGCTCAGAAAAAAACAGATCAGGGTGTTTGTGAACCATATTTTAATCCATCAGACCTGCAGGAACCCCACAAAGATCAAGATCCAGGAGACGTGGTCAAGGAGAGGAAAGACATGAATGGAGATGGAAGAGAGATAGACGTGGATGAAGAGAAACCTGAGCTCTGGTCTGACCTCACTACATTAGGAGCTCTGGGGTCTCAGATGGAGGACTGCATAGAGGAGGTCCAACTGCTACAGAGAAGAAGGAAGGACCTCCTGGTGGAGGTTCTACAGCTGAGAGGCCATAAAGAACAAGAAGAAGAAGAGGGAAGAAACCAGGAAGAAGAGACCGAGCAGTGGATTGACAGCAAAATTACAGAGCTGATGAATGTCTTCAAGAAAGAGGAGGAGGTGAGACAGGAGGAGAGGAAGAAGGAGGTGTGTAGTCTCAGAGAAGAGAGGGCAGAGGAGGAGAGGAAGCTCTGGAAGGTGAACCTGGAGAGACAGGGGCTTCAAGAGGAGCTGAGGAGGCTGAAGAGGAGGCTGTTTGCTGTGGCTAGAGATGGTGGCTGCAGTCAGGCAGCTGGGAACAATCACCGCCGTGAGGTGGAGTTACTGAAGAGAGAGGAGGTGAGACATCTCAGAACGCTGTAGCATAACATCTCCATGAAAAAACTCCCAACCAACGTCTTTTTTCTTTCATTTTCCAGGAAAAACTAAATTCCCTGGTGCTCCAGCTGACAGAAGAGAGCCTCCAGCTGCGGTCAGCCCATGGAAAACAGCTTTTAGACGCACGGGCAAAGCTTCACGCTAAAACCTCCAGCCAGACCTCCAACACCCAGGAGGAGCTGATGGAGTGCAGGAGGAACTCCTGCAGGGACATCCAGCAGTATCTGCAGAGTGGGCTCAAGGCACTGGAGGACAGGTGTTCATCTTCATCTTTTTACATTTTCCACACATTTTAATCCATAACTTCTAAAGATCTTCTCACCCAGGTATGAGCCCCTTTTGCTGGTGCTGCAGAAGAGGAGGGAGACGGCCGCTGCTGCATTGGTGAAAGCTAGAGAGCAGGCTCAGGAGCTGAGAGCCCAGCTGGGACCTCTCAGGCAGGAGATCCAGAAGCTCAAACTAGAGAACGTATGTTGGGAGGAGAAAATGAAACTGGTCACGGCACAGAGGTGGGAGGACGTGGGCCGCTACAAGGTAAACAACAAAACGGGAGTTAGAGGAAGCATTCAGCGCTCACGGCAGGCTGTAGGTTATTATGGGATGCCTCTCTTACAGGAAGCTGTGTTTGATCTGGAAGAGCAAAGCAGAGAGCTGAAGACTGAGCTGGAGATTCAGAGGAGGAAAACCAAAGAGATGGAGACGATGAGGGAAAACCTTACAAAGCAACTCCTCCTTCACATGTAACTTTCTCTTTTTACAGTTTTACACCAAATATTTAAAGCTGCAACGGCAAATCTGTTAGAACGTTGTTAAAAATGATTTCAAGCTAGTTTGTTTTGCAGATTTGTCGTTAGAGACGTAGGTCTAATCTGACTGTTTTTGTTTCCAGGGCAGCCACTAAGAGCCGTAACGTGAGCCATCAGGAGGAGAAAACATGAATTGTTTTGTTTTAATAAAACAGAAGGTGAATTCCAATATTTTGATGAATGCACTTTACAAACGTAAGAGTAGAGCAACACTGTAGACAGGTTTTTGTTATGAATAAAGGCAGACTGTTTCTTCTAACGTGAGTGTGACTGATGACTCATCGTCTGTCTCCTAAGAGCAGAGACCACTTCTTGTACTTTTAAGGAAAAGGTTTCTGCAGATCTAAACAAGTAATAGAGTGAGAATGAGCTCAGACAGGAGAGAGCCTGTGTGCAGCAACATAAACTCTTTGCTATAAGAGTAATAATTATCTAAGCATGCATTAGCAGGATGTCAGTGCTTTCAATAAATAATTAGCACTACTAGTGCTCCAGTACACAGAACCACCTCAGATGTACAGTTGCGCAGCCTCATGTACTGTTGGCGAGGTAGTCGATGTCCATCCACTCCTGCACCCCTCATTTTCTGCTGCAGCAAAGACGGTTAGATGGTGTCGAAAGCACTTGAGAAGTCTAAAAACATGACTGTCACAGTGCTTTTTTGCATCTCGAGGTGAGTCAGCGCCCGGTGCTGCAAATAGATGATGGCATCCTCCACCCCTATGTTTGGTTTGCATGCAAACTGCAGTGGGTCTATCTCTAGGCTCACCACAGAGCGTAGGTGGGTGAGGATGAGTCTCTCCATGGTCTTCATCAGGTGGGAGGTCAAGGCGACTGGTCTGTAGTGGTCTGGTTCCCTGGGATGTGATGTTTTGGGAACTAGAACCACACAGGAGGTCTTCCACAGGATGGGGACCTGCTCCAGATGAAGGCTCAGGTTGAACATGTGCGTAACCACTTCACAAAGCTGGTCAGCACCGTCTTTAATCAGTCTGGACCTGAAACCGTCAGGTCATGCAGCTTTCCTATTTCCTATATAATATAATATAATATAATATAATATAATATAATATAATATAATATAATATAATATAATATAATATAATATAATATAATATAATATAATATAATATAATATAATATAATATTGTAACGGACTGAGATTCCATTTTGTGTTTACATTTGGGATCTGTGTACATGTTCTGTTTGAGTTGGGCTTTTCTGGGTTGGAAATGTTTGTTGCATGTGAATGAGCCTCCTTGCCACCAGGTGGAGCTGTTTATTAGTTTTTGTTGACCCGGCGGTGTTATTTCCCAGTTATGTTGAGGCTGAGCTGTTCTTTGGTTGAAGAGTAAAAATAAAGCCAGAAAACTACAAACGGCCTGGTTCTTCACTTTTAAAAACATCACAATATAATATAATATAATATAATATAATATAATATAATATAATATAATATAATATAATATAATATAATATAATATAATATAATATAATATAATATAATAAAATATAATATAATATAATATAATATAATATAATATAATATAATATAATATAATATAGCTACAAGCTACAAGCAGTTTAATTCTCTCCCTCTCGCTCTGACGCTCTGTTACGCTATTGGTTGACTGTAAATCTAACAGTGCAGTATACGGCCTTCTGATTGGACCACCGCACCAACAACAATACTTCTCATTGGTTATATAATCGAGGCGGCAAGCTAGGCCGATGTAAACAAACTCAGTGCAAGAAGTTAGCCGAGTTAGCTAAACTTCATGGTGTTTAAACCTAAAAGCTGTGAAGCCAGAGACTTTAAGCGGCCAGTATGTCCGTGACCGACATGTCCGCTGTGGTGAACACTCTGCGTTTTCTGTATCAACATGTTCAGACGCTGGAGGAGTTTCTTACCAGCGTCGAATCTGGACACCAAGAACGGTCTGTCGAGCAGTCCGACGACTTCAAATCATTTACCAGAGAAACTTTAGTGTGCTTTGATAACGACCGAACACTGAAAATCCAAAGCTCCACCCAGGTCAGTTCAAGTCTGTCACAATCTTTCATATTTACTATTGATTCGTACTGAAGTCCAATCCTGCTCTCTAGAGCCAGCATCCTGCTGAATTTAGGGAATTGCTGAATGTAATTCAACATTTTAACTGGGTGTGTTGGCGATGAAAACCATAAACATGTGGGTGTTCTTTAAGGTCCAGGATTGGACACCACTAATTTAAACTATGATCCATGAACATATAAGGTTTTTAGCTGGTAGCAAGAAGATTTGTTTCCCTGAAACTCAGTTTAATGTGATTTGTGATGAGCTGATGTGTTTCCTCCTTTCTGCAGATGTGCACGTTCGCAGAACTGCTGGCATTCATTATCAACAAAATGAAAAGAAAAAAGAAGAGAAATGTGTTGACACTTGGATATCATTTTCAGGAGCAGGCATTGGAGGATTGTCATGCCGACCAGTTAAAATTCCATGGAAGTGTGAGACAAACCGCATTGTACATCTATGGCAATGACATGTGTCAGGAGGTCTTTCTGCGCTTTGGCACAGACGTCATGTACTACCTGCTGGAGAGCTGCTCTTTGTTTGCTGCAGCGCCGCCGTCATGTGTTTTCCAGCTGTGTGGCCTCCCCGTGTATGACAGGGTGTCTACCGTTACTTCCAGTAGATTTTGTCTTCAGCCTGGAATCAGGAAACGCAGGAGCTCTCGGTTTGGAAGGAATCAAACATGTCATCAGCTGAAGCGGAAGCCTGAAATTGAGGATGCTAATATTAGCAAAATCAGGACGCAAACTGTGAATAAGAGAAAAAGAAAGAGGGAGGAAACGATGTCTTATGAAAGTAAAAGAAGACGACTAACACACCAGGAGGAGGGACAGACCACGTCTGGGACTGCTTTCAAATGGCCTGCTGCGACACCAGCAGCCGTTCCTTCTAGCGAAGGTAGTCCCAGTTGGAGATCTGGGACTTTCCCTCCCTTGCCAACCTCTCAGTGTTTCATCCACACACTGGGGTTACTGTACGGGGGCAGAGGGATGTCTAGCTTCCTCCTCAACAAGAAGAAGAGAACGGCAGATGGATCTGGAAGGTTGCAGGGGAAAGATTTGATAAGGATAATCTTCTTTGAGGGTCTTATGTATATAAACGGTTTAGAGAGAAAGCCAAAGAAACTCCCTCACCGTTTCTTCCACATGGTTCCCTTGTTCAATCAGCTGTTAAAGCAACACAGAAAATGTCCCTACAGCAGAATCCTGCAGAGGATTTGTCTGGTGGCTGAGCAGAGCAGCGTGGATCAGGGAGAGATAAACTCCCTTCTGCACAAACATTGTGCTCCTCATCGGGTCTACCTGTTTGTCAGGGAATGCCTCTTAGTGGTGATCCCTCAGCAGCTCTGGGGGTCTGACCAGAACAGACTTCATTTCTTCTCCAGGGTCAGAGATTTCCTGCACAGCGGGAAATTTGAGAAGACCTCTTTGGCCAAAGTGATGTGGAAGGTGAAGGTGAACGACTGTGATTGGCTGAAGATCAGTAAAACTGGTGAGTTAATAAACCGATTAACTCACTGCTTGTTTATTTATGACATCATCAAATTATCATGTCATGTGAAGGCCGCGTCCCACCCAGTGAGCTTGCATATCGGACACAGATCCTTGGTCAGTTCTTGGCTTGGCTGCTGGACGGCTACGTTGTTGGCCTCGTCCGGGCTTGCTTCTATGCCACGGAGGTCATGAGGCAGAAGTGCTGCATCAGGTTCTACAGACAGGAAGTGTGGGCCAAACTTCAGGACTTGGCTTTCAAGTAAACACGATCAGATGTTCAACTAAGATTTACAGAACAGACAAAAGGTCACAGTTTAAAGAAAGTGTGTTCTCCCACAGAGATTACCTGGCTAAAAGCCAGATGGAGGAGTTGTCTCCAGCTCAGGTGGCATCCTTCCCTAAGGACACGGTCATCTCCCATCTTCGCTTCATTCCCAAGACTGACGGCATGAGGCCCATCACGCGATTGATGGGCAGAGATACCAAAACTAAGGTAACTCATTACACCACCATAAAGTTCCTCCATCTCAAATCTATGACTATGTTAACCTAAAAATCTAGACTGTGGTAAAAGATTTTGCTCTGCAGGTTCTAGCCTTCTCCAGGTCAGGGACGAGGTCCTGCCCCAAGTGTAGGAGTTTAAGTATCTCAGGGTCTTGTTCACGAGTGAGGGAAAGATGGAAAGATGCTCTGATTGGTCCTAGCGCTGTCCAGATGTGTGAAGACAATTTGAAAGACAACCATAAAGTCCGCCACATGGATGATGGCTTGCCAGGCTGTGACTTTGTGACTCGGTTTATCTTACAGATCTTTCAGGGCAAAGAACGCCGCTTTCTGGATATGCTGCAGGCCTGCGTGAGATCCGATCCATCCCTCCTCGGCTCCACCGTGTGGGGGTTGAAGGACATCCACAAGGTGTTGAGCTCCCTGGCACCAGCTCAGAAAGACAAACCCGGACACCTCTACTTTGTTAAAGTGAGCATTTGTTTCATTGGTTATTAATAAATAAATAAATGTTTATTTTTTAACCTAACCACTGGCTTTGATCATTTTGTTTGGTTTTTTAGGTGGATGTGAGCAGTGCCTATGAGAGCCTTCCCCATGATAAACTCATAGAGGTGATCGACCAGGTTCTGACACCTGCCAAAGAGGAACACCTCATCGTCCGCTGCTATTCAAAGATCTGGATGGATTCCCACGAAGGCCTGAAAAAGGCTTTTGTTAGACAGGTGCTGTCATCCACCCTAAGATGTGATTCTGCTCTGGTGCTGCTCCCTATGCTCAGATTCTCTCTGACACATAAGAACATCAGCAGATATCATGTTTAATGAGAAAGATCATTTTTATTCATTTAATGAGGAGAGAAAATGTTCTTGCTGCTTTATTTCTATATGCAATAGGTAACTTATTAATGACGTTTCCAAACTATAGAAACTGTCTCGTAAACGGCGTTTAGTGTGGCATAAACCTGATTACAAACGTACTTGTCGGGAAATCCTCTACCTCTTCAGACTTGACCCTTTATGAGGCTGCATCATGAGTCATCTTACGTTCTCAGATTCAGTTCTCACGCAGAAGGACAGTTTCTTCTAAAATTCACCAATAAAATCACTTGAGCTGCAATCAGGGACAGATCAAAACTCTCTGGGATGCAGCTTTTAACCCAAACACTTTTTATTCAAATCAAAACATTTCCAGTCTCATTGTGCCCACTAGGGAGCTGTCTCTCTGGCCGTTAGAGTCCTGTAAATTGGTCAGACTAAAGCAGTGGTGTGGGTGCAGCCTCCTGGTGGCCTGCAATCATCATCATAACAAAAAAGACATTTTTATTTACTTGTTCTATTTTAAGTTCAGACATCACGTTACTAAAGAATAACCCGGGTTTTGTTGTCACAGGCAAATTTCCTGTGTGATGACTTCAGACCCACCAACATGAAGGGATTTCTGATGTCTCAGCAGAGAAGTGGAAAAGTTCACTCAGCTGTCACGGTGGAGCAGGTAGTCCTCATCTGGTTCCTCGTATAAAATTTAAAAAAATCAGGGTGGGTTTTTCTCACACTTTTCTCTTTCGCAGCATTACTATTCGGATTGTCATGGCATAGAGGCACTGCAGTTCTTCATTCGGATGCTAACGAGCAACGTGGTTCAGTACAAGAAGAAGTAAGCGGTGTGTTTACTTCAGCTGAACAATCTTTTGTTTACTAGCTTATTTGTGTGTTTCTGCCTTTTATAATTTTGCAGGTTCTACCGTCGGTGTCGAGGGATTCCTCAGGGATCCATCATGTCCAGTCTGCTCTGCTGTTTGTGCTACGGCCACATGGAGAGGGTTCTGTTCAAAAACATGTCTGCAACTAAAGGGTACAACAAAAAACCAAACCTATTCCTGATGCTTCCGCTGCAGACGAGGGTGGTGGAGGTTGATCAGAGACACTCGTCTCTCTTTATTGTTTCCTCTCTGTAGATGTTTGATGAGGCTGGTGGATGACTTCCTCCTTATCACTCCAGACCATGGCCAAGCGCACACATTCCTCAAGTACAACGCCTCGGTTCTCGATCATATTTAAGACGCAGCCGTTTGTTAATGAATCATTCATTTGTAGAACGTTCACTTGTGTAGGGTCTTGCTGGCTGGAGTGCCACAGTACGGTCTGGTGGTCAACCCGGAGAAGGTGGTGGTCAACTTTCCGACACCAGAGTATCCGCGTTTTGGGTTTGATGTGCACGTGCTGCCCTCTCACTGCCTCTTCCCCTGGTGCGGCCTGCTGCTGGACACACGATCACTGGACGTCTGTATGGATTACTCGAGGTGAAAGCTCTCATCACCTGCAGTCATAAAGCAGATCCTCTATCGTGTGGTTTTTGCATGAGAGGTTATTGGGCTGTTTACCTTTTTTAATGGTGTCTTGTAAACAGACTCTCTGCACTTTGCACCTACTCATAAAAAACACCCAGTTTAGCATAAAACCATTCATTTTCTACCTCCTGTACACCCAAAGGTACAGTCACGTGTGATTTTTACCTTTAGCTTTCCGTTTCTCACAGATACTCGGGTCTGTCTCTGCGCTACTGCATGACTTTGGGTTCTTTCCACTCCGCTGGGCTGCAGATGAGAGCGAAGCTGATGTCCATCCTCAGACTCAAAAGCCACGCCCTCTTCATGGACCTCAAGGTTGAGAACAAAAAAACGAAAAGAACGATCATTTTCTGCCCTAAACAGATCCAACAGGAAAGTTATTAAGTTTCTCTCACATGTGGTGGCTAGCAACAGCTTCAGTTTGAGGAAATACAGATTGGATAGATGAGTTAATGAGATTGGGACCCAAGTGGATTCATGTTGAATTAAACTACATTCAAAATGTCATAAAAATGCTATTTCATGCTGTCATGGTGGTTCCCAAGCATCCCCAGGTCATGATGCTGCCACCGCCATGCTTCACCATGGCTACAGGTTGCTTTAATACATTGTTCTGGTTACTTGACTTTTCTTCTCAGAATAATTCCATTGAGGTGGTCTACAGGAACATCTACAGCCTGCTTCTGCTGCATGCCTACAGGTAGAAACAGAAAGGGTTTACCAACTGCTTCCTGACTCACACCATCATGCTTCTCTCTGTCTCTGACCCAGTACTGGTCCTAGCTCCATCTGTTTTTTACTCCCTCAGGTTCCATGCATGTGCTCAGAATTTGCCCTTTGGTCAGACAGTTGCTAAGAACCCAGTTTACTTCCTACAGATGATTTGGGACATGGCTGGATTTGCTAATCGGCTCATCAGGAGCAGCAACAAGGGTAACGCTTTCACATCAGAGAGGAACACGCCAGATGAAAAACGTGGTTTCACGGTTTTGGTTTTTTGTCTCCAGGGATGTTTTTGGGCAGTAAAACCCAGATGGGTGTTCTGCAGCGTGAGGCGGTGGAGCTGCTGCTCTGTCGGTCCTTCCTGGTGGTTCTGTCTCAGCACCGTCCGCTCTATCGAGACCTGATATCACGCCTCCACAAATGTTTGTACACACACACACGTCTGTCTTTCTATCATAGTGAGGACCATCCATTGACTTCCATTCATTTTTAAGACTGTATTATGCCTAACCCATACCATAACCAGTGTTGCTGTATTCCTAACCCTAACTAAAACTTAATTCACACCATACCTCTAAACCCAACTGGTAAACATAAAAAAACAAATTAAGGACCACAAAAATGTCCTCACTCTGTTTGTTAAAAAGCCAGTGAGGGTCCTCAGTATGTAATAAGTACAAGAACACACACACACACACGTGTGCATTTATGATTTATGAAACCACTATGACTTGGTGGTGGTTTATGGGGACACACATTTCCTCATAAACAGGTAATCTGGTGAACACAAAAAGTATGTCAAAATGTTTTTATTTTACCCATGGAAGAAAAGTCTCACTTCAAAAAAAAAAAATCAGAACATACATACAATCATCTATGACATTCTAAGGGCGTTATGAGACCATGGAGGTCTGTATACCACACACACGATGTGGTTTACGAAACCAATTTAAAATTGGCCAGAAAAATCAAAAGAAAGTTTAAGTTGCTGAAGTAACTAAATAAAATTATAATAGTTACACAGTTAGTAATAATCTATTAACAATGCTTACTTTTTATATTTGTCAAAAATTACAACATTTTAAAAGTCACGAATTACGAGACCATCAAAAATGGTCTCATAAACCGACTGGTCTCATAATGCTGGTGTGTCACCTGACAAATCGGGCTCGCAAACCATTAATACACACACACACACACACACACAATATAGTAGCATGTTGTCAAATAGTACCACTATAGGTCTTTATTTTAGGCTACTCTGAATATTTTTTAACTTTCAAAACGACTCACAAAAATTATGTAAACCTGACTTTTTAGAATTTTGTAAATTGTTATTAAACCTAAAGTTGTCTCATAAGGCACATGAAAACGCCCAACACGAGAAAATAATAAAATCAATATGTGATAAATACCTCATGATGCCCAAACCGTTAAATCTTTAATTATGAAACTAAATAGATGAGAATTTGTTCATTTGTAGTTTTTTATTCATATATTTTTACATCACACACACACCAGGGTAAACACACTTCCTGTTTATTAGAATCTTATCTATGCTTCATAAATAACGGTCCAGGCTTGATGCTCCTGGTTAAACGTCTGAGTTGCTTTGGTTTGGTTTGAACTGCAGCCATCAGGAAACACTTCTTTATATTTCTGAGAATTTTCTCCTGGATTAACTGCATTTGCTCTTTCCTTTTGTGCGTGTTAATTATCAACACATTTCTGCATTTTTCCTCGGAAAAGAGAGAAAATCATTTATAAAGTGTCTAAAGCAGAACCCTACATTACACATGAGATGGAGATGAGCTTTGATTATCAGCCATGATGTCCTTTTAGCTCCATGTTCTAATCAGAGTCATTACCGGAGTCGTTTTTATAATTAAGACTTGTTTTAGCTCCTCCTGCTACTAAAATGATCACAACTTCTTGTAAAGGCCAGTTATATCTGAGGTGAACTTGTATAAATGTGTGCGTCTTCCTAACTATTATTTAACGTTTTAGGATGATTTTTGGTCTTCTTTCATCCTGCTGACAGGGAAGCGAAGCCTGGAGGGACGTTTGAGGGGTCTGAGCCTGGCCCGGGTTCGACAGGCCTCCAATCCCAAGATTCCACCCCACTTCCTAACCATCCAATCGTAGACCACCTACCAGATCACGACCAGATAAAATAAGCTGAACGGTATGATTAGCTATAGCACGATGTTAGCTATCAAGCATTTAACCAGGTTATTATTCAAATCTTAAGGTTTCCACTGAGCCAAGATCCTGTCAGGATGCCAAACAAATCTCTGTTTCTACCTGACATATGGTGGAAAACGATAAAAACTGAGTCATCAGAGATAAAAACATTTAGGAGATAAGTCCGCGTCATAAACGAGGAAGTCGATAAAGACCAACCCTGAGAACAGGCAGCTACTGTGTCACAGCAGGTTTAACGCCACAGCTGCTCATCCTGCTGACCTTTGGCTTATCCTCAAAGAAAACAGGATGCCTCCTAAAAACGCCTTCAGGTATAATAATTACACAGCTTCGAAAGAATACCAGAGATAAAGGAAATGTATTGTTTCATGTGATGAAATTCAGAAAAATGACCTAAAGGATCATTATTTTGTAAAGATGCAGAATCTGAGTTATTTACAAGAATGTCACAGTTAGTTTCTACACTTCACATATCGACGTCTTCACAAGTTGAGGCACAAGTAAAAATTTAATTATTTAGAGTCCGGATGTTTCTACTCGTTATGAAACTCTTGGTTTCCTCTGAACCTCTGCTTCAGCCTCGAAGCCTTCGTTCCAGTAGGGATTCAGCTCCACTTGCGTCGATGACTTTGTGGTTCTGGATCGGATCAGTTTGTAGAGCGCCACCACAGGGATGGAAACCACCGGCACAACGCAGAGGAGAACGATTATAGCAAAAACCCAGTCAGGGTAAGACTTCAACTCCGTTTGAGGGAACAGATCCTGAAGAAAAAGAAGGAAAACGTTTGATGATGTTGAAATATATTAATTGTACATGGAACCTTAAGGGTGTGTTTAACCTATTCAGATTACACCTGTTGCACAATATTTGGTGATTTTTTTTTTTACTTTCAAATTTAATTTATTCCAGTTTGCTGAAAGAATGTGCATCAAAACAGCTGTTGAGTCATTACGACCTCGTCTCTAGATCTGTTATCAGGGATTGGTTTTGTTTCAAAAATAAAGAAATCACTGAAATGAATCAGGACTACATCTGTGGGTTTTTGTTAAGCCTTGAAACTTGTATCACCACACATACCCAGACCTACTAGATCTTACCTGAGAAAAAATAAAACTTTAATTTTGGCCCTCATCTCAAAAAGTTTGGTTTTAAGGCCTGAAGTGGTTTGATGCTAATTTGCAACAGTAGTCCACAAATTGTAAGATTTTACTTTATATTTTGTTATTTCAAACATTTTCAAAAAGCTTGGTAGTTGTCTACAATAACCCTTAAACCAGGGGTTCCCAAATTTTTTTCTTTGGGGACCCCCTTGCCCGTGTCCAAGACAAGCCAGGACCCCCAACCCCAAATCCTACGCATAAACACGTTAAATGTGATCATTTGCAAACTTTATACATACATACAGAGTTATAACTTTTATATGGAGTTCTGATTATACTGTAGGGTGTGTTATTGGGATTTTATAAGTGTAATTTTTACAAATAAAATCTTGCTAACCTCAGAAAAGACAAAATTATGGGGACCCCATTTGGGGTCCTGATCCCTGATTTGGGAACCCCTGCCTTAAACTACCATACTACACACATTCACTTCACGTTATTTATAGAGCACCTTCTGCAACCTCACCGTATGCTCAAGGTGCTGTACACATCAATAAACAATAAAATAGAACATACAAATAAGTAAAAACAGGACCAAATTTAAAACCCTTAATTTGATGGGGCAATAACATTATTTATATATAGGACTTCTTTTGAGCAGAGAGGACAGAGACCGCTGATGGTTCATGCGCTCCAGCTGCTTCCAGCGTGCACCGCGACTACAAAGTCACGCCACCAAAAGAAAACAACACGAGATTGTTCATGTCCGCTCATAAATATACTGGTACTTTCTCTTTTATTAATGCTTTGGGCACTTTGTGCCCAGGGGCCCTTGCAATCATAATCCGGCCCTGAGGTGCCAAACCTTGATATAAAATCCCGTTCCGGAACGCCGTAATGAACAGATGAGTTTTCAGACGCAATTTAAAAACCAACAGCGAAGGAGATTGGCGTACTGCCAATGGCAGTGCATTCCAGAGCATCGGGGCCAGCACCGAAAACGCACGGCCCCTCCTAGACTTATATTTGGTATTTTATGAATATTCTCCTGTGGTGATAGACTATAGATCATTGATATACTGATACAAGTAAATAAAGGCTATTAAACTGTTGATTTTTAAAAGCTTTTAACAATATAAGCATAATGCTAAAAGCCCTTTTTCTATTATATGTATGGAAGTTCTAAAACCAGGATGTGATATTTTAGTGACTTAAAAAATGTTAGAAAGCTTGTGTATTAAAATAACCTGCCACCTTCCTGCAACTCAAGGGGGTGGAATATGGGCAGATAAAATACCTTTATAATCTGCTCCACAAACGTACAGAGGAAATAAAGATCACAGGTCAGTTTTTATTATCCCCAGTAAAAAGGACAATGCTAAACCATGTTTCACATGACTTGTACTGGTTTTGTCACATTGGGTTGGATTGTGTGTGTGTGTGTGTGTGTGTGTGTGTGTGTGTTTAGTTGCTTACGTAGTTTGGGTTCCATGTAGGATAGGTGGGGTATGTTTGTGCCTGGACGACCACATAAGCAACTAATACCACCAGCAGCATGAGTGGACTGATCACCATCCAGCACGCCTTCCAGAAGATGTTTGGCCTCCTTCCAGTCATGAAATAAATGTCATCACTGAAACTGTTGGACAAGGAGGGAGAGGGAAAGGCTGGTTTTAACGTTCCACAAGTTTCAAAGGGTCACAGAGAACTAAATATGAAAAAGAAAGCTACTTTTTCATTCCATGGATATAAATGACTCCAATAATCTCAAAGAATGCGATGATGAGCAGAGGTACGGAGCCCACGTAGCTGTTAAAAACCTCCACCCAGTAGTTGCCTGAACCCAGGGCAAAGATGAGGGCCAACAAGAAGCATATCAAGCAAATAATTCCTAAAGACAAAAGGAAAAAAAATAATCAGAAGTGCTTCTTTTTTTAACAGCGATGAAGCTGAATTACATCGTACCTGTCACAAGTTCATTGGGAATCCACTTGGGGATCAGTTTGAGGTCACTGATGGGGGTGAGGATGCCTTCGATGTTGCCAAACATGGAGGAGAGACCCAAGCTGAAGAGCATGACGAAGAACAGTATGGCCCATATCTGAGATCCGGGCATTTCTAAGACTGCTTCAGTGAAGACTATAAAAGCCAGACCGGTTCCTGAAGCACTCTTAGAAAAGGATATCAAAGATAAACAAGACGGTCACTGCATGTAAAGAGACTAAGACCAAAATAATAGAGGTAGACGTGTTTAAAGTCCAACCTGGTCTAGGAAGGTTTTCAGCTCACAAACCCTCAGGGATAAATTGGACACAACATCTGGATTTTTGTGGCTCAGATATTCAAACCAGTGGTCGTAGGTCTCCAACGTGATATTCTGGTCTGAAAACTCAAAGTGGTTTGTCAGCGTCAAGATGTTCCTGCAGAGATCACATCAGTTCTACCTTCAGATTTTACAGAACCCAACATCTGTATGTAAAGAAATAGAGATGCTTGCGTACTCTTGTCGACAAGCGTTAAATCCATTAGTGGCTTTAAATCCCAGTATGGAAAAAATGGGAATGGATGCGTAGAGAGACGTGGCGCTGTTTATTACTCCTACTAGAACGGCATCCCTCTCACAGTCGTTTCTGTAAGACACAGAAGGATAAAAGATGGAGCTTCATGACCACCTACCTTTCCCAGGCGTGTCAGGTCTTACTTCTCTGCATTGTAGCTGGAGAATGCTATGAGACCTCCAAACGCCACGGATAGAGAAAAGAAGATCTGGGTGGCAGCATCCAGCCACACCTGTGGGTTCTTCAGTATTTCCCACTGCAGGGAGAAGACTAACACTTTCAGTGACATATTTCAATCTTAGATGACATTTAGCAACTAGAACTCACATCAGGAGTGAAGAGGTAGTTCAACCCATCAGTAGCTCCGGGCAGCGTGAGGGCCTGGACCAGGAAAATGGTCAGAACCAGGTATGGAAATGTGGCTGTCACATAAACCGCCTGAAACAAGGAATCAAGAGATGTCGTTTAAAGCTGAGGTCCATGGCATGATGTCATCAAGTAGCAGAGGAGATTTTGAAATTTGAACAGCTGCCCCTGCTTCCCCTCCACGCCATGCGTCATACCACCCACTTATACGCGCACACAAAATGCCTTGTAGTGCAAAGGGACAAGTAACTTTTTCTACTGCTCAAACACACCTGATTTTAATTGCTAATTTATCTCCTCGGCCTTCATCGAGTTCTGCAGGAGCTGCTAATCACTCGTTTTAATCAAATCTGTAGCGTTCAAGCAGGGAAACATCTAAAACAGGAAGCAGAAAACCAGCACTCACTATCATTGCTAACGCTTCAACAGGCTAAAACAATAGTCATCAGCGTACATACACCGGTAGCACAAGGTTTAATGCTAAACTCATCACTTAGCTCCAACCCTTTTTCGTTCCCCTCCCTCTTCTTCCACAGTTAGCTTGAAGTTTACAGACTGACATTAATTCAATGCAGGTCGCGTTAGAAGTCAAGCTAGATTGGTGTGCTAAGCTGACTGCGTTAAGGTTGGTTTATGCTTGACGCGTCCGCGAGGTCCACACGGCTCCGCGTGGCCAAATTATGTCATTTTAGCAAGCACACCCCTCCGCGTGGCCTCTGCGTGGCCCAAAGTTTTCGCACCACACACCTAAGAAATTTTCTAACTACGCGGACGGTCCCACGCGGAAAAACATGGTGGACTAGCAAGAGCTCGTAGCAGCAGATGTTCGTAAAATACAAACATCTCTATGATTCGGCCCATAAAGATCACCGTGATCAAAATTTTGGTTGTGCAGAGAAATTGTTGTCACACTCGGAAAAGACAAGGAAGCAGAGGATGCATGCCGTAGAGCCCCATGCCACCCCCTACAGTCTGGGAGAATATTGGCTTACAGCGGACAAGCTGCAGAAGGTCAGAAGGAACCATAAACGCTGCAAAGTCCGACGCGCGTTCCATCTGCGCGTCTCATTTCACTTAAACCATCATTTCGCATAAACCAGACCTTAGCGCCACCTTGTAGTGCGTGCTGGGGACTGGAGCGCATTCTCTTTGATCGACAGCTCCCTCTTAAGGATCCGCAAATCTATTGGTTAACGCTCTAGGCTCGCGTAAATGATTTGTTTTGCTGTAGAGACCAGGGGAGGGACTTAGGGGAAATAAAAATTATGAAAAATGACCTACATTATAACATAGAGTCAGATAGTCACATTTAAGCATTTTTTTAGTTACTCTAAATTCTTTGAACTACGTACCCCAGCTTTAAGGAACATTTTGATAGATTTTTAAATTCAGGACCTGACCTTTCCCATGGACTCGATGCCTCTGATGAAGCAGATGTAGACCACACTCCAGGCGGTGGCCAGACAGACGACCATCCACCACTGCAGAGAACCACTGGTCTCTATGTCAGGTGTGATGTTCAGGGTCTCACGGTACCAGAAATAATTCACCGGAGTGCTCTTCTCACACTCTATATCGTATCCTGTGAGTACAATCGTGTAAGGAAGCTAAATTATTAAACTATCAGAGTTTTTGTAACATGTTCACAGATTTAGTTTTTGAACAATTTATTATCTCCTCTCCAAAAATAGGAAGCTGCTCCTGGAAGACAAAACCGGGGCTTCTGGCTGTTACTCATTAAGCCACATGTCGTAGAAACTCATCCAAATATAAAAACAAGTACTTGTATATTGTGGCCATAAAACAATCCAGCTGCTTACATATTAAATCTGACCCGAAACTTCATCCAGAGTTTGATCATTGATTACATTCTACCTGAGGCATCCATTTGTTTTTCTGTCATTGTGTAAGAATCCCAGTTTGTCATAAATGAGAGTTTTTCTCCTCACCAGTCTGCTTTTCATTGACAGGACAAGTGCTCCACGGCAGCGGGTCCTGGAAGGAGTGAAAGAAGTACCAGAGCACCCAGGCCAAGATGGTGTTGTAGAACATGCCCACCAGGAACGATACCAGCATGGAGGCAATGCCTGGACACAGGAAAATTACCCAATTTACCAATTTATTCATGTAAAATGTTTCTGTTGAATAGATTTTATCTTCATTTAATTCCTATGTCTGAACCAGGTATTTATGACTTCAGGCAACCCACCGACTCCACCCAGCAGAGGAGAGATGGAGTTCCAGACTCCGATGCTCCCCATGCGGAGCCTCTGTCCAATAGCCAGTTCCAGGTAGAGCAGCGGGAGGCCCTCAAAAACCAGCGCTATCAGGTAGGGGATGAGGAAAGCTCCTGATAACAGTAAAACGTTAGAATGACTGTAATCACCAAGATTCATACAGCTTTAATTATCCTGACAATAGATATTCAGAGGTCCATCTGGGAGAATATACTTTTTGCAAATTTAATGTAATAACAGATTTAGATTGAGATAACTTGAGGTAAACGTGACCAGCCGGTGGCTTGGAGGAAGCCTGCATCACTTCCTTTGTGATTCTGAACCAAGTCAATATGTGAGGCTGATAGAGCCTTTTCAGAAAACACCCATTCACGGAAGTCAGCCCTGACCGAGGCTCTTTAGGTTTCTGCGGCTGCAGGGCTCAACATATCTCACCCGGAACAATGAGGAAGTAAATACAGGAATGACCCTGATTTTTCCCCACTGGATTAAAGCTCTTTAGTTATTTTGTTGCTGCTTCTGTGAGCTGAAACAGGAAGAATCTGAACTGACAAAATAACCAGAAGTGATGTAATATTTAAATGTGTAACAGATCAGAATCTCACCTCCTCCATAGATCTGGCACAGGTAGGGAAACCGCCACACATTCCCAATTCCTACTGCAAATCCGATGCACGTTAGAAGGTACTGAACCTTGTTGTCCCATTTGGGTCTCTCCTCCTCTCCAGACTCCTTCGTTTTCCCCATATTCAGCTGATAGGAAAGATGCAAGTCTGTGATGTGATGTTTGGTGTTCGTCCTTCTGACTCCTATAACTTGCTGCAGCTTTGAGTCAGAAGCACAGATTTTATTTATACAGTCACCAAGAGGGAGAGGGAGCACCTGGCGCTGTGTTTTAGTGGTTAAACCTCCCACCTTGTTTGAAGTGGGAGTGTTCTCAGCCTTGAATTAATGGATAACCTAGTGATGCTGTGTTACACTGACCTACAAGAAGCTGAGCACACACTGTCTGTAAAGGAGACCCCACAACCTGTCCTTAAACATGCTGCAGAGGAGAATAAAAGATTTATTTTCATATAAAGAAGAAGTTGGCAGCATTTTATTTCTTTCATGTTTAATGTTTGAAGGTCTGTACGGGACAATCCGTTAGATGTTCTCAATGTACGAAGCAGATCTGAGATCAGTTTGTACCATTAGACAAGTGCGCTTTTTGCAGATGCAGACGTGTTTTCATCCAAAGGAGAGGGAAATGATGTGGTGGGCTGATTTTACCAGGCAGCTTCAAACAAATTCAACACTGAAGATAAGATTTAATCACCTCTGGATGACTTCAGTAGAATCTGATGAAATGTGAGACACAAGTGGTTCAAATTGTGTATTTTTACTCTTCTTTATAAAAAGACATGACTTTTTTACGTCTATAAAAACATGTTTATGACGTTCTTTGCACTAAACTCCTCTTTCATTAAACAATTTCAGCTGTTTTATTCTTGACATTTTCAGTACCTTCCACAATGAGCCGTTTCAGGGCTCTGTCGCTTTAAGAAAACAAGCTGGGGCTGGTCACGCCCACCCCTCCCCCATTCAGGCTACTATTGACTCTTTGCACGTGACATCACGCTGATCATGGGACTGCCCCCTTCACCATAATGGTGCGTTCCAGTTGTCCTCGGAACTCGGAATTTCCGACCAGGAAATTACGTAATAAGCTCGTTTTGCGTTCCAGATTCAAACTCGGAAAAAAATGGACGCCGCCAGTAAAGCTGCGTGTGTTGTTGCTCTGTGAACTAATAACAAAGTATTCTCTGCACCTAAAGTCCCTCGAGGAGGAATGCAGGAAACGCATTGATAGTGTCACACACAATATGCAGTTGCCACATAAACCAGAAAAAAACATTAAAAATGAAACTTCAAAACGTAAACACCAGGAACAGCTAAAAAAACATAAAAACCGGTCAATTTCAGCAGCAATGCTGACGTTTTCAGCAACGTAACTATTGATAACAAGACAACAGCCCGGTGCTGTTAAATAGCAAAAAGAAAGAAAGCCGAACACGGTCGCAGGTCGGAATTCTGAGTTCATTGCGTCATTTCCGGTTAACTTATCTCGGAAAAACGAGTTCCGAGGACAACTGGAGCGCACCATAATCAGGGCCGGATTATGATTGCAAGGGCCCCTGGGCACAAAGTGCCCAAAGCGTTGAGAGTCCATATAAATAATGTTATATCGAAACTGGACCTTTTATCAGGCTCCCCCATAATTAGAACCCCGAAGAAACCCCACTAGTTGATTCCTGGTTACCAAGTAAAATATTCACGTCAGGCGTGTTAATGATTTTCCTTTGTGACTTTAAGAATTTTATTTGGGCTGTAGGTCAGTAATAAGCATCTGGAGTGCATGAACAATCAGTGCTCTCTGCACCTGAGGAGACGCTGGAGCGAGCGCAAGAGAAGCGCACAGACTTGGAAAAAAGGTGGAGTAACTCTACCTGTAAAATAAAGTCTAAATGGATGGTAAAAAAACTGTTTAAGCATGTTGAAATTCCTGTGAAGCTAGTCATAACAAGCTAGTTTGTAGCCTTAAGCTTGGGTTATGCTTGACGCATGTAGATTCCGCGTGGAAATGAGATACACGGAATCAGGCCAAGACGACTTTTGCGACATTTATACCTTCCATGGCTTGTTCCCGCTGTGAGCCAATATTCTCCCAGACTGTAGGGGGCAGCATAGGGCTCTACAGCATGCATACAACAATAAACCATAGTAGAAGTAGAAATCACTGTCGTTTACAAAAATTTTTCACTGTGTCCTTGTTTTTTCTGACTGTGACAGCAATTTCTCTCCAATAATGATTAACAAAATTTTGATTACTGTGATCTTTATGCGCAAAATCATAAAGATGCCTGTATTTACAAACCTCCGCCAGTAGGAGCTTTTAGTCCGCCATGATTTTCCGTGCTGTTAGAAAATTTCCTAGGTGCGTGCTGCGGAAACTTTGGGTGTGGTTGCTGGAATGACGAAATTTGGCCACATGGAGCCGTGCGGACCTCGCTGATGCGTCAAGCATAAACCAAGCCTTAGATCGCTTTTATTTAGTTGATCTCACAGTAAAATGGGAATAGTTTGCTGCACTAAGGCAAGGGTGTACGCTCAACTTTTTTAACAACTTTGATGGAGACAGAAAACAGACATGTTCAGCAGCGGTAAATCAAGCGGATTAGCAGTCCTCAAAGTATTTTCAGATTTGCAAAGAACACTTTTTGCCGGGTAAGATTAACATTCATATATGTCATGAGGAAGACAGAGACTGACTGTGATGGACCTGAAATGATAAATGTGATGTGTTTATGTTACTTATTTAGTATTGATAATCCTATATTTCACTATGGAGGATGTGCGTTACCGTCAAGTAAAATCAATTGCTAGGTACTAATAATATTGTTCTAATGTATTTATTTAGCATGATGAGCTTCACCATTATAAGATATCTGCATCGCCCCTCCCCGGTGTGAAGGTAGCAGCTGAACCCGGTGACCTTGCCAACAACAAAAACTGGTAGGAATCTGGACTTTGTTTTTTTTTTTAAATCAGCTCCAGTGTAAAGTAAAACGTTTATTACATAATGTTAGCCACTTTATTCTTATTGACTGTGAACCTTTGCATGAAAAATGTGACTGACGTCCGGTCTGCATTCGTTTACATTGAGACGACGTGATCCCTTCACGCTTATCCTCTTTTTATTGGCTTTTAGAGACAGAAAACGTGTGAACACCAGCTGTCACAGCTCAAACGGGACACCATTACACTCCTTCTGCACCAGACGGGTGGGAGGACGATTTTAAAATCTGGCCAAAGCTAACAGTAGCATTTTAGCTACTTTCTGAACTCAGTCACGTCTGATAGCGAGACAATAAATCTTACAAGCTCTGAGGCTTATCAGTACCTACTTAATAAGGTTGGTCGTGTTTTGTTGAAAGAGGTGGGGCACAATCTTATTTACTTAAAAGCAGACGTAGAGCCGAGTCAGAGCCTTAAATCCCTCAACACCAAGCCTGGGTTTTAGTTTCTACATCAGAATACAAACTGCAGGATGGCACTTTTAGGTTAAGCTACAGTATTTGCTATGGATTCACAAATCAAAGTCCTATCTAAAGTTAAATAATGGATTTATGAGCTGTACCATAATCAAAATGAATTTAATCAACCACTTGAAATCACATTGGTAAGTTATTAAAATATTGCAAGAAACAGGAGTTTAATTTTGTAAAGCTTTATTGTAAAAATGAACAGCAAAAAGCACCAATAATGGGGGTAATGCTGTGCCAGAGTGGATGAAAGTAGCAAAATGCTTAGATTTGCAAAACAGATATATCCGATGTGTTAAAGAAAAAAAAAAAGTTTAAATGAAAAAGTACAGCACCCAGTGAGTGTCTTTCAACATGGACTAGAAGGAATTTTCAGCCTAAACATTTTTTTTTACACTAACCAAGTGTCAGGACTTAACCTGTGGTGCCTCTGGTCTAGATTAACTGAATCTGAGTGATCATATGTGTTAAACTCTTCCTCACTCTTAACTCCCTTAAGTAAAACAATAAAACTCATCTTCCTACAGTTTGCTAGTTTACAGTTCCTGACTCCTCTGGACTTGTATAAAATTCTTCTGGGTGGGTGCTCACGTGCACCTTTATCACTGGACTTATGCAATCAGACATCATGGCCCTGATGGAGAACTGTGGTTTCCTGAGCATCAGAGAAGGGCCTTCAGCTCGACCTTTGACACAAGCTATGTTTGCATCATCCAACATCTTTTTAAAAAGATTTTCATCACACATTCTCCCCAAATCAAAAACTCCCACTGCGTACAGATTTGAGTTAATGTGTAAATTATAAGGCGCTTTGAAGAGGACGGCCATTTGCTCAGAGGTTTTTCGAGTGGAAGTATCAAACAGGTCAAACGTGACCACGCCAAAAAATCCTCGACCTGTAAAGGGCTTCTTGACAAAAACGGCACTTCCAGATGAGGATGGAAGGATTCTGGGAGGAAAAGGGTCAACACATCTCCCTCTGCAGGTGTACGTCCTGGAAATTAAGAAGTAAGGATTACAAAATAAAGCAAAGTTATATAAAAATAATCTAAAAGAGGCTCCTTACCCAGGATTCTCAAGAACATACACTGTAATCCCTAACAGTTGTACCATCTCATAACTAATAAGGTCATAACACTCAAATGTCGTTATGCAGTTGACCAAACTATGAAGTATTGAGCTCTGTTGAGATTTATGCTACTTTGGGTGAATAGGGCTCAATATTTTATAGCTAATTTGTGTAGAACGCTCAAAAGATTTAAGAACCACATATTAGTGACGTTCTGGTGGGAGGGTCTTATCGCTTCCTCGGGAAAGCTGAGTCAGCCATCTTGAATTTACCTCGATGCGGGGAAGTTTTGGCTAGCCCGCGTGGATTAAATTTCTGTCCCCAGCTTCAAACCACCACCACCACCTCAGTTTTTCCTCATCAGCCGGGATTTTGGTAAGTCTAACGTGTTGTTTGCTTTGTTTAAACTGAATTTCGATACATTTTTCGATAGTTTTTTTTTTTTATTTGAACCGGGAATACATTTGTACTATGTGCACAGTGAATATTTGTTGCAAAAAGTTTACAAATCCAAGTAATTGTAACTTTAGAAGTTGTTGAATGTGACAAATACGTTACGTTACTTAACTTACAACGCTTTAACGTTTTGGGCGGGTTTCCTGGATCAACTACATTTACAATAATGCATTGCGCGGGACGTTGAAGGCGATAGTTCTGGTTAGGTCGAGTTTGAACTCTCAGGTGGAGGGAGGCCACGGTGGAATGCCGAAAGCATTTCGTTAACCCTGCTTTCCGGTGTCTGTCGGTTGTTGTTTTCGCCGGTAATGCACGTGCGTACTGTGAGTATACTTCTTTCAATAAGTGTCCGCGTTAAACAGTCAGTATTTTACCTTCTCGAGCTATGTGTGCGTGTGTGTGTGTG